>OY288226.1:3640000-4085589 GCA_958449745.1 Ochropleura leucogaster | reverse complement strand
ACTGCTGCGCTGCGTGTCGCGGGTTTGATCCCCGCACAGAACAAAATTATATTTGCATGACCTACAGGGAGTTGTTTTGGGTCTGGCTGTTTGTGTTTGTTAGTTTAAATGTGTGTAAACGCACCCACGATACAGGATAAATCCCTAGTGTAGGGCAACGTTTAAAAAAAAAAACTTAACATAGCATTACATACCTTACCATTTTTAGTCATGGATCGAAAATATGTCTGAACCAATTTTTTATTTTTAAATCTTGTTAAAAATTTTCTTTCTTGATGTAAACACCATGTTTAAGTAAATAACTTACCGTCTCTCTCTCTTCCTCTATGGGGCCTTTGCCCATCGGTGGAATGACACAGGCTAACAGTATTTTTTGGAACGAAGTTCCTTATCGCGCGTTGCGAAAGGAGGCTAGACAAAAAAAAATCAAGACCAGAAGTTTAAACGATTATACTAACGAAAGATTTTTGCTACACTTGTTAACTCTGACTGCATCTTTCTCTCTCTCTTACAGAAAGCAAGCCAGTTATTTTCGTTTCGTCTTTCTATTTCGCATTGAACAGTGTGGTGTCGCGACGATTATTTTTGTTGAGTGTTTACAGGTTTTTTGTACATAATAAATAACCTTCGTTCCACCCGGGTGTCCCTGGACACCTCTTAAGTTTTTTTTTATATAGTTTTTGTCTGTCTATGATCGAGTCAAAAATTATGTGTTACACTACACGTAGTTGCAATAAATTCACCTCAGTTTCAGAAAACTTTAAAACTTAACTTTACGGAAAGATTATGATGTAAGCAAATAAAAGTGTAATGTATGAAGATTTACTACCGCTTGTTTGAAAGAAAATAAACATTTACTTTATGTGACATGCGTAAATAATTTAAATAATGTTTGTGTGTGTATAAAAAGACACCATTACTTAGACGTTCTGCCTTTTAAGTTTTTAGCATTTTTTATTAGTTGTTTAGCGGAAGTTATTGAAAAAAACCGGTTAAGAGCGTGTCAGTCTCGCGCAACGAGAGTTCCGTACAAACTTGCGACATAAACGGCTATATATTTTGACTGCATAGACTTAGAGGGTTGGTTTTATATAGCACAAAGGACCACAGAGTTTCGTATATAATTTCGACCCGATACCTCAACGCGTTCCCGAGATAGAAGGTCTTGACAGACAGACAGATGGACAACAAAGTGATCCAATAAGGGCTCCGCTTTTTCCTTTTAAGGTACGGAACCCTAAAAAGACTTAAAATGCAAAATATGGCTACAAAAGTTTTTAAACAAGTACCCATTTGGTTGAGTACCTATTCAAATTTTGATTTATTGTTTTAAAAGAGACGATAAACGCTATTACTTATCATGAGATATTGAGTTCGATTCTCAAGTCGGACAAAGTGTTATATGTTTTTTTTTTTTAAGAATTTCTCAGTAGCAGAGTGTAGATTCTTACATTTACATAATATGTGTTAATAAGACGGGAAGATTGGCTAAAAAAAATTGGTTGAAATGTGGGTACATTTCCGATAGGTACACTTCAGTCTAACCCTTCAGAGAGGTACAAACGACCAGAAGGGCAAAAGTCACTCAATACCAAACTAGCTGTCTTGCGCGGTTTCACTCGCCTCTTTAGTTGTTCCCGTGGGTAGCGTTGTGAATAGTCTATAATATTCCTTATAATGTAGCTTCCTATTAATGGAAAATGGTTAATTTCTGTTCATTAGTTTTAGAGTCTATTAGATACAAACAAACAAGCAAATCTTTACTCTTTATGATATTACTAGCTGGCACCCGGTTTCGCTCGGGTCATATTGAAAGGAAGTATCCATACAAAAATCTACCTCTGTGCTAAATTTCATCAAGATTTTTCCGTTTATCCGCTTTGGCGTGAAAGAGTAACAAAATCCCTATATCCTTACGTCCATCCATCCTCACAGACATTCGCATTTATAATATTAGTAGGATAAGTATTAGTATAGAAGTATAGGTAAATTTTTGACGACACGGTTGGCGCAGTGGTTGAGCGATAGACTGCTGCGCTGTGTGTCGCGGGTTTGATCCCCGCACGGAACGAATATTTGTATGACCTGCAGATAGTTGTTTCGGGTCTGGGTGTTTGTGTATGTGTGTATAAATGTTTGTGAACGCACCCACGATATAGGAGAAATTCCTTGTGTGGGGCAAAGTTTTATTTTAAAAAAAATGCTAACAATTTCACACACCCTGTACCTGAAACGCAAGTTAAAGCCATATACACTGCGGTGCACACTAATGTATACAGCTGAATTATTCCACGTGATCGCGCCATGCCACTACGGGGCTTGTATCAGATAATTGCACTGACGTGTAAAGCTAGGATAGTGGCTAAATACTAGTACACTGTCGGTAGTATTTATTCACGCTTCTTGGGTTTTAGGGGGTGGCAGAAATAGGACAATTGATACTTAGACGCTTGTTAACTTTTGTTAACGTATTATTTTATTTTACTTTCTGTAAAGTAAGCATTGACTTATTGTCGGGCCTACGCTGTCCTCTCATATTTAAGTACTAACGCTGTAACAACAACATTGTAAAACCAAATGATTTTAAAAGAGTAACCATGGAGTTTCTTGCCGGTTCTTCTCCATAGGAAATGACCTTTTCTTGACGTTTTATAAGTGCCCATGTAGGCCTATGTGTGGCCTAAAATATTTTGATTTTGATTTTGAGTAGGTATCTATTTATCTATACTAATATTATAAAGCTGAAGAGTTTGTTTGTTTGTTTGTTTGAACGCGCTAATCTCAGGGACTACTGGTTGGAATTGGAAAATTCTTTTAGTGTTGGATAGTCCATTTCTTGAGGAAGGCTATAGGCTATATAACATCACGCTACGACCAACAGGTGCTGAGCAGCGCGGGTGAAACCGTGGGGAACAGCTAGTGTATTAATACATACATTTTGAATAAATAACTTTATTTTAATTGTTTGTGTAGTATTAGCAGTAGGTACACCATTGACTACCCCCGTTGTATTTTTTATATTCATACAGTCCATCCAAAGGTTATCTGGAAGAGGCGATAGCCATTAGCGATAAGACCGCCATTGTAACCATAGATTTAGCATTGTTTTTGTAAAACAGTTTTGTTTAAAAATTTTGGTATGCAATAAAGTATACTCTATTCTATTCTAAGAGAAAACTGGTCAAACGTATTAAAGTGTTATTGAAAAAAAAAAACTAAATGTCAGCGTGGTCACAGTAATAAAGAAAAAAAACTTGTGAGGTGTAAAGAGACACCCGGATGGAACAAAAATATTATTATGTACAAAAAACCTTAATACACTCAACAAAAATAATCTTCGCGACACCACACCACAATGCGAAATAGAAAGACGAAACGAAAATAACTGGCTTGCTTTCTCTGAGACACAGAGACAGAGAAACACGCGCACGCCGCACGGCTTACAACTATAGAAAAAAAAGTGTTTACAACTTTTGGTCTTAATTTTTTTCGTCTAGCCCCTTTTCGCAACAAGCGATAAGGGGCCAAAAAATTCTATATCTACATACATCACATCTACATCCTTCTTTACCTCGAAACTCAATTATCTCCCACAAAATATACTCTCTCCTCTATATCACCGTTTAGAGAAACGTAATAAGCAGATAGTCAGCATCCAGCATAATATTTTGAAGAATTCGTGGCTACATCAGCGGTGGCGAGGGAATACTTCGACGGCTGTATAGTTAATGAGACAACGTTGGTTGTTAGGGCTGTGTCACAGGTCTAGATAGGCGATAGCCATACACACTAAGGTTCGCCGCTCACCCTGGCTGGAGGTGTTAATTTTTAAGGCATCCGCAGGATTTGCCCGGTTAATCAGACGACAAACTCCTTGGTTGAACTGCGAGACGATTCATAAAAAAAAGGTCCGCCGCACAAGGGCCACAGACACACAAAACGCCACCACCAGTATGTTTCCTATTAATTTTCATATCCTTATTATCCTAGCGAAAGTGAGTTTGTTTGTTATGTGTTAACGCCTAAATGGCTAAACCGATTTTGATGAATTTTGGTACAGAGATAGTTAAGACGAACATAGGTTCTTTAAAAAGAAAATGAGGAAGAAAGAGGGAAGAAAAGGGAAAACTTAGCATTGCTATTACAATCAATAAAGCGCAAGGGCAAAAACTACAGGTAGCAGGTACCTGCAAATCAGGAAAGGGGAACTGTGTAACCCCGAATTTAACGCGAGCTAAGCCGCGCGCAAAAGCTGGTATATTATATTTACTCGCCGCACATTGTTGATGTTGCTGGCCGCTAAAAGCAACAGTAGTTAGTGCCGCTTCTAGCTTCGGGCCGGTTGTCGCGTATGGACCATGTGTGGCGACCCTAATCTTCAGCATATCGAAACCAATCTAAATGCAATTGGCTGAGAGAGTCCAGATTGTGCCTTTTTTTATAACTCCAATCATCACCATTTTCCTGCTCTTAACCCATTCTATTTGGGGTCGGCGCAACACGTTTTCTTCTTCCATTCTCCCCTATCAGACGTCACGGCATCATTTACATATTTTTCAGCATATAGCTTATAGCATCGCTTTAAATATGTACTTCCAGAGTTATCTAAGTAATTCGGTATCGCCCTCAATGTAGATTTTAGACTAGAAACCATGCCCCAGTTTGCATTACAGGTCTATCCGTAGGTATGAATAATATAAGCTAAACATTATAGTTTGGAAGCTTTACCATGAAAGGGGATAGTTAAGTGTTACCTAAATCACGCTAATATAATAAAGGTGTTTGTTTGTGTGTGTGTGTGTGTGTGTGTGTTTAAGTTTGCTCCTACTCCGTTGGTCTCGCAGTCAGAAGCGCGGAGCACGGAGTCCTGGATTCAGTTCCCGAGACAGGTAAAAATTGATGTACCTACTTTTTACTTCTACTTCTACTGAGTCTGGATTCTGGTTGATGGTAATAGGCTAGCTCCTATACCTGGGACTTAAAAGAATGTGACAAAATATAGGTTTGGTACTATTATTTACAGCTCTGCCAAGTCTTTTGGAGATACAAAGCGTGATCTTACGTTATGTATGTGTGTACTGAATACCTTAAGGTTAAACCAGAAGGTCCATAAGCTGTCCTTAATTCAGTGGATCTTCTTTGTTTTTTTAAACTTTGCCCCACACTAGGATATTTTTCCTGTATCGTGGGTGCGTTTACAAACATTTAAACTCACATACACAAACAGCCAGACCCGGAACAATTATCTGTAGGCTATACAAATATTTGTTCCGTGCGGGGATCGAAACCGCGACACGCAGCGCAGCAGTCGATCGCACAGTCATTGCGCCAACCGTGTTGTCCATTTATTATTTGTTGATTTCTTATTTGATGTCCTGTCTTTAATTTATTTGTAGCTAGTGCAAAGTATAATTACAGTGTCCTTTTTAATGTTAATTAGTTTATAATTATGTTAATTAGCTTATAATTTAGTAAGAGTAACTTCTTATTTGATTGTATAATTTTTTGTATGCCTGTAATAGACTGATCATAGCGCACTTTTACCTAAAACATGACCAATCACTGTACCTATGTTTCACAATATAATATTTAAAATAATTTAATAAATATTTCTGACTAGCATCCACCCACGGATATCGAAAAAAAGTGTTTTATGTGTTATTCCATACAATAATCTACCTCTGTGCTAAATTTCATCAAGATCCGTTCATACGTTTTGACGTGAAAGAGAAACAAAATTTTATAGTGGGATTTCTGATCGGTTTGACCGAACCATAAGACATTGCCAATACATCGTATCATTTATACTCTTCAATACTAACCCTGCCTAACCCCACGTCCGTCTATAATCCGGACACCCGGTCTCGTCCGGCATCCGAAATTGAAGAGTAAGCTTTTTACTGGCCTTGTTATGCATTATAAACGAGCCCGTCCGGTTTAAAATTAGGGGAAAGATGTCGTCCGAATTAAGATAAAAAACAACTTAAGAGGTGTCAAGGGACACCCGGATGGAACGAAGTTATTATTTACCTGTACACACTTAACAAAAACAATCGTCGCGACACCACACTGTTCAATGCGAAATAGAAAGACGAAACGAAAATAACTGGCTTGCTTTCTATAAGAGAGAGAGACAGACAGAGAAACACGCGCACGCCGCACGGCTCACAACTATAGCAAAAAGTGTCGTTACAAGTTTTGGTCTTTTTTTTCCGTCTAGCCCATTTCGCAAGGCGCGAAAGGGGGCTAGACTTCGTTCCAATATCCACGGTTCGATTTTCGCACGGAACAAAATTTTTTTTAACCTGCAAATATTTTTTCTAACTTGTGTATGTGAGTTTAAATGTTTGTAAACGCACCCACGATACGATACTATAGGAGAAATTCCATGTAGGCAACGTTTTAAAAAATACCAAAAAACAGATGTACCTAACGTTTCAGAAATGAAAACAAATGAAAATCATTTCCTAGGATTTCCTATCCTCGTAGCCGCTTTTAACACCTATCAGGAGTACCGTTTATTCCCAAAGGATAGTTCGTTATCTTTCCCCGAATATTGCAGCCTGAATATTGCATATTTACACAACACAAAGAGGATTATTTCAGTTATTTCCCATGCAGAGCTGTGAATTAACGTAATTAATGATATTATATGTTATCCTGTTGTAATTTGGAATTATTCAACAACAAAAGTGAGGATTCGTTTTGACTATATTGAGCCATTGGTCTCGGTTGTCATTTGTTAAGTTTGCACAGTATTCGATGGCAAGAAAGTCTATTTTTTGGGGTGTGAAATCATCAAATAACTTCCCCCGCCCTGGGCGGCGCGGGGGGGAGTGTCAGTCTTGTACTGACTAAAACCCACCCATGTTCCTTCTATTGCCCTTTACGTTCCGGGGTCGCGGTATACTTTCGAAAGAGATACCGCGGCCTCGAGGCCGGAAAGTCTGACAACCGGTCTTACCAAGTTTTATCGTATTACCCAGTACTAACTGAGATGTGGAAAGAGAGACAGTCGGTCCATTTAAATACTGGTAGCTGCATCCTTTTAGATTGAAAGTTGGTTCAGTTATGCATAATGACAATAAAAAGTAAGAAATTATTATGTACTAGCTGGCGCCCGCGGCTTTGCCCGCGTGATATCGAAAAAAAAGTAAGTATCCTATGTGTTATTTCAGACCATAATCTAAGTCTGTGCCAAATTTCATTAATATCCGTTCAACCGTTTTGACGTGAAAGAGTAACAAACATCAATACATCCATCCATTCTTACAAACATTCGCATCCTTAGTATCCTTACTATATATATACTATACTATATACTATATATATTATTATACTATACTATATACTATATATATTATTATACTATACTATACTATATCCTTACTTAATAATATTATAAAAGCGAAAGTGAGTTTGTTTGTTTATTTGTTTGTTCCCTCTTCACGCTTTAATGGCTAAACCGATTTTGATGAATTTTGGTACAGAGATAGTTGGGAACCAGGAGACGGACATAGACTAATAATTTTTTGAAAAGAAATGGGATTTGAGGGAGAAAGAGGGAAGAAAAGGGAAAACATAGCGTTGCTATTACAAATCAATAAGGCGCAAGGGGAACTGTGTTACCTCAAATTTAACGCAGGCGAAGCCGCGGGCGAAAGCTAGTTTATAATATTAGTAGGATGGATAATAAACGAGGTTATACATTGAACGGCGCCATTCACGCTCAAAACGCGACACGAGCTCATGTCCTTTGTTTTCTTCGCATGAGTCAAGTAAAACTGCGGGCTAGGGCTAAACAAAGGGCACGTCACAATAGTAGCAATGAGTACCCTATTTGAGGAATGGCTAGAGAGGCGTCAAGGCGTCTACACCTACCGCCTGACGCAGGTGTTCACGGGACACGGTATTTTCGGGAAGTTCCCGCATATTATCGGGTGAGAGACAACGCCCGGGTGTCACAACTGTGACGATCGCCTGGAGAACATGTTGAAGTACACTGTAGTTGACTGCTCTTGGGCCATCAGTGGTGGCGAGCTCTTGCGCCCGGCCTCGGTTTAGTCCATTGTCTGGGGTTAGAAGGAAAGGATAGCGGTCAGCTCCTTCTGCGAAGCAGTTATGGTAGCGAAGGAAGTGGCTGGACGTTTGAGGAAGCGATCTTCAAACAACACAACCGCCGCGGGAGACACTCCGAGCGGGTTTTCGTGTTCCACGCGTTCGTCAAAAAGATGGCGGTAAAGCAGATGGGTACTTTCAGGAAAAAAGGACAAAGGACAAAGAGTCACCGTCGTGGAGGAACACATAGGCTAAAAGAAGGAACATGGTAAGGTTCTAGTCAGTCCAGGTCATCGATGGAATAATAGCTTGGTTGTGCGCTGCGCACCGCGGGCTCAAATCCCGCGCAGAACACTTATTGTATGCTCTAATCTCTAAATTATGGAGAATCAAAATCCATTGTTTAGTTCAGAACATCTTAGCGAGCCCACAGGCAGACCACAAAAGCTGATATAATAGTCTACCTATATTAGTTCTATTAGTTCTTGAACACCAGTGCTCAGTTCTGAAAGTTTCCATTCAAACATCTAGTATCCATTAGCACTTCAACACACCTTGGGGGATTATATATAGATAGGTACTTCTGTACATAGAGTACAGGTTTGGGAAGTACCCAAAATGAACTGTACCCAAATTGAATGTAATATGTTGGGTGTGGCGCCACTTCAAAAAATAATCGAAATCAAAATATTTTTATTTCACATAGACCTACATGGGCACTTATAAAACGTCGAGAAAAGGTGCACGGTTCGAGTTGGTCGTTTTCTATGGAGAAGAACCGGTAAGAAACTCTATGGTTATTCTTTTAAAATCATTTTGTTTAACAATGTTGTTGTAACGGCGTTAGTACTTAAATATGAGAGGCCCTAACGCGGCACTCCGCATTCTCAACCTCATACTTAACCTTTGAGGGAGAGAACATCTGCCCAACCCAGCCGCCGCGGGAGACGCCCATGGCGCCGGGCGCCGCGAGACGACTCCCGGCCACCGTAGACGCAGGCCTGTGGGCGCTGAGCAATGGGTAGTTCACCGTCCGTCCGTCGATTGACGACAGGCCGTGTCGACGGCGCGTTCGTGTTTCACGCGCGCCTCAAAAAGAGTCAGCAAAGCAGAGGGGCTTGCCAGAGCCTCTGCCTGCCGGGGTTGCGGGTTATTCGAAAGAGATACCGCGGCCTCGGAACGTAAAGGGCAAAAGAAGAAACATTGGTGGGTTTTAGTCAGTACAAGTCTGACATGCCCCCCCGCTCCGCCCAGAGGGGAGGAAGTCATTGGATGATTTCCCACCCGGAAAAAAAAGGGTTCAGTTTTTTCGTTTTGAGGTACGGAACCCTTTAAACCAGGTGTGGTCGGTGTTTCCTTTCAGAGAATCTAACATCCTTACTAATATTATAAAAGCGAAAGTGAGTTTGTTTGTTTGTTACGTCTTCACGCCTAAATGGCTAAACTGACTTGCTATTACAATAAATAGGCGCAAGGACAATAACTACAGAACGAGTCATTAAAGGGGAACTGTGTTACCCCGAATTTAACGCGAGCAAAACCGCGGGCAAAAGCTAGTCCTAAATAAACTCGGAGGTCATAATCTCTTTAAAGGCTAGAATCCAATAAAAGGTTAAGTTTTTTTTTTTTTTTCGGTTGGGCAATCATCCAATGACTTCCCCCGCTCTGGGCGGAGCGGGGGGGCATGTCAGACTTGTACTGACTAAAACCCACCCATGTTTCTTCTTTTGCCCTTTACGTTCCGAGGCCGCGGTATCTCTTTCGAACAACCCGCAACCCCGGCAGGCGGAGGCTCTGGCAAGCCCCTCTGCTTTGCTGACTCTCTTTGAGGCGCGCGTGAAACACGAACGCGCCGTCGACACGGCCTGTCGTCAATCGACGGACGGACGGTGAACTACCCATTGCTCACCGCCCACAGGTCCGCATCTACGGTGGCCGGGAGTCGTCTCGCGGCGCCCGGCGCCATGGGCGTCTCCCGCGGCGGCTGGGTTGGGCAGATGTTCTCTCCCTCAAACGCCCGGCCACCTCCTTTGCTAGCATTACTGCTTCACAGAAGGTGGTGACCGCTTCCCATTCCCTCTCGCTCCGGACCATGGCCTGAACCAGGGCCGGACGCGAGAGATCGCCCACGCTGGGCAGATCGCCACTGTGTGCTCCACCGTGTCCTCCGGGCGATCGTCACATTTGTGACACCCGGGTGCTTCCTCCCGCCCGATGATGTGCAGGAACCTCCCGAAACTTCCGATCACTTTGTTGTCCGTCTGTCTGTCTTTCACGGACCCTTTATCTCAGGAACGCGTGGAGGTATCGAGTTGAAATTAAACTTTGTGCTGTGAAAAAAATCAACACCGTCTACGCAGGCAAAAAATATGGCCGTTTATTGCGCAAGTTTGTTAGGACCCTAAAAATAACTAAAACTTTTTTTTGCTTTGTCCAGTACCTACCATAAAATAATGTGGTACATTAAACATAATGTATATTATTATGTCAATGAAAACACAATAGCAATACCAGATGTTAATCCATCACTCGACACTACCCAGTTTATGTCACATGACAAGCGAACCCGCGGACAAACAACTGTTCATATTACAGGGTCACCAAACATTCGAATGTGGCTGGACATATCCCGCATTTTAACCTCCCATTAAAGACGCATCTGGAATATTCCTCGGTTCGGGAATATCGGTAGAGAAATACTTTTTATGGAATAGTTAGTGAAAACTCAATAGAATTAATATTAGAGTAACCTGTCGTGGTTGCGGGTTGTACGAAAGTCAAAGACACCGTGGATCCCGAACATAAAGGGCAAAAGAAGGAACA
This sequence comes from Ochropleura leucogaster, assembly GCA_958449745.1. NCBI lineage: Eukaryota > Metazoa > Arthropoda > Insecta > Lepidoptera > Noctuidae > Ochropleura > Ochropleura leucogaster. Next base: position 4,074,708 of record OY288226.1, on the reverse strand, counting down.
TGAGTGAGTTTTAGTCAGTATAAGGCTGACACTCCCCCCACTCCACCCAAAGTGGGGCAAGTTGATTGGATCGTCAATCAACTTCCCCCGCTTTAAGCAAAAAATGCGTATTTTAATATGAATATCCGGACTTCTTTAAAACTATATGGTAACCTTACTCCCAACTTGTTCATAAGGTATCCAATTCGGGGTACATCAAAACCACCCCGGGGTGATTTTCAAACTATGGCAACATGGTCCAGTAATTAGGGTATTCCCAGGGGGAGTTTTATGAAATACGTGGTGGATTAAATGTATCGTTTGTTGGTGGTTGCAGGTATTATATTCCTGCTGTATTTGCGTAGTTTTGGGTCTTGTTTTGTGGTTTGCAGGTAAATATGAACGGGAGGTTTAAATTATGCATCTTTCTGCCGAACGAAAATTTATGTACAGGGTGGTAAATAAACCCATTTAGTACATCAAACAAAATAGTTACTAAAAGTACTAGACTCCAAATGTATAAAAATAGTTATTTAAAAAAACAAAATCCCGACTTCGTAAAAATAAAACTGAAAATAGAAAAACAAGTACTGTAATCTGGAACTTTGACCCCAAAAAGTATCGTATCTAGAAGTTTCCCAGTCTAGAACAAAAAAACCTTCCAAGACCATTTCATTTGTGTCGGACTTGCACATCGAGAGTGCCGTACAAACGTACGTCATAATATGTCAGGCCGTATATTACACGGTCTTATGTCGGATACGAAACACCGGCCTCATCTAGTTTAAAAAAAAAGACATGTAAAAGTGTTTGTGAAAACCTACTTGCAAAATAAACATCATTTAATGCGTAAACTTAGAGAGTTGATTTTTTTATAACACCAAGGAACTAGAAACGTAAGAATATGGTTTTAATTTCAACTTGATACATCTACGCGTTCTCGAATTAAAGGGTCAGACAGACAGACAGACAGATGCATATCGAAATGATTCTATGGGGGTTCTGAATTTTCCTTTTGAGTTACAGAACCCTAAAAATGAACAAGCCATCATACATATATGACCTATGAGCTATTTAAACATTCTTCCTAAACAAATGTTTTCATATTTATTGGCCTACAGGGAGTACTTCCTGGTATTTTCCCCGCAACGGGACGTGACCGCCGATAGCCAATGCGGAACTGCATGGCACAAAACCGGAACCGACCCGGAACCGGCTCAAAACCGGCTGGCTTTGCCGGAAATGCTGTCATTTTGCGGTTGTTGATTTTAGATACTATTTCTGTGGTTTTTGGTAGATTCATTCAGGGTTAAATGCCGGATGGACGGTTGTACGATGTGGTTTGACCGTAGATAGATGGTGGGATTTTTAATAGTTAATGTGTGGTTGATAACGTCACTACTATAGTACGGCCAACGAGAAGCGATACCAGATGTAAACAAAACCCATGCTAAAACCCCATCTAAAATGGCCGCCCCAATGTTGGCGAACCCGTCTTAACGTTGTCATGTTTTTGCCGGGAGAACGAGACATTACGACAAAGGCACAAGATGGAAAAGCTAAATATTAGATTGTCAACGCCACAGTTGTTCTTTAGGTTAATGACCTTTCGTATCGCTTCTCGTCGGCCGTACTATAGATTAAATCTCTAGTTTTTTTCTTTTATCCTGCCAAAATGCATGAAACAATATCTTTCTGAATTTGATTGAAATAAAGAGCTGGCAACCCCAAGTGTCACGTACGGTGCAATTTATAACTCCCAAAAAATATATATAAAATAGTTTTCTTGGCCTCAACAATGAATTAAATACTTAGTGAAATCAATAGCCAAAACCTATACGCATCATAAATAAAAACTTCCGAAATCCTTACTAATATTATAAAAGCGAAATTGAGTATGTTTGTTCGTTTCCTCTTCAGGCCTTAATGGCTAAACCGATTTTGATGAATTTTAGCACAGAGATAGTTAGGACACAGGAAACGGACACAGGCTATTTTTTAAAGTGGGATATAAGGGAGAAAGAGGGAAGAAAAAGGCAAACTTAGCTTTGCTAATACAAATCAATAAGGTGCAAGGGCAAAAACTGCAGGTAGCGGGCACCTAAATCAGGAAACTGAAGGGGAACTGGCGGGAAACTGTGTTACCCTGAATTTAACGCGAGCGAGAATATCCAACCATACGACAACCACTTGCTTTCGAATAAAAAAGAATCATCAAAATCGGTTCACCCAGACCAGAGTTATGAGGTAACAAACACAAAAAAAAACTGTCGAATTGAGAACCTCCTCCTTTTTTGAAGTCGGTTAAAAATGGCAGGTTGACGTTGTCACCTATCAAAAATGTAAAAATGCATAAAACAATTACAACGTATAATGATACCTAGATTAAAATAATAATTATTTTTTTGAACAGGCAACAAAAAAGAACTAACACAAATGACAACACCCTATAAATAAATATTCATCTCAAAAACCTTATCTGAAAAAAAAACACATAATATCTTTTCCATCAACCATCCTAACTTGACCTGTCACATGACGAACTGCTACCCCTGTGTTGCCTTAAACTATGCGGGGAGCAGAGGGTGAGGTAGATCCTGTAAGGTTGGTATTATTATACATAATGTGACAATCAATTTATCAATGTCGGGGTGAGGAGACGGTGATAATGGAAGTCTAGTTATGATAAATGTGTGTTTGTGGACTACAGGAGTAAATCTGGATACGTGGATAAGGGTTGGGTATATTTTTAGGCACTGAAGTGTAAATCTGTGAGGTTTGATTCAAGTGCAAAATTTACTTAAGTGACCGCACACAAATGGATATTTAAATTAATTCATTTGTTTGGTTTTTTTTTTTCCTAATAGTAATTCCATTCTGCCTAATAGTAAAAACGGAATTTTATATGATTCATCTGTCTGTCAGTCAAATCAAATCAAAATCATTTATTTCAAGTAGGATAGTTACAGGCCTTTTTAACTGTCGAAACATTGACAACAATAAAATGAAGCTACAGTCCCAGTCACAAGGCATAATAACTGTGAAAGTATTGTAGTTGCCCATTCCAAAGCGTAGATCTCTATGGAGAAGAATGGGCAAGAAACTCCATGGACACTCTTTTAAATCAGAATATTGATACAAAACCTTGGTTACATCATTCGTGTTGATATGGTAAACTATGTGAGAACGATGTAGCAAACCGTGCGCCGTGCGTGTTAGTCAGTCCATCTGTTTGTCACAGCCATTTTACTCCTAGACTGGGCATCACAAACACAAACCATCGCAAGTTCAAGAGTGGTGTCATCATTTTCCTGCCCTTGTCCCATTTTATTTGGGGTCGGCGCAACACGTTTTCTTCTTCCATTCTCCCCTATCAGACGTCATGGCATCATTTACTCCTTGCTCCTTCATATCACTCCTTACACAATCCATCCATCTTTTCTTTGGCCTTCCTTGCGCTCTCCGTCCATCAACATTCAGATCTATCACTCTTTTAGTCACATGTCCTTCATCCCTCCTCATCACATGTTATGGACATGTGATGAACGAACCAAGACAAACGATTCCCTTTCAATTTTTCTGTAACAGGCGCAACTTTTAAAGTTCAAAAGCGGTGTATGATATTAAATTAAGTAAATGATAATTTTGTCGTATTAACTAATACATAAATAACGCCTTAACGGCTGAACCAGTTTCGATCAAATTTGACACATTGGGAGGGTAGGAGCGTTCTTTAAACTGTTACACAAATCTATACTAATATTATAAAGCTGAGTTTGTTTGTTTGTTTGAACGCGCTAATCTCAGGGACTACTGGTTGGAATTGGAAAATTCTTTTAGTGTGGGATAGTCCATTTCTCGAGGAAGGCTATAGGCTATATAACATCACGCTACGACCAACAGGTGCTGAACAGCGCGGGTGAAACCGTGGGGAACAGCTAGTATTATAATATGAAATTAAGGAAAAAAACAGAAATAGGCCATGGGTATTTCTGCTCTCTATACATATAATAAAGGGCATCTAATTTGATATTCTGGAAATCAATACAATTTGAAGAAATACAGTCAGAGACATCCTTTCAATAACGCAGGTATTCAAGATGTCAATAATCTCCCGCAGTTCAAAGACAACCAATTCGGTATTTTATTGAACACTGTTCTGCGAAGATTTTATTAAAATATAATTAGCAGTAAGCTCTCTTACAAATGGCCTTAATTTAAATTAATTTTCGTTTGGGTCCTCGAAAAATACGTTGAATTAATTAATTTGTATCCATCACTGGTTCTGTGGTTCAAGATAATTTTATAACGCATTTCGGTATTTTAAAGTTTTTTTCTTTTTTTTTGGTAACAAACATCCTACTAATATTATAAATGCGAATGTTTGTGAGGATGCATGGCTGTATGGAAGTTTGTTACTATTTCACGTCAAAACAGCTGAACGGATCTTGATGAAATATGGCACAGAGGTAGATTATAGTCTGGAATAACATATAGGATTTTTTTTTCGATATCGCGTGGGCGAAGCCCGGGCGGTAGCTAGTCAGATAATAAGACATTCTTTTTTCTTCTACAATGTCCTAATATTTAAGGCGATCTTTATTAGTCGATAGCCAGGCCGTCTGTCGAGGTTTAGACTGTTATTTGATGGTTAACCATACCAAAAAAAAAAAATACTTACAGAAAGTTTTTTCTCAAGCAAAAAAAGTTTACACCCCAAAACAGACCACAACTCATCCATTTCTCACCGCTAGATGGCGCTTTCAAAAACCTTTACAATAAAGCACTTACACACTCTACTGCGACAGGAAAAAGACATTAACCAGTTAAAGGTCAGGTTAAAACATTTTCTGGCAACATTTTATCGACGTAAACTTTGTCGTTGTGGTCCAAAGTTGGTTGCTGGAAGTTGGTAACGCGTATTTTAAGAGAATTAGCGTGGCAGCCCTACGGGGTGTTTTGTTGCTTAGTTTGTTTATATTGGTAGAACAGTTTTTGGTTCTAATTTTGAAGTAATTGGGATAGTGATGTAAAAGTTTGACCACAACCTACACGTTTTAGCGACTAGCGAATTTTGACAGCGGCCGCAAAGAAAACGAACAAAACAATTGCTTAGTATGCTACGAGTCACTTGTAAATGATGAGTTGTGAATTTTGTGTAATATTTTTAAGTGTTTTCTAGGTATAAGTTGAATTTTTTAAGCTTTTGCATGCCTTAGTGCTGAACCTTTTTTTGGGTGGGATATCACCAAATAACTTCGTGCCAGACTTTTACTGACTAAAACTCACCATTAACACTCATGAATGAATTTCTAATGGAAAACCTAATGACACACTATTTCACCCAAATCAAACCTAACACCCCATTTCAAACAGTCCAGCTACTCATCACTAGTCCAACGAGACAAAAACTGTAATTTATTCAAATTAAAACCATTTCTAGAAACAAACTTGTCATAATTTTGAACTTCTCGATATTAATTATTAGTTTAACAACATTTCATAAAGTAACTACGGAGAATTAAGCACCTGCTTTCAGTAAAGTCTGAATTTAACATTAGCTAAAACTTTTGATTACTCGCAGACAAAACAAACTAGAACAAACATAATTTACAATCAAAATGGCGCCTCCATTTAGTCGACTGACTCGTACCAACACTACGCTGGTACTGGACTACAAAAGAGTAGGTAACGAATGGAGTTATCAGACAAGAAGACATAGATAAAGAGAGAGTAGTAAAATATGAAGCGCTTCAAAGACTAAAAGAGGGAGAATCACGATCGCAAAAGTTTTGAACTAGTGGTACGTTCTATTGACGACAAGCCATGTTGACGGCGCGTTAGTGTTCCACGCGCGCCTCAAAGAGATGTCAGCAAAGAGAGGCCTGTCAGGGTTTCCACCTACCGGGGTTGTGGGTTGTTCGAAAGAGATACCGCGGCCCCGGAACATAAAGGGTAATAGAAGGAACATGGGTGGCTTTTAGTTAGTACAAGTCTGACACTCAACCACAGTTATTTGATAATTTCCCATCTGCAATAAAAAGTCAGATACGTTTTCTGATAAATATTACTTTTGCCGCTGCCAAAATGCCAAATCATGATAAATATTTATGTATTCCGGCCTGTGAACATCAATATTAACACGTTCGCTGCATTACGAGATCTATCAGATCTCTTGCAGGACTTTTCTATTGTGCGTTGAATAAAATCGTGTTGTTTCACTCCTTGCGGGAGGATCTAACTTGTAAAGTTCTTTATGTATGAGTAAGACAAATATACATATTTGCTTTCTACTTAAAACTGAATTGAAAGACATTAAAAAATAAATTAGAGATGGATTAGGTCCCTAACGCATAGTAATATAATTATTTTCATTTCTTGCGTTAGGAGATATGTCGATACTCGTGGAATCATAGGCCTCGTAGACGCAAGAGAGGAAGGGAGGGCGGCGCGGGCGCTCCGTGACTCGTGTTAGTGTTGTCCTAGCATCGACGTGGGAGGTCGCGCGCACGTTTTGGAAATAACACTCACGTATATACGTCGTGTACATGTTGATTACTTTTTATTAACAATGAGTGATTTTAGAAGAAAAAGTGTAGAAAATCTATTTGTTTTGGTGAGGTTGCCAACGAAAAATCAACACCGGATTATAACGCTACATCGTCCAGTAAAATAAAATTTTTGGATAATATTCAAATTTGCCCCCCATTGGCTAATAATGACAGTGATTCAGATTTTGATTGTTTGAATTTTTTATTTTTTTATTAAAGACAATTCCCCGCACTAGGAATTAATCCTGTTTTTGTTTTATATTGATTTGTTGTGATTGATTATATTGAAATAAGAATTGAATATAAAAAATTAATAAAACCTTTTCAATCGACAACTGAGATATTATTTTTTTCCCATCACTACTTACTACACATATTGAACTATCTTCGGTTGCGGTACGAGACACAATCGATACCTAATTTTTTTTTGGTATTTGTAGTTTATTGAAATGTCATAACTGCGTGCGAACCTAGCAAAATATAGAGCAATAGGCTATCTTTCACCTTTCAAACTTTAAAATATATGTCATTGGTTTTCTCGAAGATATAAGTTATTTTCAAAACTGTATTTTTAGGAGACTGATTAGGTCTCAAACGCACCAAAGGGCAGATTAGTTTCGAGATCTTTTAGGTCTCCAAAGCACCAGCTGAAAGTTCTTTGAAAATGATGGCGCAGTGAACGTGTTAATAATAGGAAGATTAGAATCCCCTACATAGTGTCGGTCACGCAAAAAGAAAGAACTTACTTTTGCCCAAACCGAACACAATCAGGAAGGTTTGATAAACTTGAGTATTCCATGAACTAACTAATCCATGTCTTGGTGTTCCGATTGCCTACAATAAGGGTTCCGTTTAGAAGCAGACGTTTATAGACAAAAAGACAGAAAGACAACAAATTAATCCTTTACTGTGTTGTCTGTCTCCCTGTCTGTGTGTCTATTAAGACCCTTTATAGGTTTGAAATAGAAACCATATACTCCAGTGTGTGGTACCTTGAAAACTGTGACCAAATATATGACCGTTTCTGTTGCAAGTTTGTACGGAATCCTCCTCGGTGCGCGAGTCCGCAGTCGGACTGCACTTGGCAAGTTTTTTTTATTATTTACCGGGTAGAATCCTTATCCTTACTAATATTATAAAAGCGAAAGTAAGTTTGTTTGTTTATTACCTCTTCACGCTTTAATGGCTAAGCTGATTTTGATAAATTTTGGTACAGAGATAGTTGGGAACCAGAAGACGGACATAGGTTTTTAAAAAAAAACTGGGATATGAGGGAGAACGAGGGGAGAAAAGGGAAAACTTAGGGTTGGTATTACAAATCAATAAGGGGCAAGGGCAAAAATTGAGGGCACGCTACAATAGTGGCGGTAAGTCCCCTCTTTGAGGAGTGGCTGGAGAGGCGTCGTGGCGTCCTCACCTACCGCCTGACGCAGGTCCTCACCGGACACGGAAGTTTCGGGAGGTTCCTGCACATCATCGGGCGGGAGGAAGCGCCCGGGTGTCACCATTGTGACGATCGCCCGGAGGAGACGGTGGAGCACACAGTGGCGATCTGCCCGGCTTGGGCGGAGCACCGCCGTGCCCTCGTAGAGGCGATCGGCGGCGGCGATCTCTCGCGTCCGGCCCTGGTTCAGGCCATGGTCCGGAGCGAGAGGGAATGGGAAGCGGTCACCACCTTCTGCGAAGCAGTAATGCTAGCGAAGGAGGTGGCCGGGCGTTCGAGGGAGAGAACATCTGCCCAACCCAGCCGCCGCGGGAGACGCCCATGGCGCCGGGCGCCGCGAGACGACTTCCGGCCACCGTAGATGCGGGCCTGTGGGCGGTGAGCAATGGGTAGTTCACCGTCCGTCCGTCGATTGACGACAGGCCGTGTCGACGGCGCGTTCGTGTTTCACGCGCGCCTCAAAGAGAGTCAGCAAAGCAGAGGGGCTTGCCAGAGCCTCTGCCTGCCGGGGTTGCGGGTTGTTCGAAAGAGATGCCGCGGCCTCGGAACGTAAAGGGCAATAGAAGAAACATGGGTGGGTTTTAGTCAGTACAAGTCTGACATGCCCCCCCGCTGTCTGACATGCCCCCCCGCTCCACCCAGAGCGGGGGAAGTCATTGGATGATTTCCCACCCGAAAAAAAGGGCAAAAATTGCAGGTAGCAGGTACTGTGTGATACCGAATTAAACGCGAGCGAAGCCGCGGGCAAAAGTTAGTCATTTCATAAAACATACATAATGTTATTAAGAACTTTATAAATAAACTTGTCTGTAAAACCGCTTTTCTGTATTTTCTAGCAAAAAAAAAGTACTGTAAGTATTTTTATTAAAAAAAAATACTTCTAGACGACATGAATTTGATAGTGTTTACCAAACACTCGCAAACAATTAATTACTGCGACCGAATTTCGTATGTAATGAAAAACGTGTAAAAAATCGAATAACGAATTAAATATTATTATTCCATATTAAAATTATTGTTTCTAAGTGGATTTAAATTCCACTTTAACGATATTATTTCAGAATGCGAGCGTCCAATATGAAATTATATAAAACTATCAAATTTCAAAAAGAAATAACCCGATACGACACTTAGTGATTCAAAACTTTTGAGGGACAGACAGATTTAATTGCGGAAAAATTGCCATCCACGTTAAATTTCTTTTCTTCTACAAACAAAATAACAACAGGCCTTATCCAATTATATCACTTTATAACCTTGACACTTTTATAACTGCTAAGTTGCTAACCAAAAATAACTATGAGAAACAAGAAAATTATGAACTGAAAGCACTTTCCAGAAAATGTTTGTCTAACTTCATTACAAGGTTTCACATTTTCTAATTTTCGAAATAAACAGGGACAAAGATAATAAGGAAAAGATAAAAGAAACCGCATTATTACTGAAAACGAAATATAGTCGGGGAGCCGGGGACTGATGCAAAAAGATAACAACAGATTTATGGAGAAAGATAAAAGTATGCCGTCTATTTATAAGTAAGGAATGTTGAATATTATTTTGTATGCAGAAAACCGAGAGAAATTTACTTGAATTTTCACTTTGGGGTTTCTTCCTGTTATTGTACAGTTATTTATAAAGAAACTAGTTGTGCCCCGACATGCGTTGCAATGCAATTTTCTACCTACCCTACCCACTCTACCTACAATACCTATCCTACCTATCCTATCTTGCAAATTTAATTTAAAATCGGTTAAGTAGTTGAGGAGTCCATCGCGGACAAACAACGTGACACGTGATTTATATACCTATATACTAGCTGTTCCCCACGGTTTCACCCGCGCTGCTCAGCACCTGTTGGTCGTAGCGTGATGTTATATAGCCTATAGCCTTCCTCAAGAAATGGACTATCCAACACTAAAAGAATTTTCTAATTCCAACCAGTAGTTCCTGAGATTAGCGCGTTCAAACAAACAAACAAACAAACAAACTCTTCAGCTTTATAATATTAGTATAGATTAGTATAGATTAAGATCTATAAAACAAATATTAGAATTTTGAGTGACTTGGTTGAATTACTACAAGATAGCTTATTGAATGTATAATCATAGTTATAACACCACAACGCTGATGGGCGGTGGAGACTATCTCACTATTACTTTTTTAAATTTGCTCCACACTAAGAAATTCTCCTGTATCAGGGGTGCGTTTACAAACATTTAAACTCACATACACAAACATCCAGACCCGGAATAACTATCTATAGGCCATACAAATATTTGTTCCGTGCGGGAATCGAACCCGCAACACGCAGCGCAGCAGTCGATCGCTCAGCCACTGTGCCAAGTGTCGTCAAATAGAATAGAATTAGATACTTAGATTATTTGTGCCTATCGCAGGCTATCTATAAACGTTACTTAAGACGAACTTTGACTAAGACATGTTCCTGTCTCCGCCGAGCACAGGTTGTTTGACAGTTGTGTAACAATGATAGAAATAGCGCTTGGCCAAAGTACAAGTTAAGTTTTAACATTTATAGATTTCGGCTTTATACTTACTGTTCTTGGTAGATAAGATAAAATATTTTTATTTGCATAAAAAATGCTATATAAAAATATATATAAGATGCGTACATCCTTACTAATATTATAAAAGCAAAAGTGAGTTTGTTTGTTTGTAACGACTTCACGCCTAACTGATGAATTTTAGGTACAGAGATAGTTGGGACCCTGTAGACGGACACATTTTTTTAAAAAAAAGATTGAGTTATGAGGGAGAAAGAGGGAAGAAAAGGAAAAACTTAGCATTGCTATTACAATAAATAAGGCGCAAGGGCAAAAACTACAGGTAGCAGGTCCTGCAAATCAGTACAAGGGAACTGTGTTACCCTGAATTAAACGCGAGCGAAGCCGCGGGCAAAAGCTAGTTAAATATATTGTTACTATGCAAATTACATAAAATATCTATTTTAAAATTTGAAATAATTACTATAATCGTCTGTGAACAAACTTTCACCATAGTATTATAGTATTTTTTGTCTTTAGTATAAGTTCGTTTTTTAGATAGCTATAAACAATATAGAAATGAACCTAAATACAATGATTACGGTATTACCCAGCATGAAGAACAAGATATATTTTTTTAAAAGAACTTATTATTTTAATATTAAACATTTCTTGATTATTTTTTAAATATATTATAATTAATTTCGGCACTTCGCAATTAGTTTTTTTTTTTCAAAACAATTTCACGAATCACGTATAATCAAATATTATATTACACAACAATGCCTCCCTGTCCATATGGACGGTCTTTTGGCGCTTCAATGATATTATTCAAATGTCAAAAGACCCTTAAACACATACCACTTCTTTTTCTGAACAACCCCATAAAAAAAAAAACAATCAGTTGCGAAAAATCTTGCTACCGCTAGCTCCCAGTCTATTCAAAATAGAGATCCCGCCCCTTAATTTAAAATTTGGTCTCCTTTGTTCGAATACGGAGACCATATTAACACTTGCTTATATTCTCCGACCACGTTTGTTATTACAAACGTTTTCAACAAAATAATGTGACGGTTTACGTGGTCTGATAAAAGGGAAAAATATGTTAGCAATCTCCTTAAAAGAGGAGGTGGGGTAGTTGTCTGTTAAACTGTTATGAAGACTGGGATTTGTTTACTAAAGTATGGAAGTACTAGCTTCGGCCCGCGACGTCGTCCGCGTGGCATAGTTACTTTTGGCTAAAGCTAACTTTAACCCACGTGATGATCAAAAAAAAGTCAAGTAATACCACCGTATTACTTGACTTAAGGTAGCGTCTTAACACAACTAACAAGGAATCGAATAGCACGAACCATCAATTCTTTGAAACCCAATCTATAGAGGTTCCATTACTTCAACAAACTCCGCTTTAAACTCGAAGTTGATCCAAGAAAGTACTGGCATATACCGTATATACTTCGTTCCCAGTTTGCGCCGAAGTCTCCGCGAAAAGTATCAAATAACATGGATTCCGGTATCAGGCGTTGGTATTCCAATAAAATGTTTTCTGTCTTAAGGTATGGTTGCACTGTGTGAACAATCATATTCACTCTTTATAAATAAATATAAATAAATATCTTGGGACAATTCACACATTATGTTCTTCATGTATAAATAGTGGTAAAATGCTCTACCAATCAACCTTTGGGTTTGATTAGGACAACATTTTGATAGAGTACTTTTTTTGTGTAAAATATCAACTTATGAAGTAAAAAAAAAGTTAAATATTTTATTTAAAAGTACTTTTAATTAAAAAGAAGTCGCAAAAATGAAACAAGAGCTTGGGTTTGATCCAGCGTACTGTCGATTGACAATTCGATTCCCTACCAAACACGCTGAATTCGTAATGAAAGTGTTAGGTTTTTTTCGTTATTAAATATAAATATTATATAAATATATATAATAACTATATATAATATAAAATATATATAATAAATTTCTTGGTTCGGTCGCCGCGCTCAAAGCCCGCGATAAAATCTATGCCATAGCTTAAAAATATAAAAAACTATTAATTCTACGTAAATACTAATAATCTGACGGCACGGTTGGCGCTGTAGCTAAGCGATTGACTGCTGCACTGCGTGTCGCAGGTTCGATTCCCGCACGGAACAAATATTTGTATGGCCTACAAATAGTTGTTTCGGGTATGGCTGTTTGTGTTTCAATGTTTGTAAAAGCACCCACGATACAGGAGAAATTCCTAGTGTGGATCAACGTTTTAAAAAAAATAGTGACATCGTCTTCACCGCCCATCAGCGTTGTCGTGTCATAACTGCCTTCCAGAACTACCGCCATGATGGTACACAATGCATTTAAAAGCAGCATTTAAAATATTGATGTACGCTGTTTTGACTTCCGAACGTTTTACTCACGGGTTGACCACTGAGAACCAGCGCTGTGCTGTGATCTCCCATAGCACAGCATCATGCTGAGTGGTGACCTACCTGTCGCAGTCACGATGTGCAAGCTATTTTTATTTTGTCCCATATATGTATTTGTAAATGTTTGTGATGCTTTTTTTTATCGGGTGCGAAATCATCTCCCCGCTCTGGGCGGAGCGGAGGGGCATGTCAGAGATTTACTGACTAAAACCCACCCATGTTCCTTCTATTGCCCTTTACGTTCCGGGGCCGCGGTATCTCTTTCGAACAACCCGCAACCGCGGCGTTTGTGATGTGTGTGATGTTTTGCATGATTTTTTTATGTTTATTTTTTATTTTTTTGTGTGTTCTTAGTAATTTGCGACTAATAAATGTTTTATTTTTCTTTCAATGCCAGCTGTGTACTAGTCAACAACTCGTACAGTCTGAACAGAACCTTACAATTGTAAGAGTAATATTTAGCACAAGGATTTATTTGCTGAATGTTTCAGGCTCTGTGGTAGGGTAGGTATGTTTGAAAGACATTTTTGTGTGGTTGGCTGGGTATTCGAATTGTTTCTTACTGCTTAGGGGTCTGTACCTCAAAAGGAATGTAATTCTTATGTGATGACTTTATTGTCCGTTTGTCTGTCGCGTGATCTAGAGAACGCGTGGAGATGCGGAGTTGAAAGTAAACCCATATAGTCAAGTCTGTGGTCTCGTTTGTTTTTTTTTTGCGGATGGTAAATCTTCAAATAACTTCTTCCGCTCTGGGCGGAGCGGGAGTGTCAGACTTGTATTGACTAAAACCCACCCAGGTTTCTTCTATTGCCCTTTATGTTCCGGGGCCGCGGCTTCGACCGCTTTAAATTTGGGGTAACACAGTTTCCTTTGGCGCCTTATTGATTTGTAATAGCAACGCTAAGTTTTCCCTTTTCTTCCCTCTTTCTCCCTCTCATCCCACTTTTTTTTAAATAAAAATTAGCCTATGTTCGTCTCCTGGTTCCCAACTATCTCTGTACCAAAATTCATCGCAATCGGTTTAGCCATTAAAGCGTGAAGAGGTAACAAACAAACAAACTCACTTTCGCTTTTATAATATTACTAGCTTTCGCCCGCGGCTTCGCCCGCGTTAAATTTGGGGTAACACAGTTCTCCTTGCGCCTTATTGATTTGTAATAGCAACGCTAAGTTTTCCCTTTTCTTCCCTTTTTCTCCCTCACATCCCACTTTTTTTAAATAAAAATTAGCCTATGTCCGTCTTCCTGGTTCCCAACTATCTATGTACCAAAATTCATCACAATCGGTTTAGCCATTAAAGCGTGAAGAGGTAACAAACAAACAAACAAATAAACAAACAAACTCACTTTCGCTTTTATAATATTAAGTAAGGATAAGGATTGTAAGTATAAGTATATAGTATATCAAAAGTATCAAGTATCATCATAATAAAAGTTATTTATTTTCCTGTGTAAGAGTTATTCATATATTAGCATAGTTATCCAAAAAACGAAGAAACCATAAAGGACTCAAACAGCCCAACAATTCACAATACACACCAAATTAAATCGATTAAAAACACGTTTAAAATACATTGGCCGGGATTCGAACCCACATCAATCAATCAAAGTTGATTCCCATTAACATTACATCTGGTTATAATGATCGGACAACGCACTTGATATCAATTAGAATACCTACACTAATTGAAGTTTATGTCTGTCTGTACAAATTAAATAACAAAATCGAGTACCTGTAGAAGGCAGAAGGCAGACTTTCTATCGCCTAATAGTTTAGACAGGTTTTGGAAGAAGTTCCTTATCGCGCGTTGCGAAAGGGGGCTACACGGAAAAAATTAAGAACAAAAGATGTATCGACCCTTTTTGCTATAGTTGTAAGCCGTGCGGCGTGCGCGTGTTTCTCTGTCTGTCTCTCTCTCTCTCATAGAAAGCAAGCCATTTATTTTCGTTTCGTCTTTCTATTTCGCATAGAACAGTGTGGTGTCGCGACGATTATTTTTGTTGAGTGTATACAGGTTTTTTGTACATAATAAATTCGTTCCATCCGGGTGGCCCTTGACACCTCTCAAGTTTTATTTTTCTCGCAGACTTGCGTCGGAGGGCAGCGCGATCTAATGCGGCTACCGTTTACTACCCCGCTTAACCTGCGGGTGTCGTCAATGGGGGGAGTTTTACTTGGCCTTCTTCTCCGGTCCAGTATGATGGGGATAACATAAATTTAAATAGAATGCACGGAATGACTGTCTTTTGAACTTCCAAAATCCACTAACTTGATCATACTATACCCTTTAGCGAGATTGGTTATCAGACTTTTAGCCTTCGGCAAAGATCTTCGGTTGAAATCAGGGACCAACGGTTTAACGTACTTTCTACGACAAGAAATGATCTTGGTATGAAATGGGTGATCACCCATCCTCGAACCGACAGTGCCTAGCGTTGCTTAACCTTATTGAACGACTCGTGTGTCTTTAAGCCCCTTCTTTGTCATAATATTATGCACCTGCAAACATATAAATCGTTTTGTGTGACCAAACCTTTCCACTCTTACGGGCAAAGAAAATAAACGACATAATTTATAAACAATATTACAAGCGAAGCCTTATGTAAACATTATGCTGTGAACGGTATTACTATGAACAAATCTCATTGCGAACGTAATTATTGATTTAATTATATTAAGACTTATAGTCACGTATTGAAAACTTAATTGATTTTCAGTTTCAGTAATTTGATTTGAGGTTTTCGCTGGTTCAGACCCATTATAAATTATTTTCATTACCGAGATCTTTAGGTTAAGCTGCGCCTAGGTTAGTCTGTGGGTGGGTGATCGGTTACATACCCAGTTTCCTCCGGGGGAAAGCACTAGTAGCCTATGGTCAGACTCTTATTTTTAAAAGTCGTTACAGAAAGTCAGTGTTTCGAAAGTCTGACAACTAGCGGTCTTAACAAACGGTATCGTCTTACTAAGGCGTATCGTATTACCCAGTACTACCTGGGTTATGAAAGTCATATAGGTGCTCCTCTCTCACCAAACTGCAGCAGTAACGTTGTTTTTCATTAAAATACTTTGAAAAACAAATTAGTTTTTGCGGTTGAATGTTAATTTGCATTTATTTTTTTGCAATAAAAATAGTATTGTTGTATTATTTACTAGGTTTTGCCCGAGGCTCCGCTCGCGTTAAATTTAGGGTAACACAGTTCCCCCTTCCTGATTTACACGTACCTAATACCTATAGTTTTTGCCCTTGCGCAATTTATTAATAATATTATATAATATTGATTGTAATAGCAATGCTAAGTTTTCTCTTTTCTTCCCTCTCCTCCCTCAAATCTCAATCTTTTTTTTTTAAATAGCTTATGTCCGGGTCTCCAGCGTTCCAACTATCTTTGTACCAAAAATCATCAAAATTGGCTTAGCTATTTAGGCGTGAAGACGTAACAAACAAACTCACTTTCGTTTTCATAATATTATATAGTAAGGATTGCTACGGAACCCTGTGTTTGTGAGTCCGAGTCGCACTTGACCAGATTTTTAGGTAACCACTACTTGAACATGCTCAATGCATTTTATCTTCGAAATTATCTCGAACAAAACTGCAAATAGTAGGGGCGAATAAGATATACAAACTCAATGTTATGATGTATAAAGCTTTTAACCTCTTAAGATTACAAATAAACATTGGTACCGTAATCGTAATTAACTCAAAGCGTGACTCATACGCGTGTACTCGCTAATTTTAACACAACTGCACTGCAAGACAAGTGCTGCACGCGACTTTGTTCCTTCGGGCAATCATTTCAGGGGTTTTTTTACGGATGGGAAATAATCAAATAACTTCCCCGTTCTAGGTGGAGCTGTAGTGGGGGGAATGTCAGACTAATCTGACTAAAACCTATCCATGTTGTCCTTCTTTTGCCCTTTGTATTCTGGGTCTGCGGTATCTCTCTCTCTCTCTTTTCGATCAAACCGCTACCCGGCAGGCAGTGGCCCTGGCAGGTCCCTCTGCTTTGCTGACATCTCTTTGAGACGAGTGTGGAACATGCGCGCGCTAACGACACGTGATTGAAAAAAATCAACTCTCTATGTCAACGCAGTCAAAAGATTTTCCAAAGAAAAAAAGACCATAGCAAGAGGTAATATTATGTAGTTTAATAATTAACCTATAGGATAACGAATGATACACAAACCACACACGAGAGATACTCTCAGATACTAATATCGTATGGTGTGGATAAAAAAACTTGAAATTAAGCACCTCACACGCTTTGAGCATGTCTTAAAACAAAAAGGAATACCCTAAGTATGCCTCATTACGTACAAAAAGAGCCCAATACTAGCCGTGGGCAACATTCAGGCAGGTGTAGTAAACATTTTGAAATTTGAGTCCCAACATGATAAAATAAATAAAAATAAATTAATAAATATCTTGAGACAACTCACACACGGCTATCTGATCCCAAGCTAAGCAGAGCTTGTGTTATGGCAACCAGACAACTGATATACATACTTATATAATTTATAAATACATACATTTGATAGATAAATCACACCCAGACACAGAACAAACAATCATGCTCATCACACAAAGTTTGTCCTGGGTGGGAATCGAACCCACGACCTCCGGCTCAGCAGTCAGGGCACTAACCACTAGACCAACAGGCCCGTCAACGATACTTGTTACGTGACTGGAGAAACTCGTGGCTTATTATAAACTGCCACTCCGGTCGATCTTGAGTCTGGTCCGTGAAAAGGTGACGACCCGATATATACTGAGTTTCCTTGGAACGCACGTTCAGCTGTTGGTCCCGGCTGTCATTTGTCTTCTTAGGCTTTCGTTACTGGTAGTCAGTGACTCGAAAGTTTGACAAGTCAGTCTTATCAAGGAGTATTGTATTACCCAATTGATTGTGGAAGTTAGATAGGCAGACACTCCATTCGGTAAGACTGGAAGCCGACCACAACATAGTATTTTAAAAAAGTACGTTGGCCCTTTCTAGGAATTTCTCCTGTATCGTGAGTGCGTTTACAAACATTTAAACGACGACACGGTTGGCGCAGTGGCTGAACGATCGACAGCTGCGCTGCTTGTCGCGGGTTTGATCTCCGCACGGAACAAATAGTTGTATGGCCTACAGAGAGTTCCGAAACGCACCCGCGATATAGGAGAAATTCCTAGTGTGGGGCAACGTCTTTTTTTTAAATGTCTCTGTTATTAGAAATGGTCTAAAACAAAAACTGATTACAATGACGGGAAAAGAACCGTGCCTTAATGCTTTTTGAATTCTACAGATTAGACATGAATGGTTTCAGAATAGAAAACGAAACCCAGTACTTAAACACAATTTTTGGAGTTTACTCCTTAAGAATCGATTTTCATATATGTATAAGGCGCCCGGTATGAGAAAAATCCGAGGGGTAAAACCTACTAAAGTAACGAAAATGTGACACGTTTTTGGTGCGCTGGCTGTGAATGTATTAAGACGTACATATGGTATGCTGTATAGGCGACTATACCTATATACTATATGTTATTGGGTTTGTTTGTTTCTATCAGTGTCGATGCAATTATATTGCTATTTTTTTTCATTAATTTGTGAATTTACCCTTTCATATGATAATTATTAATCTTTTTTCAGTTGAATAAACTCTTTTTGCGTATGGTTAGATACTCGTGCTTAAGGAGTAAACTCCAGTCGTGCGTCGGAGCTGACACACACACTTTTTTTTCTACTTTCCAATATGTATACTTGAAAAAATTTCTCTAAAAACACAAAAATAATAATTATTGTACTTACTTTCTAAGCTTTGAATTCTAATTAGGATTATAATTCAACAATTTTGATAATTGCAAAAACATTTCGGGGAATAAAGGTCCTAATAATTCCTTTCCAGGTAAACTGAAAAAAAACAGCGGTTTCATTTATATTTTTGAAGAAATATGATAGAAGATTATCGTGAAACACACTTTAGCTTTAGTTAAATTTTTAATTAAATGTATAAAATGTGCAGAAATATAAATAAAGATTCTTCTAATAATTACAATTGATGCAGATAGATTAAATAAATACTGATTTCTAGCTTCAACCTCTTAAGTTAGTCGCTGCTGTGTCATCTACTAAGAAATATACAACGGTTTATTAAGTAACACTTTACTTATTTATTTAACGATTTATGTACATACACACTGAATACAGAAAAATAAAAGACAGGAATAGAAAACAGGTACAAAGGTAATGCTTAAATCTCTTCTAGCATACCTATGAAAGGAGAGTAAATAAAAAGAGATGTCACAAGTGCAACTAATTCACTCGCTATCTTGTCAAAACAATAAAAAAGATGGCCGTCAAACGCTGCGATCTGAAGCCATTTTGTTTCCAAAACGGTTGATGATCCCTGGCTTGTATAACGAGCGCCTGCAATGTATAATTTAAATCAATAAAACTTGCAAGACGGCTACTTAAGGGAACAGTTGCAAATTAATGTTTAATAATGCTCCTCGAAAATAGGGGGCCCCTGCTTTTGAAAATTATTTCTGGGACGGAATTATTTATTTCTAGATGCGCCAGTCAGCGTTACCCGCGTTGATGCAACCAGATTGGCTTATGAATTGGTTTATAAGATTATTCAAAAATATGGGAACATATTTTTTATTTGTAAAATGACAAAGATATAGGCTCGTTGCGATAAAATGCAGCAACGCGTGACGTCACACGTAAAGACGGACTAAATAAAATGTAATTACTTTGGGCCTGGAAACTACCCTATTGTGATCAGAAGGGCTACTATGACCTCTTAAAGCAATTCTTATTCCACTGAGTGAAAGAGACAGAGCTATACAGGGTGTCTAGCACCATCTATTTCCCTCAGTGGAATAAGAATTGCTATAAGATGTCATAGTAGCCCTTCTGTACCCACTCAGGTAATAATACTTAAACTCCCTGCCTGTTAAGCCTGTAACCGGTTAAGCACAGAATAATAAATCAAATCAAATCATTTATTTCAATTAGACCATTACAGGCACTTTCAAATGTCATGAGAACAACAAAAAATAAAAAAAGATGCTGCTACAGTCCCAGTCACAAGACATAATAACTTGTGAAAGTAATGTAGTTGCCCATTCCAAAGCGTAGATCTCTATGGAGAAGAATGGGCAAGGAACTCCATGGACACTCTTTTAAATCATAATATTTTACAAAACCATGGATGGATACATCATTCATGTTGAGATCAAAAATACATGTGAGAACGATGTAGAAAAATGAGCACATTAAGAGCGTCCAGAGTAAAAGCAAAAACAAGGGTAATCTATTACATAAATAAATAAATTAAAACAAACCGTGGCGGCTAATAGGTGACTAGACCAATAAACTTCTAAACAAACAGTGCACCCAGATTCTCCAGTTATGTTCACAGATTACAGCTCCGTGGCTGCTACTGAAAAACCCCCATTTTAAAAACCCAATAACACTTTGGTGAACTCGAGAATCAAAGCTTAGCAGCATCACTTTACCAACAAGGCACTTAGACTTCAATATTTTTGAAAATAACTTGATCGGTGTCAAGGGACACCAAGGGAAACCGGCACTCAACAACAAAAATCGTCGCGACACCACACTGTTCAATGCGAAATAGAAAGACGAAACCAAAATAACTGGCTTGCTTTCTATTAGAGAGAGAGAGACAGACAGAGAAACACGCACACGCTGCATGGCTTTCAACTATAGCAAAAAGTGTCGTTACAACTTTTATTCTTATTTTTCCGTCTAGCCCCCTTTCGCAATGCGCGATAAGGAACTTCGTTCCAAAAGTAAACAATGAACCATCATATATGAACCATGAATTCGAATCTCATACATCTAAACTGGGCTTCGAAATTCAAATCTGCATAGTATTAAAATTCTATTCATAGGGTGCACTGCCGCCAGAGATAAACTAAGCAACGTTGCTATGGATACGTTTGTTATCCACCAATTATATTCATTGGTCAAAACGGGGTCAACTCAGGTATTCAAATAAGGTATGGTCCTAGTTTATCACCTGTGACTTCTTCACTGCGCGTGTAAGCGGGCACACCCTTTAGACTGGAGAATTTATTTATTTAGGCTTGGATTTTTTTCATGTACAAGTACATACTAGCTTTTGCCCGCTGCTTTGATCGCGTTAAATTCGGGATAACACAGTACCTGCTATCTGCCTTTTTTGCCCTAGCGCCTTATTGATTTGTAATAGCATCTCGTTTAGTGTAAAAGTCTTTGTATGTGTGTGTGTGTGTGCGAACTTACAGATTACCAGTATGTACTTAGAAGGTAAAGATAGAATAGCATATCTCCAGCTGCGTACCTTTCTCGCACAGCTACATCTCGGCGGCACATCTTCATGGCACATCTTACTCGCCCTTACACAGCTTAGCTTCAGTGGAAACGGTCACATCGTCCCCTAGTTTTTTTTTCCGGTGGAAAATCATCCAATGACTTCTCCCGCTCTGGACGGAGCGGGGGGCACATCAGACTTGTACTGACTAACACCCACCCATGTTGCTTCTATTGCCCTTTACGTTCCGAGGCCGCGGTATCTCTTTCGAACAACCCGCAACAACGGCAGGCGGAGGCTCTGGCAAGCAACTTTGCTATCGTCCTCTAGCTTAGTTTTCATATCCTCGAAGTACTTCATACCATATTTCCCGTAGAAAAGCACCCATATTCTCCTATTCAAAATATATTCATTCAATAAAGCACGTACAGGACAATGGCCAAACAGCCATATGTCTTCAAAATGTACGGTGACAACAGCGCTCCCTCGTTAAACCGTCCGATGCTAAGCTTTATGACCAAGTTACTTATGTTTAATTATTTGTTCTAATACTAATGAATAGGTTTTCACCGCGTTTTTGCTTGTGTTATGGTAGATTTTTAGGAATCCGTGCCTCAAAAGGAAAAAAACGGAATCCTTATTGAATGACTTTGTGGTCCGTTTGTCTGTCTTCAAGACCATTTATGTGCTTGCCGGGGTTGCGGGTTGTTCGAAAGAGATACCGCTGCCCCGGAACGTAAAGGGCAATAGAAGGAACATGGGTGGGTTTTAGTCAGTACAAGTCTTACATGACCTCCCGCTCCGCCCAGAGCGGGGGAAGTCATTGGATGATTTCCCACCCGAAAAAAAAAAGACCATTTATGACGGGAATGCGTGGAGATATCGAGTTGAAATTAAAACCATATACTCGTATTCAACTGTGTGTGGTGTAGTTTCTTAGAGCTGTAAAAATTATATCAATCCTAAACCATTTCAAAAGATATGGCCGTTGAGTTGATATCTGACTCGCAGTTGGCTGGGTTTTTGGAATAGGATAAGTATATTAGTATATTGGCTCGGAGTGCTGAAGATTACCCTCTACAGGCTTTTTTCTTCGTCGCTTTCTTGACTTTGATTTGAGAGACTCCCCTGTAACTACGACCAGAGTGGTCGTAGTTACAGGGGAGTCTCACATCTGCTGTGGCTCCATATTGATATAACTATGATCTTGTAATCCTTACTAGTCCTTACTTCCTTTCTAATATTATAAAAGTGAAAGTGAATTTGTTTGTTTGTTACCTCTTTGATGATGAATTTTGGTAGAGATAGTCGGAAACCAGGAAACGGACATAGGCTAAGGGATGTCAGGGAGAAAGAGGGAAAAAAGGGAAAACTTAGCGTTGCTATTACAAACCAATAAGGCGCAAGGGGAACTGTGTTACCGCGAATTTAACGCGAGCGAAGCCGCGGGCAAAAGCTAGTACTGTTATAATTTAAAAGATTTTCCATGGAGTTTCTTGCCTATTCTTCTCTTACAGTGCTTTCAAAAAGTCCTCTTGAGATCGTAATAAACTGACAGTTAAAAATTTTAGAAATAAATTCGTGTTTACCATAAAAGGACTTAGGAGCAAAAAACCCACCAAGTAATTTGGCATTTAACAAGTGACAGCTCGCTTGTTAAATACCCTTTTGGCCTCGTATAGGACTAATTAAGTTGATTGACTTATTTTTTAAATGTTATTTTGTTCTTTTTTTAATAACTTTTAGTTTATCGTTACAGTTTTTCTACCTTTCTTTGAGTCCCAAAAAATATTCGAATTTCTGGTCACCCCACGATAATGTTCGCAAACCGTTCCCGTAAAAAGGATTGATGGTGCTTTGAACATTGAAAAATTAACAGCATGTTGCCAACGCCTGGCTCGCGCGATTTCACAGAAATTGGCCGACAGATTGACCATCCATAGAATAAGTGCAGAAGCTCTACTCCATACAACAATTGGAAACAGGCGCACGCACAGACACACACAATCCCAAAAACTAATAACACTTGTATTTGTTTCAAGTCATATTTGTTTTGAAACCACTGTCTAAACTAACACCAAAACAAGTCAAAGAAATGCTTATGACAAGCTCCAGTCAGTAAAAATGCTTTGTATTACAGATATGCTGTGCCGACCCGAAATAAAGATAAGGACAGGAGAATGATGATGTAATCATAAAACCTTAAATTAAAAACACAATTAAATAAATATAAATGAAATAGAAAACAAAATGCAAATGAAAAATGACTTTTAATGTCTTTTATTATAATTTTAGTTCCACCTTATATCAGTTTTGTTTTTAAGTCTAATGGGTCAGATGATTTGAAACAAAAACTTTTTTTTTTGGTGTTGTAAGTCATCAAATAACTTCCCCCACTCTGGGCGAAGCAGGGGGTGTGTCAGTCTTGAACTGACTAAAACCCATCCATGTTCCTTCTATTACCCTTTATGTTCCGGGGCCGCGGTATCTCTTTCGAACAACCCGCAACCCCGGCAGGTAGAGGCCCTGGCAGGCTCCTCTGCTTTGCTGACATCTCTTTGAGGCGCGCGTGAAACAATAACGTTTCGTCGAGACGGCCTGTCGTCAATAATTATATATGGCTTATCTTTGCCTTATAATAGCGGTTTTATACACACAAAAATACGAAAGCGTTTATTAGAATACTAGTTTCGCATTAAGTAACTAATGTTGTATGGGTGACGGTCTCTAACAAATGACAACCGTGAGTGCGGTTGCTCTTGCTGTTCACACAACTTAACATCAACCTTGTCGAACGGGAAATCTACGGTGTACGATCAAAAAGAAATGAGAAATCAGCATAAACTGATTTTGTATAGGTTGATCTGTCGACATCACGACGGTCCCTACGTACATAAGGTTAAGTCAAAAACCGAGGTTTACAGGAGAGCGTAATTTTTGTTTATCACGCCCTAGAAATAATTCTATGAGCAATAATAAATATTTTCTTTTTACAATATTTTAACAGTTTTATAATGCTATTTACACATAAGTATTTTATTTTTTCACGGATTCTTGAAAAAAACTGATAGATGACCGTTTCTACAACACTTGTTTGTTATATTTATAATACTTGTTCCCTTATACGATTTCTAAAACAAGGTAATTAAATTAAAATTAAAATCGTATGTCAGCATGTGCGCATAGATAATCTAAAGCCAATGATACAATAAAAAAATGCCATTTTCGACTTTTCATGTCTTTATGTACGTAGGGACCGTCGATCTGTACGTGAAGCGTTAATATTGTGTGCGAATTCACTCGTATGGAACTGTGGACCTTCTTGAATATTTTTTATGTGGTTCTACAAAGTATGTAAAATGTACGGTCTTTATTTAACACTTAGCCGTTGATTGGGCACTAAATACTGTGGTTATGATACGTAGTGTTAAATATTAATGCTTCGTCTTTAATATTTTGAGACTGGAATAAGTATTGACGGGCCTGTTGGTCTAGTGGTTAGTGGCCCTGACTGCTGAGCCGGAGGTCGTGGGTTCGATTCCCACCCAGGACAAACTGTGTGTGATGAGCATGATTGTTTGTTCTGCGTCTGGGTGTAATTTTTCTATAATATGTATGTATTTATAAATTATATAAGTATGTATATCAGTTGTCTGGTTACCATAACACAAGCTCTGCTTGCTATAGCTTGGGATCAGATAGCTGTGTGTGAGTTGTCCCAAGATATTTATTATTTCAATATGCGGGGTGTTTAAAAAGATCTGTTTTTTTCAGCATTTTTAGGTATGGTATGATGATATATCATACTTATAGTTCTTTTTTATCAAGTGGTTATTTTCCATTGTTATTAAAAGATTATCCGGAAAAATATGTATTACTAGCTATTACTAGCGCATTAAATTCGAGGTAATACAGTTCCCCTTTCCTGGTTTGCAAGTACCTGCCACTTGTAGTTTTTGCCTTTGCTTTCCGCTATTATCCTCTTTAAATTTTCACTACTAACCCCTATCATTAAAAATTAAACAGAAACGTGTCTCAGAAAAACCCCTTAGCGCTACGATTACAGAAATAATTGCGATTCTAATCCCAGTGCAGTAATATGCAATATAGTTGTTGCGACCGACACCGCCGCCATATTGCAAGCAACTAGCTCCCAGTATTGGCGCCAGTAACTTATATTACAGCGCCCGGGGCAATACAAGCGGTCCGAGTACGGAACTGGGAGCGAAACTTTCGAATGTACTGGCCAACGGTGTTTAGTTTGACAACAGGCTTAGTAATTATGAACTAGGTATACGTGGGTTTGGGGTTGCGGGTTGTTTGAAAGAGATACCGTGGCCTTGGAACCTAAAAAAGAAGGATCATGGGTGGGTTTTAGTCTGTACAAGCCTGACACTCCTCTTCGCCGCCCAAAGCGGGAGAAGAAGCGGATTTGATGTATTGCCATTCGCCACAAAAATAGACGAAACCCTCTCTCTCTCAATTGGTCCCTGCAGTTAGTTGGTCGTTACAGGTAGTCAGTGTCCCGAAAGTCTGACAAACAGTCTTACCAAAGGGGAATCATATCACCTAGTACTAACTGGTTTGTGGAGGTCAGATAAGTATCATCAGATAAGTGTCAAATAAAAGGGTTTTCTGCGAAAAATAAATCAGGAACACCTTAACATAACATAAAATAAAAAATGCCTAAAAGGGGCTCAGCTTATCACAATGCCAGATGGCAATACAAAGCCGCCACCTGACGCTGATTTTCATCTGCTGCCCACGTGAAAACATAAACAAACACATAGTATTGAAGTCAGAATTAAAAACAAAATAAAATAAAAACTGTTTTAAAAAGTAAAACTGAATAAAAAATTTAAAAACACGACTGCCGTGTCAAAAAAATGAAATAAAATGTAAA
The DNA here is from genome assembly GCA_958449745.1 of Ochropleura leucogaster. NCBI lineage: Eukaryota > Metazoa > Arthropoda > Insecta > Lepidoptera > Noctuidae > Ochropleura > Ochropleura leucogaster. Next base: position 4,048,600 of record OY288226.1, on the reverse strand, counting down.
AATTGCCGATGGAATGTGCAAAGATGACAGACAGGGATTCGAAAACGAAACGAAAATTATCATCGCGGTCGAGGGACCAATCCGTACAACACTTTCTTGTATAAAAACTCCCCCGACTGCGATGAAAACTTACTCCTTTTTTGGGGCAGTCGTGTAAAAAGATTAACGTTAGTTATATTTAAAAATGAATTTAACAAAGCTAAACCAACTCTTACAACTTGTACCTCCACCTGATTATGTAGCAATATGAACAATGTAGTCAATAGAATGATGCTCATTGTGAACTTGATATTTATTCCACTGGTGTTTTAAATGGACTTCTATCATTCTTAAGGATTGATATGAGGTCGAAAATGGGACGAACCAATCCAAAAGGATCCTTCTAACTTACCTTTTGAAAAGATCCGGGGAATATGAACTCAGCAACACCAACGCATGCAGATCGGTAGAATATTGACAAGGTATTTCATTTAATTATTTATTAAGGTTTATGCACATGTATAATAAACAAAGGCGCACATAATGCCTTGGGAATTTTTTTTTAATGCGCTGCCCCACACTAGGTTTTCTCCTGTATCGTGGGTGCGTTTATAAAATACACATACATAGACAGCCAGACCCGGAACAACTATCTATAGGCCATACAAATAATAATAATAAATATCTTGGGACAACTCACACACGGCTATCTGATCCCAAGCTAAGCAGAGCTTGTGTTATGGTAACCAGACAACTGATATACATACTTATATAATTTATAAATACATACATATTATAGATAAATCACACCCAGACACAGAACAAACAATCATGCACATCACACAAAGTTTGTTCTGGGTGGGAATCGAACCCACGACCTCCGGCTAAGCAGTTAGGGCCACTAACCACTGAACCAACAGGCCCGTCCCCGAAATATTTGTTCCGTGTGGGGATCAAGCCGCGACATATAGCGCAGGAGTCGATCGCTCAGCCACTGCGCCAACCGTATCGACAAACAGCTTCACACAGTCCATCCATTCACGCTCAAAACTTTCTTCAGCGGGTTGTTCGAAAGAGATACACAGCCTCAGAACATAAAAGTCAAAAGAAGGAGCATAGGTGGGTTTTAGTCAATAAAAGTTACACTGCCCCCTACTCCACCCAGAGATGGGTAAGCTAGTTGGTGATTTACAATCCACAAAAACAAAAAGGAAACCGGGCAAAAGCAAGTCACACCGAGGGTTACGTACAAACTTGCGACATAAACGGCCATATCTTTTAACTGAGTAAACTTACAGAATTGATTTTTTCACAGCACAAAAAAAAACTAACAACTTGAGTGTACAGTTTTATTTTCAAATCGATACTTCCAGTCGTTCCTGAGATAAATGGTCTTGACAGACAGACATACGGTCAACAGAGTGATAAAATAAGGGTTCCGTTTTTCCCTCTTGAAGTACGTTACCCTAAGGCCTCTCGCCCACGGGCGACTTTTTGTAGCGATGCAGTCGGAATGCTGTTGCGCGTAGCATCGATACAGACGCGAAGCGGTCGCTAGCTGTGTGCCCTCGCCCACGGGAGCAGATTCTGTCGCGATGCAAACGCGATTCGGTCGCGCAGTTACGACACAAAAATACCTTGGATTAGTATAGTTGCAAGATGAATTCCATTGAGGCAACATTAGTCACGTTGTCTTTACTAGCGCGTTAGTAGCGCGTTGCAAATGCGACTAACACGCGTTAGAAGAGATACTGTCGCGCATTTGCTAAACGCGCGACTGTATCGCTACAAAAAGTCGCCGTGGGCGAGGGGCCTAATTAGGGTAGCTGTCCTCATCATCGTCATTACAAACACAGCAACCATCAACCATATCTCTTTATTTGTGCCACACCCATGTTCGTACAGCCCCAATATCAGCAAATATTCACCGCAATACGGCAATAAGACCAGTAATGCAATCGCTACCGTCCGGAATGAGGGTAATCAGTGATCGAATGAAGTTGGAGTAGGATCAATTTATTCCTATGAGCTCTGAGAAAGGAAATTGTACAATATTATAATGATGGCCTCTATTTCTGGGTCGGCAGTTCGCTTGGTTATGCGGTAAAGGTGTGAAATTAACTTTGAAACATTTTTTTATAGGAGACTAGCTTCCGCCCGCGACTTCGTCCGTATGGCATAATTACTTTGGACTAACGCTGAAACTTTAAACCGCGTGATGATCAAAAAAAAATATCCCTTTTTCTTGACTCTTTCTCCCCCTTATATCATTTTTTTTTAATTAGCCTATGTCCGTCTCCAGGTTTCCAACTATCTCTGTACCAAAATTCATCAAAATCGGTATAGCAATAAAAGCGTGAAGAGGTAGCAAACAAACAAACAAACTTACTTTCGCTTTTATAATATAAGTAAGGATAAGGATTATTAATAAAATTGATATCTCCCATTACATTGCACCTGCTATGTCTTTATCTTTGCATCACCCTAAGGTTGACTGGTAGAAAATGCCCAAGGCAGTAAGTCTTTTGTACAATGTTTTTGTTACTTGTGCATGAAGTTTTAATAAATAAATCTAATATATAAAATTCTCGTGTCACAGTTTTCATTCCCATACTCCTCCGAAACGGCTGGACCGATTTAAACGAAATTTTGTGTACATATCGGGTAGGTCTGAGAAACGGCCAACATCTATTTTTCATACCCCTAAGTGAGCAGCGGGTGAAACCGCTGGGCACAGTAAGTAAGCTATATTATTGTGAAGTTTGATCAAGATCCATTCAGAAGTTTTTACGTGAAAGAACAACAAACATATTTACATTCATCCACACAAACTTTCGCTTCGACTTTTTTTGAAAAAAGCGGGATGTGAGGGAGAAAGAGGGAAGAAAAGGAAAAACTTAGCTTTGCTATTACAAATCAATAAGGCGCAAGGGGAACTGTGTTACCCCGAATTTAACGCGAGCGAAGCCGCGGGCAAAAGCTAGTAAATATATAAATACATCCGAATTAGTAGGTACTGTTTATTCTATCACTACGCGAGTGAAATCGCGGGGTTCAGCTAGTTTTTAATATAATTTCGTCATAAGACAAATGACTGGCCACAGAGAAAAATTACAACACTCGTTACATCAATGGTCCCATTAATTTCTGACACCCCATTTCCCCTCCCTCGCTGAGAACGTTATTTAGACCGAGAGATAGGAAGTCATATTTATTTTTTGTCTTAATAACGGTATAAGAACCTTTTTTTTCGAGGTTGTCCAAACCTTATGACATTGTAAGTGAGTTTTTCAATTATGTCACGCGTCTTTTTCCGGAATTTTCCTTCAATGAACATACAGGAAACCAAAAGTCAACCTTTTTTCTCTCTTGAATAACTACCAAGTTTATTTGAAAATATTCGCTAGTCTGCCAAAAAGTAATTTTACTTATACACTGTTTGGTTAAACAACACAGTGAATAGGTACCGGTAATAATGGTATGTATATGTAAAAGATTGATAGAAATTTTATGGATGAAGAAGGCCAAATAGCAGAGGATCAATGAAAATTGGATGTCACAAATTTGACTCTTTTGCACATTGGTCGTAACTGCCTGACTGACTGCAGAGTATGACCGTCTGCGTTCGATTCTAAAGTCGAGCCAAGTTTTTTGGAACGAAGTTCCTTATCGCGCGTTGTGAAAGGGGGCTAGACGGAAAAAAATCTTACGAAAAGTTGTCACGACACTTTTTGCTATAGTAAGCTATTGTAAGCTGTGCGGCGTCGCATGTTTCTCTGTCTGTCTGTTTGTCTCTCCCTCTCTTATAGAAAGCAAGCCAGATATTTTCATTTCTATTTTACATTGAACAGTGTGGTGTTGCGACGAGAACTTCGTTCCATCCGGGTGTCCCTTGACACCTCTAATTTTTTTTTTATGAATTGACTTATTACTTACTTACTTATTGTACTTATCCTTAGGAGATTACAGCCTCGGTGATGTTATATGAATATAACAACAACACCGGCTGTTTTTAATACGAAAACAAGACCTTTTATTTTTAATTACTTTACAAAAAGAGGATTTCCTTTGTCTCGTAAGATATTTTACCGGCTTACTTAAACTTACGATCGGCGCTACGGACTTAATCCGAGGATTAACAAATTTATTGTTAATCTTCGTTAACACAGATTCTGCTATATTTACTTAATTTTGGAAAGTGAAATATCGTGAAAAACAAATTTTGTATACCTAAATAAACTGTGTTTGTTATTTAACTTTACTATTTGATTTAGGTACTAGTTTCACTTCCTGGGTGCTTTAAGAGGTCTTGATAGACCACCAGGGAGCTGCCAGGATTGCAGGTTGTTCGAAAGAAAAACCGGGGCTCCAGAACATAAAGGGCAAAGAAGGAACATTGAGGGGTTTTAGTTAATAAAACTCTGACACTCCCTCCCGCTCGGCCCAGAAGGGGAGAAGTTATTTGCTGATTTAACATCCCAAAAAGAGACTAACAGGCAAACTTCATGTTTCTAGTTGAGAAGATAATCGCAATTATCGCAAAGCATAGCCTCAGTTGATTCAGAAACGTGTCAACAGATTTTCAAAACCAAAACAGACTTTAGACGGAAATGTTTTCTAGCATTATGTTATAGTGTACTCATTTTTGAAGAGCCAAATAAAATAAATGATAATAATGTAGATGAGAATATTAAGTGCTTGTCTAGCTCCTTGCTTATAAGAAAGTCTGGTTGAAACAAATTACAATCATTCATAACATTTCACTCTCAAATGTACGCGATACATATTAAAATAATCTTGCTTTTTTATCTGTGAAATAAAATAATAGAAAACCGTCAATCTTTTTAACAGAAAAAAAAACATTTAACTGTGTAACTTGCCACCATTAAAAAATTCACATAAGAGATTCGAAATATACCTACCAACTCTCTGCATTGGGTGGAGAAAGCTTGAAGAAGTAGAAAAAGAAAATTCAATTCAATTCAATATCTTTATTTTGGATCACAGGTTTGTACATAATACAGGTCTTAAATAATTTGATAGATCAGCTATGTCCCGCCCCTTGGGCATACAATAGTCATATAGGTAGGTAAATTATTTAACAATCCTTACTAATATTATAAAAGCGAAAGTGAGTTTGTTACCTCTTCACGCTTTAATGGCTTAACCGATTTTGATGAATTTTGGTACAGAGATAGTTGGGAACCAGGAGACGGACATAGGCTTTTTTATTCAAAAAAAGTGGGATGTGAGGGAGAAAGAGGGAAAAAAAGGGAAAAGTTAGCGTTGCTATTACAAATCAATAAGGCGCAAGGAGAACTGTGTTTTACCAAATTTAAAGTTGACACCAAACAAAACGAATTAAGGTAGATACTAATAGGCTACAGATCAAACAGGCTACTGAACACATCATGGCTGAGGGAAATTATATTGGAGCAGCGATTTGTCCAATAAAAAGTCTTTTATAGAGTAGGTAGTAACACTTATCTACTAACAGATCATAGAAACTTTTTAAATTGTTTAATATCCGTAATTATTCTGAGAGGACCCGGAATATTATTGAAGATGCACGTAGCCATACAAAAGATACTTTCAAGCATAAGATGAGTTTTACTTAAAAGATGGATAAACACGTGGATTTACGCATGGATACACATTTGAATATACACGAATAGATACATCTTTAACTTTAAAGATCCATGTTGACATTTTTAATATAAATTGACATATCATTGACATTATTAATATTAAATCAAACTAGCTGTCTTGCGTGGATTCACCCGTGTCTTTAGTTGTTGCCCCACTCCAGTGGGTAGTAGCATGATGTTGTATAGCCTGTGTTTATTTCTTATAAGGCCCTATTTGTAAAAAAATATTAAAATCAGTCGAGTAATTTTTTAACCTATTTGATACAAACAAAAAATATTATATATTCCTCTTCAGAATATTAGAATTAGTATAGATCAAGTCTATCAGCTTAAATTATTTCGATAATGTATTCTATTATTATTAAACATTTATTTCAATCTAGGACCATAATTTGTTAGTAACAATGCACTTAAAACTATGTTAGAATGGACAATCAAATTAAATCAAAACATGAAGCGTCAACAATATTTGGAGCATAAGGGACTCCCATCGATCATTAAAAATACCAAGATACGGTATAATTATCTTGAGGTAGCAGCCTCAGAGGTACCTAATTCAATAATTTTGCAAGCAAATTTTATTGAATTGTTTAAGCGGCATTAAAAAACTCGACCATCTATCAATATATTGGGTTTAGTTTACTAAAAAGAAAAACCTAAAATGACTGGAATCATCATTTTCTATTTGGGGTCGGCGCAACACGTTTTCTTCTTCCATTCTCCCCTATCAGACGTCACGGCATCATTTACTCCTTTCTCCTTCATATCATTCCTTACACAACCATCCATCTTTTCTTTGGCCTTCCTCTCGCACTCCGTCCATCAACATTCAGATCCATTACTCTTTTAGTCACATGTCCTTCATCCCTTCTCATTACATGTCCATACCAAGACAAACGACTCCCTTTATTTTTTTCTGTAACAGGCGCAACTTTCTAAAATGACTGGAAAATATAGGTATGGCAAATGCCTGATACCTACAAAAAACCGCGAACGATTACAAATGTCCCAGTCTTTAAACACATAAAACATTCAATATTGATATTTACCGTAACTTACATACAACGAAAATCACATATCCACCGAAGCAATTTTTATGGCATTATTTCCCGGACCTTTTCAATATCAACCGAAATCCAACATGGCGGTAAAAATAAATAAAAACAGTAAATAGTTTCACTCTCGAACGAGCTGCGATAGTGGACGATATAACTTGTAATATATTTTGATTTACCGACCCAACGATAGCACCAAAACTTTTTTCTGTGATTCTTGGTTTAAGTTTAGAGCGAAAAGCGTATTTTAAACTAAAACAGCTAAACTACCGTGACGTTTTAAAGTAGAACTTATTCCACTAAGGGAAAGAGACAGAACTATGCAGGGTGTCTAGCACCATCTCTTTCTCACACAGGCATAAGAACTGCTATAAGATGTCATGGTAACCCTGCAGTACTGTGAAATATGTGGAACAGTTGAACATGTTCATCATATACTTGGAGAGGGTACTAATATAATGAGAAATACTGTGGATTCACTTAAAATTAAATGAATACGGTATCGGTCACCGGAAAAAGTAAAGCACGGCACGGTTGGCGCAGTGGTCCCGTCACATTCTCCTTGCTGATTTTGAGTGCCTCGTGTAAAATCGTTGATCAGCTGTTTTGTTGACATACTCATATAAATATTATGGTCATGGCCCTCATGAGAAAACTTATGTGGATATTCAATAACCTAAGACATGTGACAACTAAAAAAATGAACTGAAATTTATGTCGTACTGCATATCCGTGTGGGGCGGTGCGACAAAAACAAAAGTTTCTTGAGCTAAAGCGTGCACAGAGATCTCTTAATAAGGTCAGTCATGTATACCAAACCGTACAGATTCCCAATCACTGAGTTGTACTCCCTCAGCGGTATTCTGACAATCCGAAAATTACATATGCTCCACGCAGTCTTAAAAGGGAAAAAAAATTGTGTTCACCAAAAATACTGATCGTGCACCAAATATTCTTTCCTGAATGCTAAAAAAATGCGTAGGTTAGGCTAGGTTAAAACTGCGACCCCCTACGCACGAGCCGAGCGAGCGGAGCGAGCGGTGCCGCGGCAGCGGCCGGCGAGTGCCAGTAACGACTTGCATTAATAGAAAATGGATAAAGATATAACACTTTTTTATTGTAGTGCTGTCTTCTAACAGTATAGTATAATTGATTTATTTGATGAGCAAATTTAGTGTGCAATTCAGTATTTTTGGTGATAATTTCGAATATTTTGATTGAAAAAAGGGGATTTACAGTTAAAGTATTAAATACCATCCGTCTTAAAATTACACAAAGTCCTGCCATTTGATCCTCAATCGCAGAAGAAAAAATGTGAATACCCTGTTGCACTAATAGAATTTACTAAAACTAAATTTCCAAAAAAACAATTAAATTCAAATTCTGCAATCATCAAATAACTTCCTCCGCTTTGGGTGGAGCGGGGGGAGTGCCAGACTTGTACTGACTAAAACCCACCCATGTTCCTTCTAACCCTCAACCCCGGCAGAATTCTGCTGTCCTTTATAATAAAATAAAGCACTTGAAATTACAATTCCCTTATAAATTGCGCCAACAGTTCTTGTTATAATGGTACACACCATTACTCTTTTTGATAGATTTTGGGGCCATTTATTATGTATTTCACCATAAGCTGACTATTTTCCGATATTTGAGTATTTCTTATCATTAGATATGACGCCATTTTGGTACGATTTGCTTCCGGACAAATGATAACGTAATAAACTGTAAGTTTAAGGTGTGGCCGGAATATTTTTAGGGCTGTTGGCATCGGGAGTGAGGAGATGTAAGTTTATGTTGCCTAAGATGCAACATAAGGGCTGAAACTGCGTTAAACGGAGACCCGCGCGGTTTCATACAAAAGTGAACCGACACGGAGACACGCGTGGGGCCCGCCAGCGGTAACACGCGCGGGCTTGTTCAGTCAATGAGTATAATTGGCGAACTTTCTGCTCGCTGAGTCCTTCTTAAAATTGGAATGAATTTTCTTTACCTCCTCAAGAATCTCAGCTTTACTTGCCAATCGAAGTTCTTATAAGAAATTCGCTTCCCCAGGAAATCAAGATGGCAACCAACTGTTTTTATTTTAAACTTAAAGTTCGCGAGTTTCTTCGTAAAAGTCGGCGTTATCGTCACATCGTTAATGTTTACCCCATTGTTTGTCTTTTTATTTTAATAAATTGTATTTTATATTCCATAAAGTACAAATTAATAATTTAGTGTCTATTTTATACCTACCACTGTTTGTCTCTGCATCACCCAAAGGTTGACTGGTAGAAAATACCTAACGCATTAAGTCCGCCTCTGTACTTTGTGCTTGAAGTGTTAAATAAATAAATCAAGTATTCTATCAAGATTTATCACCCGCGCTGCTCAGCACCTGTTAGTCGTAGCGTGATGTTATATAGCCTATAGCCTTCCTCAAGAAATGGACTATCAAACACTAAAAGATTTTCCGATTCCAACCAGTAGTCCCTGAGATTAGCGCGTTCAAACAAACAAACTCTTCAGCTTTATAATATTAGTAAGTATAGATTATAATATTAGTATAGATTTTATACCTACCACTGTTTGTCTCTGCATCACCCAAAGGTTGAGTGGTAGAAAATGCCTAACGCATTAAGTCCGCCTGTACTTGTGTTTGAAGTGTTAAATAAATAAATCAAGTATTCTATCAAGAATTATCTCATATTTTTGGGTCTTAAACCGGAGCAGTATCATAGCTTTCTGTTGTTTAACTCTCAACCCACGTAGGGGAATGGGATGTTGAGGAAAAGGCGCGGTTGAGAGGAATCTTAATGACTGTTATCGTATAAACTAGCCCCGCTTCGCTGACTTTGTAGGACGTGGCGTTACAATTTTAAGGACTTCGTTTTATTATTATACTAGACTAGCTTTCGCTCGCGGCTTCGCCCGCGTTAAATTTGGGGTAACACAGTTCCCCTTGCGCCTTATTGATTTGTAATAGCAACGCTAAGTTTTCCCTTTTCTTCCCTCTTTCTCCCTCACATCCCATTTTTTAAATAAAAATTAGCCTATGTCCGTCTCCGGGATCCCAACTATCTATGTACCAAAAGTCATCATAATCGGTTTAGCCATTAAATCGTGAAGAGGTAACAAACAAACAAACAAACTCACTTTCGCTTTTATAATATTAGTAAGGATTTTGCCCGCGGCTTTGCTCGCGTAAAATTTGGGGTAACACGGTTCCCCTTTCCTGTTTTTCAGGTACCTGTAGTTTTTCTCATGCGCCTGATTTATTGTAATAGCAAAGCTAAGTTTTCCCTTTTCTTCTTTCTCCCTCATTTCTCCATTTTAAAAAAAAAATTGCCTATGTCCGTCTCCAGGGTTCCAACTGTCTCTGTACCAAAATTCATTAAAATTGGTTTAGCCATTTAGGCGTGAAGAGGTATCAACTCACTTTCGCTTTTATAATATTAGTAAGGATTATTTATGTGGTGGTTGTTTTTTTCGGCGTTCATGTATGTATAAAGGTGGACGAGACAATATTTGTGGCTTCTGCCTTCTCCATACGAAAACCGGCCAAGAACGAGTCAGACTCGCGCACTATGGGTTCCGTACAAACTTGCAGTATAAACGGCCTTATCTTTTGACTGCGTAGACTTAGAGGCGTTTTTGAGAAAAAGAGTCTTAACAGATAGACAAACAGACAGACGGACAACAAAGTGGTATAAGTGTTCCATTTTTTCCATTTCAGGTACGGAATCCTAAACATATCTTTCGATCAAACACCAATTTTCCGGGGTTGCGGGTTATTCAAGAGAGATACCGCGGCCTCGGAACATAAAGGGCGATAGAAGGAACATGGGTGGGTTTTAGGCAGTAGAAGTCTGCACTCCCCCCCGCTTCGCTTAAAGCGGGGGAAATTATTTGATGATCTCCCACCCCAAAAAAAAACACCAGTTTCTAAAGTACCTCCTAAGTTATGTTTACCGCCTTCTGATATTCTCAAAAAAGGACAGATCTAGCCCATATATCTTAGACAACCTAATTCAAGTCGCCACATTTTTATTTATTCTGGTACTTAGTGTGGCCAACCACGTATATTTCTATGACTATCTTGATTGTGAATTCTAAAAGGCATTATGTGGTTATTTTAGACATAACCTTTGGAGCGGTCAACACGCCTTCTGAAAGATATAACCTTTGAAAGGCGTGTTGACCGCTCGGTTCGTTTTACAAAGAAAGAAAGAAACAATTTTTATCTAGTTATTTATATTTCAAAAATAAACATTTAACATCACACAAACATTTTTATTCATGAGTGTGTTTACAAATCGTGTGTGGTCGGCATAGTTACTTTGGGCTAACGAAAATATTTTTTCTTTTTCTCCCCTTTTCTTCCCTCTTTCTCCCCCTATTTTCACTTTAAAAAAATAATAGTTTTTGTCCACCTCCAGGGTCTCAACTATCTTTTAGCAAACTTCATCAAAATCGGTTTAGCCGTTTAGGCGTGAAGACGTAACAAACAAACAAATTCACTTTCGCTTTTATAATATTACCTATTTTTTGTTTACAAAAGTGTGAAATGATAGAGAAATAGGGAAGAAAAAGAAAACTTAGTTTTTCTATTACAATAAATAAGATCAAAGGAAAAAACTAATAGTCGCAGATAGGATCCGGCTACTGGGTCTCGAGGTGGCATTGCACAAATCCGAGGCCATGATCTTTCATGGCCGCGGAAACAAGCCACCGTAGCGATCCCAGCTGACGGTGACGGAGGGGTTCGCATCGGCGTCGGGTCGACGATGGGACGGTACCTGGGAGTCGTCCTCGACAGCTGGTGGAATTTCGTGGAGCACTGCCGACGTTTGGCTCCCAAACTCGAGTAATGGTAAGTCTCCTCTTTGAGGAGTGGCTGGAGAGGCGTCATGGCGTCCTCACCTACCGCCTGACGCAGGTCACACCGTACACGGAAGTTTCGGGAGGTTCCTGCACATAATCGGGCGGGAGGAAACGCCCAGGTGTCACCATTGTGACGATCGCCCGGAGGACACGGTGGAGCACACAGTGGCGGTCTGCCCGGCTTGGGCGGAGCACCGCCGTGCCCTCGTAGAGGCGATCGGCGGCGGCGATCTCTCGCGTCCGACCCTGGTTCAGTCCATGGTCCGAGGGAATGGGAAGCGGTGCCCTCCTTCTGCGAAGCAGTCATGCTAGTGAAGGAGGATGCCGGGCGTTTGAGGGAGAGAACCTCAAACCAACCCAGCCGCCGCGGGAGACGCCCCGGGCGCCGTAGATGCGGGCCTGTGGACGGTGAGCAATGGGTAGCCCGCAACCCCAGCAGGCGGAGGCCCTGGCAAGCCCCTCTGCATTGTTGACATCTTTTTGAGGCGCGCGTGAATCACGAACGCGCCGTCGACACGGCCTGTCGTCAATAGACGGACGGACGGTGAACTACCCATTGCTCACCGTCCGTCCGTCAAAGATGTCAACAATGCAGAGGGGCATGCCAGGGCCTCCGCCTGCTGGGGTTGCGGGTTGTTCGAAGGAGATACCGCGGCCCCGGAACGAAAAGGGAAATAGAAGGTACATGGGTGGGTTTTAGTCAGTATAAGTCTGACACGCCCCCCCGCTCCGCCCAGAGCGGGGGAAGTTACACCACCCTTGTAAATAAGGGATATGTAAGTATTTGTGTCTGTATTTAAAGGTGTTGTGTAGTGTACCCTACACTACCCCCTTCCAGAGACCGTCAAGGACGACAAAAATATGGAAACATGACCCGACGTCCAGAACGGGGGTTTGTCGCCAGGTGTAGTGTCCTCATAGGGTTCCAGTTTGCCAGCCAATATGTAGGCTGGTTTTAGGCGGTCAATCGAGACCGTGACCTCTTTGCCTTTAAATAAAATTTTAAGAACTTTTGTCCCTCCTGAGCATAACTTTGTGAGGACCTGTGTAGGCTGCTTGCAACGAGCCACGTAATGCGTCTTCACGAAGAAACACGCGGTCTGCAGGTCCTTGAATATAAAAATGCTCTGCTTGTGGTGACAGGAAGCTGGAGTTGGATGCAAATTGTGAGCAAACTTGCGGACGCGTGCAACAAAGTCCGTTATGTCGGTTGTATCTGTATACCAGAAGGGCAGGGCGTTTTTGTGGGACTATCTCTTGTAATGTGACGTTCAAAAACTGCTGATTATCAGCCTAATTTGAATAAATGACTTATGATTTTGATTTTGATCAGTAGGAGTAAAACATTGTATTTGGCGGTATTTAGCGGTTCGCCGTTCGAAACAGCCTCATTATTGCTGCATTTACCACCATAACAACGCCAACCTTCTTACTACGAACCTCATTACATACAATAAATCCAAGCCATTCCTACATGTGACTGATTAATAGCTTCCTACCCAGATTGTGGCTCACATAATCATGGCCGATCGATCACGGACCGGATACATGCAGGCTATGGCCACGGCTATCAGCAAATCGTGCTAGTGAAGTACTAGGCAGTAGATTTGGATCAAAAGTAATTAAAATTTGGTGCGAACTAGGTAGCTAACCCTAGCTTTATTTCTGGCTTTAATTGCGGATGGAAAATCTTCAAATAACTTCCTCCGCTCTGAGTGATGCCGAAGTGTCAGACTTTTACTGACATAGGCCCATAGCACACGGTGTATTTTAAACGCGCAGAAGACGCGCGTTTCAGGAAAGCGCGTCATCGGTGCCGTAGACGCTGATCGTTGCGTTTGCATTGATGATACGCGCGTTTGAAGCGATACAAAGGAGCGGAGTAAAGGCAGGGGGGAGGGGGTGTGCGGTCACGCCACACCTTCACGCAATTATATTTTATTGTGTGCTGCGACTACAGCGCGTCTGCATCTGTAGAGGCGCGTTTCACGATCGCCCCGTGTGCTTATGTTACAAGGTTGCGATCGAATCGCGTATACGCGCGTAATCTGCGCGTTTAAAATACGTCGTGTGCTATGGGCCTAAAACCCAAGCATGTTCCATTTGGCTTTTATCTTCCGGGGCCGCGGTGTCTCTTTCGAACAACCCATAACCCAGGGGTTATGGGTTGTTCGAAAGAGTCACCGCTGGCTCTTCAATCAGCAGGCTGATTGAAGAGCCAGCACATGCAAAAACCTTTCTTTAAAACAACGGTTTGCTAGTTTTTAGACACTGTTTGCCATCATGTTTTTTGAGCGGGTCAAGCGACGCCATTTTTTACTTTTCAGTGTTTGCGCGGGAAAAGCTGCAGAATGCACGTACAATGTTTTAAATTAAAAGCGATGGCGACTGTTGGTTTCAATTGTACGGTAATTGGTAAAGTTAGTAACAACATAATTATTAATATTTTAACACTATCGGAGGACATATATGGGCAAAACCTGCCAAGATTTATTCATAGAGCACACAGATCATAATTGAGAGGCGTGCCACCCTTAATTGTGACTTGTTATCTATAATTTTGATTCCATACTTATGCTTTGCCATGTTTAATAATTAAGATAGGTATTAATTTATTTTTAATTTAATAAACGTGTTTTAATTTGTATGTTGTATTATTTGGTGACATATAGCGTCGTATTGGATATGTCTGTAAAGGTGCTATAAATTGGTGGCAAATAAATAAATAACTTTAGGGGCCATCTTTCCTGCCGGGGTTACGGGTTGTTCGAAAGAGACACCGCGGCCCCGGAACGTAAAGGACAACAGAAGGAACATGGGTGGGTTTTAGTCAGTAAAAGTCAGCTTTCCCACCCGAAAAAAAAAAGAAAAAAAAATAGGCCATCTTTAGGGGTTCCGTACGTTTGAATGACAAAACGAGGTATCATACTTAAATTAATATAAAATTAAAAACTTTAATCATTTTTGCGCAGACTTACTAAGTTTAAATGTACACAATGCATAGTTGACGACTGTGTGAAGGTTTGGTTTACACCCTGTATATAAAACGCGGAACTAATAATTTTCTACAAAATTTGGACCAAAGCCACGGTCAAAAGCTAGCTATAACAAATCTCGTTTTCCGCTTGCAGCTTGGTCCGTGGATCAAAAGTCACGCTCCATACCCAAACGCAAGCTGTAAGGCATACTAAGTGCAGTTTTTGGCGCAACCCAGCTTAACTTGCACCGTCTCTATTACAAATTGGTCTCACCGAGATTTGGACTAGGATTTAAGAGGATAAAATACTTTTGGAGGTTTCCATTTCCAAAAATGGCTCCCGTCCTTACTAAGTTGTAAGTAAGTTAGTTTGATTTTGATGAATTTTGGTACAGAGATAGTCGGGACCCTGGAGACGGACATAGGCTATAAAACTGAGAAAAAGGGGAGAAAGAGGAAAGACAATTTAAACCTTAGCTTTGTGCAAAAACTGCAGGTACCTGCAAATCAAGAAAGGGAGAACTGTGTTACCCCGAATTTAACGCGAACGAAGCCGCGGGCAAAAGTCAGTGTATAAAAAAGTAATATCCCATGTTACAGCGATAAATGCCAAGTCTCACTCACAGAGATGCGACAAAAATATCACAGCATTTCTTAGATGAGGTATACCGCATTCAAACCGCAATAGAGTACATTTTTCCCGAAACTCCGGCGGTAAGTCTCCGAATGAATGAATAAACAGGTTATTTTTGTGACAAAACCACTATTTTTCCTAAGTAGTAGCGATCTTGAACATAATCTGGACTGCTTTTGCACGTTTGTGGTGTGGTACAAGTTATAGGCTTGTTGCCTTTGATGTTTGTATTAAAAATAAAATAAAAAGGTTTTATGTATCAATATTGAAACTTTTTTTGGGTCGTAAAATCATCAAATAACTGCCCCCGCTCTGGGTGGTGTGAGGGGGATAGTCAAACGTTTACTGACTAAAACCTACCCATGTTCCTTCTATTGCCCTTTGCGTTCCGGGGCCATGGTACTTCTTTCGAACAATCCGCAACCCCGGCAGGCGGAGGCCCTGGCAAGCCCCTCTGCTTTGCTGACATCTCTCTGGGGCGCGCGTGAAACAGTAACACGCCGTCAAAACGGCCTGTCGTCAATAGACGGACGGACGGTGAGCTACCCATTGCTCACCGTCCGCAGGCCCGCATCTAGTATTGAACACGTAAGTACACAGAGTTTCGCGTCCACGCTATTAATCATTGAGGAGTTCTCTGTCTGTCATAAAGATTGTCACCAGACTTTCAGCTGAATCGGTTTAGGGAGAACTGGTTTGAAATTCAGTTGCAAGATTTGACTAAGAACCGATTTCAATCATTAGATAACTTTTATCTAGTAAATATGACGTTTTGACAGAGTGTCTATAGGATAAAACTTAAATGGGGATTGAAAAACCGGCCCTAACAGTAAGATAAAACTTATCGGTCTTCCCGAACATAAGTTAGCTTGGTCCGGAATTCCGTTCAACCAAAAGGGTAAGTAAACTAATTGAAGACTATCTCAAATTATTGTGGCAAACTAGATTAAGACTATATTTGCATTTTATAGACTCAATTTACTTGTATTGTATAATTGCAAAGCCCGTGTGTGAATACTATGTAAGTGCCATAATTTTTTTGTTTAATTTTAAAGTGGTTTTGTTTTTTTTTTATGGTGGCCAATAAACGCAATTTTCTTTTTTTGTAACTGGGACTGTAAATAAAATTAATGTGTTGGTTTTTTTTACTTTCAAATGTGTCTGTTATGGTCTAGTTAAAATAAATGCTTTGAGTTTGAATTATTCCCATGAAAAAACAGATATTTTTCTCTTGACTTGGACCACACTAAGAAAGTTGTAAACCGGGCCAAGTGTTACAGTTTATGGGTTTATAATGTCAAGCGGCGCACTCCCTTCCTATATTTTATAATAAATATTTAAGAGACTATAACGAATAAAAAATATTCTTGTTCGTAAAAAAAACGAATAGTACTTAGGTGATGGGGTGTCCCCTAAATACTATTCATTCGGCTTAGCCCGCGTGATAATCCAAAATAAAGTATCCTAGGGTTATTCCAGACCATAATCTACCTCGGTGCTAAAATTTTATCTAGATCCGTTAATCAGTTTTGACGTGAAAGAGTAACAAACATTCATACATCCGTCCATCCTCACAAACATTCGCATTTATAAGATGATGTAAGATATAGGATTGAAAAACTTATGTTGGCAATTCACGTTCAACAAAATACGAGAACTCTGTAATTTTTGTTTTCGCCTCGTGTAAAAGACTTTCCCCCGAATACTGAAACGTCACTCAAAATGTGAGGGCTGCTTAACATTTGAGCAGCTCTTAAACTTTAGATTTTGTATGGTCAAACGTCACTTCTGAGGCTCTGTTAAACTTAAGTGGGACTTAAATTTTGAGTGACGTTTTAGTATTCGGAGGTTAGGTCTGTATATTGACGATAGTTTTACATGGAGTAAGCACATGGTTGGTTAGCCAGTAAGTTACATTCACATTATCACTGCAGTATCTCTATACATTCACCTCCTTTAGCGAAGCAATCATGCCAGTGAATGAGGAGGCCGGGCGTTTGAGGGAGAGAACCTCCAACGCCCCGGACGCCGGGTGCCGCGAGACGACTCCCGGCCACCGTAGATGCGGGCCTTTGGACGGTGAGCAATGGGTAGCTCACCGTCGGGTATTGATGACAGGCCGTGCCGACGGCGCGTTTGTGTTTCACGCACGCCTCAAAGAGATGTCAGGAAAGCAGGGGGGCTTGCCAGAGCTTCCTCCTGCCGGGGTTGCGGGTTGTTCGAAAGAGATACCGCGGCCCCGGAACGTAAAGGGCAATTGGCTTTACGTTACGGAGTGTCAGACTTTTACTGACTAAAACTCACTCATGCTCCTTAACATGGGTGGGTTTTAGTAAGTAAAAGTCTGACACTCCCCCCGCTCTGGACGGAGCGGGGGGGAGTGTCAGACTTTATTTAATGATTTCCCACACCAAAAAAAAAGAAAGTATCTCTATACATTTATGTCACCGTGTTTATGTCAGAAGCTGTCAAACATTCAGTATGGACTCAGCTTCATGAAAACACCAGTCATATTTCCGTTTCCAGCGGAACGGAAATGACGTTCAAAGGTCCCGGACAAAATATATCCGGCTGGATATTTCAAAATGTGTTTCGACAATTCCTTCAGCGCAACTATAATATTTAAGTTTTAAGGAAATATGTCGTGTTGCTGTCTTAGTAAAATATAGCGTTGAAATATAACAAAATAGTGTGCTTAGGTTGTTTTCACTTATTGGTCAGGTAAAGGTGTACTTGTTAGTTTATATAAAAATAAATAGAAAGCGCCACCTGCTGTAGAGTAAGTTTATGGTTACTTGCCAGTATTAGTTTGTGTCTATGATATTGTCTATGATGTCATGTATGTAAAAGAAACAATATAGTTCGTTCCAAGTTGAATACCAAACACGTTGTTTTATTAGTACTTACCCCTTTTTTGTGGATGGGAAATCATCAAAAAACTTGTCCCGCTCTAGGCGCACCGTGTCAGACTTTTACTGACTAAAACCCACCCATGGTCCTTCTGTTGCTCTTTACGTTCCGGGGCCGCGGGAAGTTATTTTTTACGTTCCGGGGCAGCGGTATTTCTTTCGAACAAACCGCAAACCAGGCAGGCGGTGGCCCTGGCAGGCCCCTCTGCTTTGCTGACATCTCTTTGAGGCGCGCGTGGAACACTAACGCGCCGTCGACACGGCCTGTCGTCAATAGATGGACGGACGGGGAGCTACCCATTTCTCAGTCCACAGGCCCGCATCTATACGGTTATTTGATGATTTCCCACCCCAAAAAGAAAAACGACTTGTACTGACCCACCCATCCATGTGCCTAGATTTGCTCTCTGTGTTCCAGGGCCGCGGTATCTCTTTCGAAGCAACCCGCAGCCCCTGCCCCAGCTGAAGTGTATTCCCCTCACTTTCAGGCATTTGACTTATATTTGAAGTTCAAGATTATCCAAACAATTGCCGTCTAAAGTTTTGGAGATGTATATTTTTTTTGTCAACTTTAACGTTCTGTAATTTTTTATGTACTCCCCATTTCTAGAGCAGCTGGTTCGCAGACCTATGCTGTGATGTAGTCAAGCTATTCTTTACTATCTATACTAATACTAGCTGTTCCCCGCGGTTTCACTCACGCTGCTCAGCACCTGTTGGTCGTAGCGTGATGTTATATAGCCTATAGCCTATAGCCTTCCTCAAGAAATGGACTATCCAATACTAAAAGAATTTTCCAATTCCAACCAGTAGTCCTTGAGATTAGCGCGTTCAAACAAACAAACTCTTCAGTTTTAAAATATTAGTATAGATTAATATTAGTATCCTTACTAATCCTTACTTCCTTGCTATAATATTATAAAAGCGAAAGTGAGTTTGTTTGTTTGTTTGTTACCTCTTCACGCTTTAATGGCTGAACCGATTTGGATGAATTTTGGTACAGAGATAGTTGGGAACCAGGAGACGGACATAGGCTAATATTTTTTTGAAAAAAGTGGGATGTGAGGGAGAAAGAGGGAAGAGAAGGTAAAACTTAGCGTTGCTATTACAAATCAATAAGGCGCAAGGGGAACTGTGTTACCCCAAATTTAACGCGGGCGAAGCCGCGGGCGAAAGCTAGTAGATTATAAAGAAGAAAGATTGTTTGTTTGTATAGAATAGCCTCTAAAAGTACTGCTAACTACTAAATGAAAAACGGTTAAAAGCAGTTAGTAGTTAAGGAGGAATCAAGAAGTAACATTGGCTATACAACATCACGCTACTACCCACGGGAGCGGGGCAGCAACTAAAGACGTGGGTGAAACTGCGCAATCTAATATATAAAATTCTCGTGTCACAGTTTTCGTTCCCATACTCCTCCGAAACGGCTGGACCGATTTAAACGAAATTTTGTGTACATATCGGGTAGGTCTGAGAATCGGCCAACATATATTTTTCAGACCCCTTAAATGAGCAGCGGGTGAAACCGCTGGGCACAGCTAGTATAGCTATAATTTGATAAAATGATTAACCGCGCCTCTCGTACTATCCCAAACCTCTTTTGTAAAGAGGTCTTCAATGCTTCTTAGGAGTGCACTACAGAAGATCTACCGACAGATGTGCGATTAAGGATTTTGCGACAAAACTGTATTGCGACTCATCATAGTAATAATGTCGCTTGTGCGAGAAAAACTGAAGCTCACGTTTAAGACAGTGCGACAAATGTTATGCGACACTGTTTTATACAGGGTGTTAAAATAACCATTCACGTACATGCGAAAAATAGTGTGCTGGAGTACAGTTTTGTCGCCCAAGTTCATCATACATTCGTTTAGAGACTTACGTAGTGCTCTCAATAGGGTCGTTTCCAGGGTCAAAGTAAATTATATTGTTTTAGTTTTATGAAAAACTAGCTGTTCTCCGCGGTTTCACCCACGGTGTTCAGCACCTGTTGGTCGTAGCGTGATGTTATATAGCCTATAGCCTTCCTCAAGAAATGGACTATCTAACACTAAAAGAATTTTCTAATTCCAACCAGTAGTCCCTGAGATTAGCACGTTCAAACAAACAAACTCTTCAGCTTTATAATATTAACTAGCTGTTCCTCGCGGTTTCACCCACGCTGCTCAGCACTTGTTGGTCGTAGCGTGATGTTATATAGCCTTTAGCCTTCATCAAGAAATGGACTATTCAACACTAAAAGAATTTTTCAATTCGAACCAGTACTTCCTGAGATTATCGCGTTCAAACAAACAAACTCTTCAGCTTTATAATATTAGTATAGATAAGGGACACGTATTTTTTATTTGTAAATTAGACCAAAAATGACAAAGATATAGCCCATTAAAGTTACGTGTGACGTCACTTGTTGCGAAAAAATGCAGCAACGCGTGACGTCACACGTAACTTTACTATAATTTTGAATAATCTAAAAGACGGACTAATACAAAAATAAGGAAACTTGGCTATTCTCAGTTCGTCTAAAAAAAGTTTTTAGATCTAAATTCCTTCTCCAAAATGCACTTGCGTCCTAAGCTATCTTCGTACAGAACCTAAAACTAGCTCTACAGTTCCAGATGACAATTCCTCTACATTAGACTCTACATAGAGCCGTTTTAACTTTGTCTATAACCATAAACCTGAACTGTGGACGTTGTTAAAACTATACATGTAGAGACACGTTGAAATGTGTTACATGCTCTACCTACTAAGACAAAAGGAATTCACATGCAATTTCTCGGGATCTAAACACATATATACCAAAACTGTAAATCCTTAATATTATAAAAGCGAGTTGAGTTACGTAGTACGAAAGTAGTTACGTAGTTGACATCCTACTCAAAAAGCTACAAGGAATAGGGATCCGTGGAAAAGCTTACGAATGGTTCAAATCATATTTGGAAAATAGAGAACAACTAGTCGAAGTGGAATACTACAACGAACAGGCTAAACAAATACAATTCATTCGGTCAGAAAGCAAGCAAATTAATGCCTCAATCCCCCAAGGTACTGTTATTGGATGCCCCCTATTTATCATCTATATAAACGATCTCATTGCAATCATAAATGAGTCATGTGTTCTGTATGCCGACGATATCTCAGTACTAACCTCTTGTCACGACAATACCAACTTAACCGAAGTACTTACAGGTATATTCAACAAAATAACAACTTGGATGACAGAACATAACCTCGAACTTAATTTTAATAAAACTAAAATCATGTCTTTCCATCCTCATCAGAAAACTCCTATAGATATCAATTTTATTTACAATGATAACAAAATAGAAACAGTTAAAGAATTCAACCTACTCGGCCTATCCATAGATACACATTTAAATTGGAAATCGCACATAAATAAAATCAGATCAAAGTTATCAAAATTTGCCTATGCCCTCCGTGAAATAAAAAAATCAACAAATTTCTCCACTGCTCTGGTTACATATTATGCCTATGCATATGCATGGCTGAACTACGGCATAATATTATGGGGAAATAGCACAGATGCACCTACACTTTTTATATTACAAAAACGACTGATTAGAATACTGGTTAACATAGATAGCATGGACAGCTGCAAACCCCATTTCCAAGAACATAAACTTCTAACCCTACCTTGTATTTACATCTTGGAAATGTGTAAATTTGTTAGAAATAATGAAAAACTATACACTACACGCGAAAACACACAGACTCACTACACACTACGACACAAAAATAGACTAAACGTACCAGGTTCTAAACTAAAAATACACTCTACAAGTACTTTAATAATGGCAGCTAAAATATATAATAAACTACCAGGTGAAATTAAAAATGAACAAAAATTTAATATATTTATAAATAAATTAAAACAGCTTCTAATCCAAAAATGTTATTATAATGTACACGAATATTTAAATGATAAATTTAACAAATAAACAGTGATAATATAAACAAATAAAAAATAATAATCTATAATTCCAATGTATAATTAAAATAAATATTAATAAGTTAATCCAATAGGTATATATGACGTAAAAGTATGATAGTATTCAATTAGTTATACGTACATGTATTCAATTAGTTATTAAGCCTACCTACTTAAAAAAAAAATGTTAACATTATTTGTAATAGCCCTCCTCCTAATTCCTAATTTTTATTTTTGTTATGCCCGACAGGGCCCACAATGCTCCTAAACTAATGTATGTTAACCATTAATTAATGTACCCTACCACCTAAGTTCACATTGTGGAATGCAATAAATATATTGAGATTGAGATTGAGATTGAGAAAGTGAGTTTGTTTGTTTGTTACGTCTTCACGCCTTGACGGCTGAACCGATTTTGATGAATTTTGGTACAGAGATAGTTGGGATCCTAGAGACGGACAAAGGCAAATTAAAAAAAAAAAAAGATTGAGATATGAGAAAGAAAGACGGAAGAAATGGGAAAATTTAGCTTTGATATTACAATAAATACGGCACAAAGGCAAAAACTACAGGAAGCAGGTACCTGCAAGTCAAGAAAGGGGAACTCTGTTACCCCAAATTTGACGCGAGGAATCGGACCCGCAACACGCAGCGCAACAGTCGATCATTCAGCCACTGCGCCAAACGTCTAGAATTCGTTTAAAATTGTTCTTCTTCTAAGATTGTTTTTCGTAATTAGTGAACGAAAACCTGTTCAAGTTGAATCCTTACTTCCTTACTTATCCTTACTAATATTATAAAAGCGAAAGTGAGTTTGTTTGTTTGTTTGTTTATTTGTTTGTTTGTTTGTTACCTCTTCACGCTTTAATGGCTAAACCGATTTTGATGAATTTTGGTACAGACATAGTTTGGAACCAGGAGACGGACATAGGCTAATATTTTTTTAAAAAAAGTGGGATGTGAGGGAGAAAGAGGGAAGAAAAGGGAAAACTTAGCGTTGCTATTACAAATCAATAAGGCGCAAGGGGAACTGTGTTACCCCAAATTTAACGCGGGCGGAGCCGCGGGCGAAAGCTAGTAATATTATAAAAGCGAAAGTGAGTTCGTTTGTTTGTTACCTCTTCACGCTTTAATGGCTACACCGATTTTGATGAATTTTGGTACAAAGATAGTTGGGAACCAGGAGACGGACATAGGCTAATATTTTTTGGAAAAAAGTGGGATATGAGGGAGAAAGAGGGAAGTAAAGGGAAAACTTAGCGTTGCTATTACAAATCAATAAGGCACAAGGAGAACTGTATTACCCCAAATTTAACGCGAGCGACGCCGCGGGCGAAAGCTAGTTATTAAATAAATACTTAAGGTGAAGATTTCTTGAGAACGGCCAAAAATCAGGTTTTTTAACGCAGTGTATCTCTTAAACCATACATAATTTTAATCACTGAAAAAAATATGATATTTTTAAGGCTTTTTTGCATATATTGATGGAATTCAAATTATAATTAAATATACTAAAATGTGTAAAAAAATATTCAAACACACCTCTAAATTCTCTTTTCTTGAAAAGAGAATTTAGAGGTGTGTTTGAATATTTTTTTCAGTTTATCTCTTCAATATTAATCGTAATTATAATCAAAAGTATACAATGAAATTTCCAATGCCAAACTGCGTTCAATGATGGATTGTTTTTGATTGAATAGTTAATATTTAATTTTATACAAATTTATTTGTATTTTTACGACAAACGTATGCAGTAAAGTCCAACGTCAAAATGTATGAACAAGGTCAACGACATAATACTGCGCCTTAAGTTATACGATAGTCCACTGTGGAGGGATGCATTTATGTCGCCAGCAATCATTCCTGTTCATATCGCATTTGGCGGCCCCCGGAGCGATAGTTTAGAATTACTGCCAAAACATTAATTGAAACCAGATTTGGCAAACATATGATTCGTAAACTATTGACTTAATTCACAGTATGTGGTGGCTAAGTGCCAAGTTTTAGAATATTTATTGAACTGTATTGACTTGTGGACCTTAGTTTTTATTTTGAATGATTTATTTATTATTTGTAAAAGGCATCAAATTCAATACAAAAACACAAATAAAATCCTTACTTCCTTACTAATATTATAAGGGAAAAAATTTTGTGTTCACCAAAAATACTGATCGTGCACCAAATATTCTTTCCTGAATGCTAAAAAAATGCGTAGGTTAGGTTAGGTTAAAACTGCGACCCCCTACGCACGAGCCGAGCGAGCGGAGCGAGCGGTGCCGCGGCAGCGGGCGGCGAGTGCCAGTAACGACTTGCATTAATAGAAAATGGATAAAGATATAACACTTTTTTATTGTAGTGCTGTCTTCTAACAGTATAGTATAATTGATTTATTTGATGAGCAAATTTAGTGTGCAATTCAGTATTTTTGGTGATAATTTCGAATATTTTGATTGAAAAAAGGGGATTTACAGTTAAAGTATTAAATACCATCCATATTATAAAAGCGAAAGTGAGTTTGTTTGTTACCTCTTCACGCTTTATTGGCTAAACCGATTTGATGAATTATGGTACAGAGGTACTTGGGAACCAAGGAAACGGACATAAGCTAATATTTTTTTGAAAAAAGTGGGATGTGAGGGAGAAAGAACTTAGCGTTGCTATTACAAATCAATAAGGCGCAAGGGGAACTGTGTTACCCCAAATTTAACGCAAGCGAAGCCGCGGGCAAAAGCTAGTATAAAATACATTTAAAAAACGTTAAAAATATCACATTCAAAATACAAATTTAATACGACATTAAACAAACAAACAATATCTACAGTATCTTCGATTTGAACTCCGGTGGAATTAGAACCAATGCATGTGGATCAGACTGTTCCAATCCTCACCCACGATCCTCAGTAGCTGATTGGTCGATTTACGAAGAAAAAGAATTGTGATTGAGTGAATTAAAATTTAATTTTGTCAGTAAAATCATGATTACTTCATATTATACTTACTATAATAATAATATACCATATGTTTTCATTTAAGAATGTTTTTTTTTTAATGTAATAAATGGATTGGCATGAGAAATATAAAAATAATGTGGAAATATTTTTTTTTTTTTTAATGGTAGGCTCGCGTTTGACCACTATCTCACCTGATGGTAAGTGATGATGTGGTCGACGATGAAGCACGCTTACCTAGAAATAACCTATTCACTCTTGACTTGAAGACCCCCAGGTTATAGCTGTCAGGAAATACAGATTCCGGCAGGGAATTCCACTCCTTAGCAGTACGCACAATGAAGGTATTCCCAAACCGTTTAGTGTGTGTGGATGGGATGTCTACCATGTAACGGTGGCGCATTGCCGTACGTCTTGTAGTCCTATGATGGAACGGGCTTGGCGGAATTAGGCTGTGCAATTCCATCGCACACTCTCCGAAATGTAACCGATAGAAAACCGAAAGGCTGGCAACGCGCCGGCGATGCTCCAAGCTCTGGAGCTTTGACTCAACCAGCGCGTCGTTGCCGATGAGCCTCTTGGCTCGTTTCTCTATAGACTCTAGCGCTTCAAGCTGGTTTTTGGCGGATCCGTCCCAGAGATGAGAACAGTATTCCACACACGATCGAACTTTCGCTTGATATAAGTTATACATATGAATAAACGATGATCCTTTCTATCCTTACTAATATTATAAAAGCGAAGTGAGTTTGTTTTGTTTGTTACCTCTTCACGCCTAAATGGCAAAACCGATTCTGATGAATTTAGGTACAGAGATAGTTGGAACCTATGCTATTTAAAAAAAAAGAATGAAAAATGAGGGAGAAAGAGGGAAAACAAGGGAAACTTAGCATTGCTGTTACAATAAATAAGGTGCTAGGGCAAAACTACATGTGGCAGGTACCTGCAAATCAGGAAAAGGGCACTGTCTTATCCCGAATTTAACGCGGGTAAAGCCGCGAGCGAAAGCTAGTGTTATATAAAATTTTGATAATATTTAATATCATGTAGGTAGTTTAGAAAATAATATTGTGAAACGTTTTGTAAATGCATGGAATAGAATACACGTGGTACATGATATAATACCCATGTTACCCATACCATGAAATTCCATTAAAGTACTATAAATATAAGACAAAAAAAATTTGAGGTGTCAAGGGACACCCGGATGGAACGAAGTTCCTATAGAAATGAAAATATCTGGCTTGTTTTCTATAAGAGAGAGAGAGAGAGACAGACAGACAGAAAAACATGCGACGCCGCACAGCTCACATTAGCTTACTATAGCAAAAAGTGTCGTGACAACTTTTCGTAAGAATTTTTTCCATCTAGCCCCCTTTCACAACGCGCGATAAGGAACTTTGTTCCAATACTATTTATTATTTGGGTTTGGTTAAAGCATAAAGACTCTACAGTACACACCATTGTACGTTTTCATATACCTGTAGTCTACACTCTAACCAACAAAAACAAATGTTTGTTGCATAAATATTAACGTGTATTTATTTAATGAATCTTATTTTCCTTATCCGTATAGCGATCGCAATTAATTACGAATACAAATAGTGCAGTCGGGAATACAACCGAGTTTGTTACCAGAACAAACATTTGTATGATTTATATTTTGAAATGGGTTCCGGCATAATCGGCCTTTTGACGTCGCGGTGTTCTAAAAGATGGCTGAACCCTATTTACGCCCGGACGTACCAACGTAGTGATTGCTGAATGAATTAAGGCACTTGAATTTACAAAACATGAAATGCGTAACGGAGAATCATTTATTGATTACTAGCTTTCGCCCGCGACTTCGGCCGCGTGGCATAGTTACTTTGGGCTAACGCTAACTTTAATCGCAATAAAATTATCTTTCTCTCCCCTTTTCTTCGCATTTTCTCACTTTTTTTAGCGTATATCCGTCTTGGGTCCCAACTATCTCCAGGTTACCTTCAGGGTATATTCCAGGGTTCCAAAATTCATCAAAATCGGTTTGGCCATTTAGGCGTGAAGACGTAACAAACAAACTCAGTTTCACTTTTATAATATTAGTTAGGATAGTAAGGATCATTAAAGTGTTCGTCGGAATGTCAATGATACCTTTAAACTCAAGCTGGAATGACTTAACAAATAAAATAAATACAAAAGGTATAGAAAGAGTGAAGAAAAGGGGAGATTTTGTTTTTTTTGATCATCACGCGTGTTAAAGTTAGCGTTAACCCAAAGTAACTATACCACGCGGACGAAGCCGCTGGCAAAAGCTATAGTTCTTCTATAAGTAACACTAACGAAAAGTGATCCATTCTCTGACATGATCATAAAAAACTTGTAAATGTATGTAAAATATATCCAAAAATATCGAGAACCAGCCACTAACAGTACCTGCAGTAAATATTTTGTCGCTCCAATACATTTTTCTGACACGGTTTTTATGACTTGACTTCTAAAATAAAATAGGATAAGTCTGAAATTTAAAAAAATACGTGTGGCACTCGGGGACTACCGCGGTAAAGCTATTGCATATCATTTTTTATCAACTTATGCAATAAATAAAAACAATCTAAATAAAATATTTAAAAAGTACTTCCAATGAAAAGAAGTCGCAAAAAGAAACATTTTTTTATCAACTTAGACAGTAAATAAAAAATAAAAAACTAAATTTAATATTTAAAAAGTACTTCCAATGAAAAGAAGTCGCAAAATTGAAAACAAGACCTTGGGTTTGCTCCAGTGTAATGTCGATTGACTATCCGATTCTCTACCAAACACGCTATTAGAACATTAGAATCGGGATTGAAATAACTGACCGTATTGTATAAACGACGTTAGACAATGCACGGCCTTCAAGCCACACCTCCGTGCCCGTCGGAGTGGGGAGCGTCAGGTTTTTTTTCGTTACGGAATTTCTGGATTCGGTCCCCGCGCTCAAGGCCCGCGATAGAAGCTATGCAATAGCTTAAAAAATGGGTTGTTTGTTCTGTAACTTTTCGTCTACGTCAAATACCTACCAGTAGTTTTTAGTTTTTTTAGGGTTTCGTACCTCAAAAGGAAAAAACGGAACCCTTATTAGATTGTCAAAACATCCTTGCATAATCCTCACTAATATTATAAAGCGAAAGTGAGTTTGTTTGTTTGCTCTTTTTACCTCTTCACGCTTTAATGGCTTAACCGATTTTGATGAATTTTGGTACAGAGATAGTTGGGAACCAGGAGACGGACATATGCTATTTAAAAAAAAGAGTGAGATATGAGGGAGAAAAAGGGACGAAACGGGAAAACTTAGCGTTGCTATTTCAAATCAATAATCGCTACCGAATTTAATGCGAGCGAAGCCACGGGCAAAAGCTAGTATAACATAACATAACAATTAATATTGAAATCAACCAGACAAAAGCCAGACTCTCTAGGTCCTACTGAAAAAATCCTGATGTCTAAAACATTTTGACGGACCTTACGCTCAGTAGTCGTAATTCTGATCACTAGACTTACGAGATAGACCACAGCACATCACATTCTTTCAGCATTATAAATATCGCAAAAAAACCTTACAACAACCACAGAAATCTCTTTTCTTTTTATCTCTTTAAAAAAACGTTACATCACTAGGAATTTCTCCTGTATCGTGGGTGCGCTTACAAACATTTAAACTCACAAACAGCCAGACCCGAAACAACTACCAGTAGGCCTACCATGACGTTTTAAAGCAGAACTTATTCAACGTATTGAAAGAGATGGTGCTAGACACCCTGTATAGCTCTGTCTCTTTCCCTTAGCGGAATAAGTTCTGCTTTAAGACGTCATAGTAGGGTAGCTGTAGGTCGAATCAAACCCACGATACGCAGCGCAGCTGTCGATCGCTAAGCAACTGCGAACACCGTGTCGTCATATTAATCAACTAGCTGTTCCACGCGGTTTCACCCACGCTGCTCAGCACCTGTTGGTCGTAGCGTAATGTTATATAGCCTATAGCCTTCCTCAAAAAATGGACTATCCAACACGAAAAGAATTTTCCAATTCCAACCAGTAGTCCTTGAGATTAGCGCGTTCAAACAAACAAACAAACAAACAAACTCTTCAGCTTTATAATATTAAGTATAGAAAGTATAGATTATATATAATATTATATATAAGTATAGATTTTACTGTAGTCATGTTAGAAATATTAGCATTATAACTATTCAAGCGTAAAACAATTTTCGTACGAACAGCCAATGCATTAATTTTGTGCGAAAATCCGGTTACTCCATTTTGCCAGGCGGTCGGTTTATATTTACTTCGTATATATTTTACGACCAGCTTCCGTTGGATCGACATATGACGTCGCCCGTATATTACCTAGTAGGCTTGCTTTTACTGCCTTTTGCACTTACCCCCGTTTTCTTAATGAGAAATGTAGCTCAAATAATCTTTTTTTAAATGAATTCATTCGTCTTCTTCACATTTGTTAAGAGCTTTGACAAAGTACGTTGTTGATTTTATGTTATTCAATGCTAATAAAAAAATTATATACTACTAGCTGTGTCCAGCAGTTTCACCCGCTGCTCTCTTAGGGTTATGAAAAAAAAATAGATGTTGGCCGATTCTCAGACCTACCCGATATGTACACAAAATTTCGTTTAAATCGGTCCAGTCGTTTCGGAGGAGTATGGGAACGAAAACTGTGACACGAGAATTTTATATATTAGACTAGCTGTGCCCAGCGGTTTCACCCGCTGCCCACTTAGGGGTATGAAAAATAGAAGTTGGCCGATTCTCAGACCTACCCGATATGTACACAAAATTTCGTTTAAATCGGTCCAGCCGTTTCGGAGGAGTATGGGAACGAAAACTGTGACACGAGAATTTTATATATTAGATTACATTAATGATGACAGATTATTTGTGTGTGTGTGTAGGCTTGGTATTAATTCACGGTCAAACGGGTTTGGATAAAATTTAGTATCAACATAGCTCTTTTTGCGGATGAGAAATCATCAAATATCTTTCCCTACTCGGGCTGGAGCAGGGAAAGATAAGCAACCAAGTTCCTTTTTTTGCCCTTTATGTTCTGAGGCCGCGATATCCCGCAACGTATTAATTTGCTTAAATTCTGGATAACACATAAGCTACCTTTGATCCCCGGAACATCCGGTGTTCCCGTATTATGATCAAGTATTACATACATGGTTTATAACCGCGGGACGCAGCTAGTTTTCTATAATTTTGTCCGATGCTGACTTGCTACGCTACAGTCTTGATTTCGTAGCAAGCATCGTAGCTACGCTATGGGCTCTTGCTACGAGGAGCCTACGAGCCATAGCGCCTACGAGCATAGCGTACGTACTTTACCGCGGTTTTAGTTGCGTGGTTATAGAATATACAATATATCTTTATGAATTGTATGTTATTGTGTTATTCTGATATGTTAGCTCTATTATTGTGAAGTTTCATGAAACTGAATTCAGTAGTTTTTGCGTAAGAGCAACAAACATTCTTAATAAATATCCTCACAAACGGATATTTTTTTTTTAGGAACATGGGTGGGTTTTATATGGTATGTTCCTTCTATTGCCCTTTACGTTTCGGGGCCGCGGTATCTCTTCAAAGAACTCGCAACCTTGGTAGGCAGTGCTCTGCTTTGCTGACATATTTTTGAGGCGCGCTTGGAAAAAAAACGCGCCGTCGAAATGGCCTGTCATCATTAAGACGGAAGCGACATTGTTACTTCTAATAATGCTAACCATTACAAAACCCTTTTCCAACTCAAAATTTAAAAGTACAGACCATTGTTCTCAACCGTTAATTAATGACAAAAGAACCAATCAAAGCTTAACAAAACTTATCTTTCCAACCCAACAAGTCGGAAGCATCCGATACGCTTCCTCTCACTGTCAAGATAATGGAAAGAGGGCCCATCCCGCATCCTTGAGATTCATCTTAAATCTAGGCAATTAGTGATAGTTCCTTCCATGTCAGTGCAAGTTAGCGCAGTGTGTGGAAATAATATATATTGAGTTCACAATGAGAAAGTGACTGACCAAGCGCCATATTGATGACGTTATAGCTGTTAAATCGGAAAAAAATTGGTTGGTATTTCTTTTATTGCCGAAAAACATACATGACATAAATTAAGATTGGCTTCTAGATCTAGGTAAAGATTGCGCACTCATATATACCGAGAAATTACCAGCTATCAAGTGACAGTTGACAGATAAAGTCTCAAAATGGCGCGAGACCTGTCACTTTCTCATTATAAGCGTATTGTCAAGACGAAGAAGATAATACTGATACACTAACTTGCCCCCTGGGTCCTTGGCTTTGCCTGCTTGGAGTTTCGTAATTAATTAACGGTATCGTACTACGTGGATAAAAAATATCCGTTCATAAAGGCTTCGTTCACCCGAGAGACCCAGTACACAAGGTTGTGTACCAGGTCTCTGGATTTCAACCCGCGGGCGTCGGTCGCCACGAGACGACTCCCGGCCACCGTATATGCGGGCCTGTGGACGGTGAGCAATGGGTAACTTGCCGTCCGTCCGTCTATTGACGACAGGCCGTGTCGACGGCTCGTCAGTGTTCAACGCGCGCCTCAAAGAGATGTCAGTAAAGCAGAGCGACATGCCAGGGCCACCGCATGCTGGGGTTTCGGGTTGTTCGAAATAGATACCGCGACCCCGGAACATAAAAGGCAATATTTTTTTGTTAGTAGAAGCCTGACACTCCCCCCCCCCCCGCTCTGCCTAGAGCGGGGGAAGTTATTTGATGATTTCCCATCCACAAAAAAAGGGGATTTCAAACCCAATATGTGTCTCTATGAAATCAAATAGTATTCGACATGTAGCTAGCCTTTTCCCTACAATTTTGGGGTACAAAAATACTGACAAATACGAACAACACGTTTACACAACATAGCATGGAAATTCAGTCGTGATGGAGTCTCACTGACTCGTATATTCGAATTCCGTCGCCTTTATTATTTTTTTAGAGTTCGGTCCCACTATTAATTTTCAAATACCTGTCTGAATTTTGGTTGGTTTTTTAAGCTAAAATATAGCCTGTACCTGCAATTCGGGGAGGTAGTAATGGTAAGACCGGGAGGTATTTTCGTATCCCTATCCCACTACAAAGGCTCCCAAATTCACCAGCTTTGCAAATGCATTTCGTAACCAACCCGTCAGTGTTGCAGGATTTTGCTTTAGAAATTTTTGATGTTACTGGAGTCCGGATTTATGAAGGTTTGGCTTGTACCTTACAGCGTGGAATTTAGGTATAATATCGGTGAACTAATCTTCTCCTTCTGCTATTGGGGAATCCCTCTAGCTATACTGGGAGTCGAAACTATGTCCAACAAAAAAGAAACCTTTTCCAACACAAAAAAAATAAACGGAAGGAAAGATAACATATTTATTTGACCCGTGCCTCAAGTACACAAAAAAAATAGGTCCATTAAAGTTACCATGACATCTTATAGTAGTTCTTATTCCTGTGTGAGAAAGCGATGGTGCTAGATACCCTGTATAGCTCTGTCTCTTTCCCTCACTGGAATAAGTTCTGTTAAGACGTCATGGTAGGGTAGCAGTTCAGCAAACTGCCGATCAGCTAGTGCCCGACGCTGGTTTTCATCTGGACCTGGAATTAAGATAGTTTATAATTCATTTATTTCGAGTTTGCACTCATTTTATAGATATAATATTTTTTATTAATAATAATCTATAATATAAAAATGAAACGCAAAATGTGTTGGTAAGCACATAGCTCAACAACATTACTCCTGGACCAATTTTTCAATTCTTTTTTTTAATAGTCCTTGAAATCCAAGGATAGTAAAGGCAAGGTAGGTAGAAAAAGAGAAATATAATATTTTAAATTTTAAGCCTTTAAAACACAATCAGTCTTGGCCGGTTTTTTTAGTTCTTTATTTAATGTTGAAAGAAAGAAAAACTTTTATTTGAGACTCGCACAAAACAAGTAAAACAACAAAAAAATATGAAATAAAATAGTACAGACAAGGTATTGTCTGTGCGAGGCCAAAAAGGTCCCTGTCTCAGCATATATATGCTGAGACAGGGACAATGTATGTCTTTTTAGTTGTGTGCACTTATCTCATGTGCCAATTATCGTCCTTATTTTCTTTCTTATTTTCAAATGACAGCCAGAACCAAAGGATTAACTTGTTTACTGGAGCACGGAGTAAAATGAGTTTGTAATAGATAGTAACTCATCTACAAACTGCCGTTACAAGCAACCGGTTAGATCTTAAAAAAAATCGATTATTCTGCCTGTAACACGATGTTCCATCCTACTTCCTGCTATCCTACTATTATATTAGAAATGCGAATGTTTGTGAGGATGTATGGATGTTTGCTACTCTTTCACGTCGAAATGGCTGAACGGATCTTGATGAATTTTGGCACAGAGGAAGATTATAGTCTGGAATAACACAAAGCATACTTTTTTTTCGATCATCACGCGGGCGAAGCCGCGGCCGCCAGTTATCTTACTAATATTATGTTACTCTTTCACGTCGAAACGGATGAACTAATTTTGATGAAATTTGGCATAGAGGTACCTAGATGGATGAATAACACATAAAATTTTCGATACCACGCGGGCGCAGCCGCAGGCGCCAGCTGGTATATACCATCTAGTATCTTATATAAAATATCTGTAAGGTTTAACACACTTTATTACAAACAAGGGTTAAAAAGGTTACAAAATTCGGCTTCGTCATAATTAACTGTTAAATGTGTATACATTGTTTTGACACTTTATTTGTTGCTAAACAACCCGTGTGATTAATCGTCGGTAACTGCGTTGTTAACCTTATTAGGAAGATCATGTTGGTATACATTGTTTAGAGTTTCTTTTAAATATGAGGCGTGTGAGGGCGTGGATATGTTCATTCTCCTGCCGTGCCTCATTCTATTTAGAATAGAATAGAATAGAATATACTTTATTGCACACCAAAAATTGAAAAGACAAACTGTTTTATAAAAAAGTGCTAAATCTATGGTTACAATGGCGGTCTTATCGCTAATAGCGATATCTATTTAGGGCGGTTCAATATTTTTTTTTTTTACTTTGCCCCACTCTAGTAATATCTCCTGTATCGTGGGTGCGTTTACAAACATTATAAACTCACATACACAAACAGCTAGACCCGAAACAACTATCTACAGGATATCTAAGCATCTGCCTAGCTGCGATACGCAGCGCAGCAGGCGATCCCTCAGCCACTGAGCCAACCGTGCCGTCAAAATGTCTTCTTATTCCATATTTCTTAATTACTAGTCTCAGTAATGTTTCCCTTTGTTTTAGAGGTTGCAGAGGTGACTGCTGTGCGCTGTGGGTTCAATTTCTGTGTCAAACAGAAAGTTTTATTGGTTGTTTTTCCATTGTCATACGTTCGACAAAAAACGAGAACTCTGTCTTTTCTGTTTCGCCTTACGTAAAAGACTACCGAATACTGAAACGTCACTCAAAATTTAAGTCCCACTTAAGTTTAACAGAGACTCAGAAGTGACGTTTGACCATACAAAATCTAAAGTTTAAGAGCTGCTCAAATGTTAAGCAGCCCTCACATTTTGAGTGACGTTTCAGTATTCGGGGGTTAGGTTTGTATATTGACAGTCGACGCAGTCAAAAGGAGTGAAACAACACGATTATAATTATTCTATGCACAATACAAAACTCCTGCAAGAGATCTGATAGATCTCTTAATGCAACGAACGTGTTAAAAGGCTTTTTGACCCAAATGCTTAAACAAACCGTCAACAGTCCTTACTAATATTATAAAAGCGAAACTGAATTTGTTTGTTTGTTTGTTACCTCTTCATGATTTAATGGCTAAAACCTATTTTGATGAATTTTGGTACAGAGATAGTTCGGAACCAGGAGACGGACATAGGCATAGGTTTTTTTTTCTAAAAAGAGTGGGTTATGAGGGAGAAAGAGGGAAGAAACGGGAAAACTTAGCGTTGCTATTACAAATCAATATGGCGCTACCGAATTTAACGCGAGCGAAGCCGCGGGCAAAAGCTAGTATTTCTATAAAGCGTAGTACAAACAGTCGTACGCAGTGTACAAACACTCATAATTTATCGAAACAGAAGCGAGTGCGACTATAATTCTTTACCACACGTTGTACGTTATACCTATTGATTGCTAATGTCTCTCGGAGATTAATTACCGTTTGTATTGCGTGTGTAAGCTAGGCTTTATTTAGTGATACTATGTCAATAGTGTTAAGAGATTAGTCATATTTTGAGATGTATTCTTAATCTTTATTGATGTATTTATTTTCGTCGTAATGAATTGATAACCTTTTTTTGCGATCAAATAATTTCCCCCGCTCTGGGTGGCGTAGGGGGAGAGTCAGACTTGTACTGACTAAAAGCCATCCACGTTCCTTTTATTGCCTTTTATGTTCCGGGGCGCGGTATCTCAGCCAGCAGGCGGTGGCCCTGGCAGGTCCCTCTGCTTTGCTGACTTCTCTTTGAGGCGCGTGTGGAACGCTAACGCGCCGTCGAAACGGCCTATCGTCAATAGACGGACAGACAATGAGCTACCCATTGCTCACCGTCCATAGGCCCAATGAATTGATAACCTTAAGTACTGTAGAGACTGCCGCGGTTGCGGTTTGTTCGAAAGAGATACCGCGGCCTCGGGGGCCATAGAAGGAACATAGGTACCCACCTATGTTCCTTCTATGGCCCTTTATGTTCCGAGGCCGTTAGTCAGTTCCTTCCCCCAAGTTATTTAATGTTTTCCCATACGCAAAAAAAGCCCAGATTCTACCAGAAGCCAAAATTAAAATTAAAATACCGGCTACCTACCAATATAAAATTGCATAATAAGGGAAGTTACGAGTAAAGTTTTCCCATTTATTTCTCTCAGAGCACTTTTTGGGTTGCCACAATAAAAATTACGGTTTTAATTTATTGTTGAACCACCTGCTGCTATGAGAACTGAAACAGCATTCTGTGTCTTTTATTTTAACTAGCGACACTGTTTGTAACAGAAATTCTAAGTTTTAGAGTACACTAGCTGGAGCCCGCGGCTTCACTCGCGTGATATCGAAAAGGAAAGTATTTCATGTGTTATTCCAGACTATAATCTACCTCTGTGCCAAATTTCATCAAGATCCGTTCAGCCGTTTTGACATGAAAGAGTAACAAACATCCATACAACCATCCATCCATCCTTACAAACATTCGCATTTATAATATATTAGGATATTATAATTGCACTGTAGTTATTACCTATCGAAATAACAAACTCAGTTGTTTTTTTTTCTTTTAAGTAAATTGTAAAATTGAATATTTCCAACGTCCACGTATTCTTGGCAACTTCTATACATTGGATTGGAGATAGATCTGCAAAAAATCAGAGGAGACAAACTATATTAGAGGAAGTTTAAAAATGGCGCCAGTAACAGAAAAAAATTAAAGGGAGTCGTTTGTCTTTGTATGGACATGTAATGAGGAGGAACGAAGCGCATGTGACTGAAAGAGTGATAGATTTAAATGTTGATAGATTAAGAAGGAGAGGAAGGCCAAAGAAAAGATGGATAGATTGCGTAAGGAATGATATGAAGGAAAAAGTAGTTAGTGATTCCGTGACGTCTGACAGATGAGAAAGGAGGAACAAAACGTGTTGCGCCAACCCCAAATAGAATGGGTAAATGGCAAGATAATGATGATGGGATAAATGTTTCCCAAAAATACCACATCAATCTTTCCTCTCATTCCTAGCTCATATCGATAAACCCGTCACTTCGTGGTGAGATATAGCTTTATTTGACATTCGTTGTATGATTTATAGCCTCGTACAAGGACCTCTAGATATGGAAAATGTGACCAATAGCGTGAGAAGATATTATATCGGAGTCTTGTATAGCGTTGCTCATAAACTTTAGACGGTTTTAAGAACTTTTACTTTGAGGTAAATATCACAATTTGATTGGTAGTTAGGTGTTTGAGCCGTTTGGGTTGAAATACTAACGCACTCTCTAGGTGTCATTACACATATCCGAGGCCATGGAATCTCTGCTGCCGCGGCAAATTGCCGCCCACCGGACCGATCTCCGGTTCGATCTCATGGTGGCATGGAGAGAGCGACTCTGTGCAGGGCACGCTACGACAGTGGCGGTAAGTCCCCTCTTTGAGGAGAGACTGGAGAGGCGCCATGACGTCCTCACCTACCGCCTAACGCAAGTCCTCACCAGACACGGAAGTTTCGGGAGGTTCCTGCACATAATCGGGCGGGAGGAAACGCCCGGGTGTCACCATTGTGACGATCGCCCAGAGGACGCGGTGGTGCACACAGTCACGGTCAGCCCAGCTTGGGCGGAGTACCGCCGCCGTGCCCTCGTAGAGGCGATCGGTGGCGGCGATCTCTCGCGTCCGGCCCTGGTTCAGTCCATGGTCCGGAGCGAGAGGGAGTGGAAAGCGGTCACCTCCTTCTGCGAAGCAGTCATGCTAGCAAAGGAGGTGGTTATCTTACAATACATGTAGGGTAACTGAAATAAGAAACATAAGTTTGAGATTTGACATCCTCTAAATATTAATTTTAGGCGTACTGCTATTCACCGTTGTACATAGATGATAGATACATAGACCTGGATACTTTCTCGCAAATAGCTGCTTACGTATTCGTCCGATTTCGAAGCAACTCACAAAAAGAAAAACAAAACCCTGGGTTTGATCCAGCATACCGTCGGTTGCCAATCCGATTCTCTACCAAATACGCTGATAGAACATTGGAATCGCAAATTGAAATGACTGACCGCATTCGTAATGAAAGTGTTAGGTTTTTTTTTGTTACGGAATTTCTTGATTCGATTGCCGCGCTCGTAGGTCGCGATAAAAGCTATGCAATAGCTTAAAAAAAAATAAAAAAATTGTATCGCCGGTATCGGGAACAAGGTCCAAACTACCGGCGCGCGGCGGTCAGGGGTCCAGAGAAAGGAACCTCTTAACTATACGAGCCGTGTCCAAGAGTACCGCTTTCTGTATCAAACCCTTGATCCAGCTGCCTAACGAGGTTGATATTATCGTTTATTATTATTTGTATATTAAAACCAGTGAAAGTGTCCAATTTATGATGAGTGTAAAATATCTAGTTTATATTTTTCTAATTAACCATTTTTACTCATCATTTCACATTTTTTAAATAATTGTCTAATATATTTTTTTCTTTTGCAAAGTGTATAATTATAACTAGCTTTTGCCCCGGGCTTTGCTCGCGTTAAATTCGGTATAACACAGTACCTGCTACCTGCAGCTTTTGCCCTTGCGCCTTATTGATTTGTAATAGCAACGCTAATTTTTCCTTTTTCTTTCCTCGTTCTCCCTCATATCACACTTTAAAAAAAAATGCATGTTTCCAGCTCCTGGTTCCCAACTATCTCTGTAGAAAAATTTATCAAAATCGGTATAGCCATTAAAGCGTGAAAAGTAACTTTTATAATATTAGTAAGGAATATAATTCTACAAGTGCTGTGCACTTCTGTAAGTGACGAACTCACTATAGTCTCATTGATTGAGATTTTTTTGTGTGCTATATGTAAGTGAGTAAGTCGTTGAAGTGCCCTAATAAATAAATTTAGTTAGGCTTTTTTAACACTCGGATACAATTTTACCAATTAAATATATTCCTTCAATATAATCTATCAAGTAAAGGACTCGCCAAAATTATAATCAAGCAACATTGTCGAAGTTAAAACATTTAATGTAATTATGCCTTCTACAATCAAAGTTAGTTTCTCGAGACATTGTTTGTGGACGGACCTTCAAAATCCTTTTAATCAAGACTGTGGTAACTATTTGTTTGTTGTTCTGTAGAACGCAGTATGTGGCATTTTTTTAGGTATTTTACTCAACTTTGGAGTTTGTATATGCAGTGTTTTTTTTTTATTAGAAAAATCGTTGCCCCACACTGTGTCGTGGAATTTCTACTGTGACGTGGGTGCGTTTAAAAACATTTAAACTCACATACACAAACAGCCATACCCGAAACAACTATCTGCAGATCATACAAGTATTTGTTCCGTGTGAACAAAGAGTTTTTCTTCGAGAACAATTAAAACTGACCAAGTGCTATTCACATACATAGAGTTCCGTAATTCAAATTAAAGCAAAACTAACATTCAACCGCAAACTACTTCAAACCAATTTTCGTTGGAGGTTTCTTATACGTATTACAATCCTTTTTTTTTACAAATTTCGAAGCAAATATCTCTTCAACCATTTATGAGAAAAAAAAATCTTTATTAAAATTAGTATAATTTTTCAAGACCGAATAATAAACGAAGATATAATTTCATCAACCCCCCGTTGTATTTTACCGCAACACAACGAAATAAAAAACAATGTGTTTATTTTTACCCGACTGCCAAAGAAGGAGGGTATGTCTTTTCCTTTGTGACCACCTGTAGCCTAAACGGCTTGATGGATTTTGATGTATGAGGTATCGTTAGATTTGTCTTGATTACGGGAGTGTCATAGGATACATTTTATCCTAAAAGTCCCACGGGATAAAGACATAATAATATTTTTTCTAAATTTCCCTTTAAAAAAATATGTATGCGGTATCATTAGATTCATTTCAATCACGGGAGTAATTAATATAGGATACGTTTTTTCTCAAAATTCCCACGGGAACATGTTAATTCTGCGTCAACGCAAAGCAACTCATGCGTTAGCAAGCAAAAAGATAGGGCGTGGCCTGGCATGCGGCGCGCGGCGCGGTGCGGAGGGGGATATGCTCGAGTATACAGCCCGATTGCGGGCACACGCATGAGGGCACACGTCGTTGACGGTCGTCTCTAAATAGCGATTTTTTCGATACTTCGTCGTCTGACGCGTGAACATTTTCGTTAAATAAAAACAGCTAAAAAGTTATAAATAAAAAAATTATTATTAAAAAAACAAAATACCCGACTGCACACTAAAAAAAGAGTAAAACAAGCCCCACAATAATATTGATCAATCAAATGCTAAAAACTAATTATGTAATACCGTTTAAACAATACCTATATTAAAATACACTACAATATGTGTTCGTAATCGATAGTTAAATAAACAGAAACTTATTTTGAATGCAAATTTACTGAATATAATTTATAAATGTTGATGGAAAGCATCGCAGGCGGGGACCACCTTGACCGCCACCAACGAAAATTCTGCTAAATGGTGCACAACCGAAATGATTATAAATAAGCCTCTGTTGGTCCCCGCCTGCGATGCTTTCCATCAACATTTATAAATTATATTCAGTAAATTTGTATTCAAAATAAGTTTCTGTTTATTTAACTATCGATTACGAACACATATTGTAGTGTATTTTAATATAGGTATTGTTTAAACGGTATTACATAATTAGTTTTTAGCATTTGATTGATCAATATTATTGTGGGGCTTGTTTTACTCTTTTTTTAGTGTGCAGTCGGGTATTTTGTTTTTTTAATAATAATTTTTTATTGTTTTTTTGTACTTAATTCAGATTACGAATTAACAATTTCGAAATGTTCCGAAAAACGTTTATAAATACGTATGTTAATTCTTTCACACACAAAAAAAATATTGACAATAGTTAAAATTGATTAAAACAACAACTTTAAAGAATTTACCTACAAATATAAATCAAAATGTCTATCAATTTACTAGTAGTTTCAAAACAACAATTATTGAAGTATTTACAGTAACTTATTCTAAGTGACCACTTAATTAAGTAACAATAACCTAAACACGTCGAAACTGTAATGGAATCATTAATCGAAAACACTTGACCAAGTTACAATAGCCTTCCAACATTGTCAGATACCCAGTTCTTGTCTTGACCACTAAACTTGTCAGTCAAAATTTGACAGCCTTCAAAGAGACTCATTCTAGTAACAAGTTAACTCGAATAAAGTTTAATTATGGTCTGAGGAAGTTACCTTTCTGAATATCTTTGGTTCATTCTTGAAAGTTTTATAAAGAGTGTGTAAATGGGAGTTATTTAGGGAACTACGCAAAATATAAATTTCTGAATAAAATATCACATCGGCAGACGAATTATTTACGTGTTGCAGCTACCCCAAATAAAATGGGATAAGGACAGGAAAATGATGATGAGACGAATTAATTTACGTTTTTGGTAATATTATTACCGAAAACCAAGTTTAAAAAGAAAGTATTGACATTTGAAGGAGCACAGTTAAACAACATACCTACCACGATCAGATTTAGCACGTAGGTAGGTAGTATATTTCAAACCCGTGGATTTTTTCATTTAACTCAACTAAGGTGTTTTGTTTTTCCTTATTTTGCCACGGTCACCGTAGTTGTCAGATAATGACAAACCCTTCACGGAACAAATATTTGTAAGACCTACAGGTAGTTGTTTCGAGTCTGACTGTTTTTGTATGTGAGTTTAAATGTTTGAAAACGCACCCACGATATGGGAGAGAATCCTAGTGTGAGGCAACGTTTTAAAAAAAATCTATATACAAACTATTCAATTTCCTATAGTTATAATTTACAACCGCCATTCCCAAGGTAAAAAATTGGAAATGACCTTGTCTTTGCCCCATTTTTAGATCCTTACTTATAAGGACAACCTGCATATCTCGCCAAAAACATCAAACCTCTTTCCTCCGAAATACAAATTAAAATCTCTAACAACAATCGTCATAAAAAATAGAAATGAAGACATTATAATTAAAAAGAAGAATGTAAATGTCATTGGAGATGTCAATAATGCAAAATTTTCTCATGTAATCCTAAGTAATTTACAAATAATCTTGAAGCAACGAAAATCTTGCGTACCTAACAAAGCTGATTTGGAAAATGATTTGAGGTCCGAGAAGTTTTTGGTTAGTACTTAAAATTACATTTCTTACTTGATCCATAAGATCGAACATTGTCAAAATATTGTGCATGTAAGGTACCGGTCCCACCGTTAGCGAGAAAGCGATTTTCTATAGGCTGTTTACTCTCCAGGAAATTAAAAAAGACTGCAGGCTCCGTGTCGGTTAAATAGATTCATAATAAACGAGAAAATCACTGACTCACTCATCACTAATTCTCTGAAACTACAAGTGTTAAGAATCTCAAATTTTGCACGGGGGACTCCTTTTAGGACGTAGGTTCTCACTAAGACAGGAAATTACAAAATTCAACCCCTAAGGGGGTGAAACGGGGGTAGCTCACCGTCCGTCCTTCTATTAACGACAGGCCGTGTCGACGGCGCATTTGTGACGGGCTTCTGCCTGCCGGGGTTGCGGATTGTTCGAAAGAGATACCGCGGCCCCGGAATATAGAGGTCAGAAGAAGGAACATGGGTGGGTTTTAGTCAGTAGAAGTCTGAAACTCCCACCAGCTCAGAGTGAATGAAGTTATTTGATGATTTCCCAAACCAATTAAAAAAGGGGTGAAAAATGATGGCAAAGTTTTTATGGGAGAACTTGATTTGTTGTCTAGATTGACTTGAAATGTTGCATAGGTATGATTTCATGAAAGTGGTAGACTATTATAACAGTACGCTACAACACTAAGAGGCTGAGCAGGGTAAACCTGCTGGGAACAACTCGTACATTCATAACAGAGCCCAGACCTTAAACAATTCGATTTAAAACAAACATCGAATTGTTTTATAATATACTAGCTGTGCCCAGCGGTTTCCCCCGCTGCTCATTTAGGGGTATGAAAAATAGATGTTGGCCGATTTTCAGACCTACCCGTTATGTACACAAAATTTCGTTTAAATCAGTCCAGCCGTTTCGGAGGAGTATGGGAACGAAAACTGTGACACGAGAATTTTATATATTAGATTGTACTAAAGTAAAATAGCTTGTATTTTTTTTTTGATTTAATGAGTTTTCTAGTCGTTATGC
Organism: Ochropleura leucogaster; assembly: GCA_958449745.1. NCBI lineage: Eukaryota > Metazoa > Arthropoda > Insecta > Lepidoptera > Noctuidae > Ochropleura > Ochropleura leucogaster. The sequence goes on along the minus strand of OY288226.1, from coordinate 4,005,745 downwards.
AAAGAAGTCATGAAATTGATGTTATTATCAGATTTATGTTGAACTATCTTTTGCCCGCGGCTTCGCCACCTGCAGTCGCTACCTGCAGTTTTTGCCCTTACGCCTTATTGGTTTGTAATAGCAACGCTATCTTTTCCCGTTAAACGATCAAAACTTGGGTCGAAACTGCGAATTTCGTGCTTAGCCAGTAGACTGCCTGTTTCTTGTTCTAATCGCCGACGGTGGGATAGGGAACTAAGTTAGCACATAAGCGCTATAGGGCCGCATCACATTGCTAATAGTCTAGTACGGGCCGCCTGAGGCATGCGATGATTTTTGTAATTCGGGGCGCGACTCCGACAGATGTGTTTGTCTTTGCGCTATTAGACAACAATGTAAGTAGGTACTGGTATCAGATGTGACCGGTGGGTTCCAAACGTTGGTAATTACGGTATTAAACGTTCCAAATATGTAAATTTTTGCCTGAAGACTATTTTAATGGATGTTAAACCATTCTACAAGTTCAGTTTTTAGGTAAAATAAAAAGTTCTAGAAGGCAGACTTGGTTTAATGCAACTTTGTACAGTATATTTATTTATTTTACCCACTACACTACTTTTTTTAAAATATGTTTCACTTACGGCATTTTTGTTTTTTTTAACGAGTTTTAGATACTTTGGTTTATCATATTTGTTAGTTAGTGAGTGTAATTCTCAGTGGTTTGAACTGAATATAAACTTTGTAATGCTTGAACATCATCAACAAGTTGGCCCCATTAAAACAAATATCTAGTATCTCTCCGATACTAAGCAGCAGAAATTCTTATTACACTTACAAAAATATAGGTAAAGAAAATGACAAAGATGAATAGAATACAAATATTTTGCTTACAGAAGAGGAGAGAAGATACTTGAAATGGGCAAAAATTCTGGATTGAAAACCAATGATAAAAATGATGGAGACACAAAAATTTTGTTCAAAAAATCCTATGCTACAAATTTTTCACATTCAAGAACAATTTCAAGCGCATCACAACTATATTCTAGAAGCGGTATAATACAAATCAAGAAGAATTCTGGAACAAATCATCATAGGTATTACACGGACAGAGGAAAAATCAAAAGAGATTTTAGTGTAGAAACCGATATTTGTTTTCTAAGAAGGTATTATAGACGGAAAAAAAATAGCTTGCTTGGGGAAAACTCCGGAAAATCCCGATACTCCACTCTAGTTGATACTGAATGCGAAACAATAGAAGAATATCCAGACACAAGTGCATGTGGCGATAATGACAACGATACTGAAAAGAGTACTGCACCACTAGACATAGCGTCACTCATGATAGACAATCTAAAAGATCTACTCAACCAATGGATACAGAAACATTTAATGCAAAACAAGGACACTAAACAAAAAATAGACACCGTTCTAGATTCTTTGATTCGTAAGTTGGAAACAAGAAATAATCTGGCTTCATCTTCAGGTTCCACTTATATTTTACACAAGGAGGCTGGCAAACAAGAAGTAAAAAATAAAAAAATTGCAACCGCTTCCCTCACTTGTCAGTGCTGCAAACATAAAGTCCGTAACGTGATCGTTGAATCTTCAGCAGCAGTAAGCAGTGTAAGTCAAAACAGGGCTTGCGGACTCACTGAGCCTTTCAATTACAAAGATATAAGAATTATATCTACTTTGAGTATACCAAGAAGTTTCCACAGAAGAGGGCTAGAAGAAAAAAAGGAGCAAAACAGCTGGTACAGAATGAAAAAAGTTAAACACAGAAATTTAGTGTTATCCATTGACCGATCAAATAATAAGTTTATGAATTCGTCAAGTTTTGATTTAGTGGCGATTTCAACAAAATCTCTTACAAAGAGGACTACGAATAATGAGTCAACATGCAAAAAGAAAAAGCGACATATTGTATTCTTTCCAAAACCATTTTATAAAAGTGCAACAGAAACCTCGAGTGGAAATGATGGAAACTTAAAAATCAAAAACGTCCATGTTGATAAAAACAGATTAAATGCCATGCCAAGCCTCTTGGAAAGCCTCTACGCCAACGATCCTATTATGCCTGACAAAAATATTAAATTTACTCGTGGCAACAAAAACAATAATTACACAATGACTGAACAAAATTCTATTTCTGAAGTAACAATAAACAACGCTAAAGTAGCCAGTGAAATAGAAAAAGAGAAATATTTCCCTGAAGGAAATAAACACAAAACTGTTATTGCAATGGATTCTACGGATCGAAGAACAGAAAATCTAAATATTAAAAATAGTTCTTCGGAACTTCCGAAAACTAAAAGCTCCCGTAAAAAGACAACAAACAAGGGTAAGATTAACAAACTTAGGCAGCGGTCTACACACCAAACTATTCACAACAAGCAATTCACATTTCTTTATAAAAAAGCTCAAAGCCAGACATCTTCGGGAGAAGAATTTTTAAAACACTGCCAAAACATAATACAGTTCTTAGAAGAATACAAAAACAACAACATAAAGTTAGATGTGCAAATAAATGTGTACCCAACGTGTCAATCTAATAAAAAAGATGTGTACACAGATGTCAGTTACCAGACATTGGGTGTTTATGACATCAAATTTAATCCTACTTTACTGAATAATACAGAAACGACTGTAGCAGAGGCAACAGTACACATAACTGAAGAACCAGTCAAATTCACAATTGAAAACGAAAACTGTTCGAAAGAACATCATCGTTTAAACGAAGAACGTACTCCTAAAATCATTCCTTTACTTGATAGCTCGGTGTGTCATACTAAGTTCATTTTTGGTGTGAACTCAATAGAAAAAGTTAAAGCAATATCTAAACCGGACATAAACGTAAATAGCTGTAACGAACAAAGCACTTTAACTACTGAATTAGAAATAGTACAAGAAATAAGTGAACTTCGAGCAGTAATAAGAGATTTAGCTGCAGCAGCAGAAAGATTCGTCAATGAACAACTAAAGAGAGAGTCTAATAAATCAAATGCCGAAACTATTGTATCACGTAACCCAAGCAACTATACATCTAGTTCAAAAGTTGAAGCAGTTATTAATCTTAGAAATCCATCTAAAGCTATACAATATTCAAAAGAAGCTATTGATAAACAAAAACTACTATCTGGATTAAAAATAACCAAGGAACCGAAGAAGAAAGAAACGTTTGATTTTTACAATAAACTCGTAAAGAAAAGCACGTCATATCGCATTATCGAAAGTGAATCTATTCTAAGAGTTACCGACATGACTTCAGGAGCTAATGAATTGAACGAACCACCTGACACTTCTGAAACTAGAGACACTAGAGCCAACAAAGAAACATTAAGACGTTCCACACAAAAATCCAAATCCCTATTTGAATTAACATCTGAAAAGTCAAAGAAAAGGAAAGTGGTCTCCTTATTCTGTGATGGATATCGAAAGAATCTTCAATGTCGCGTTTGTAGTGTGCATCGCAATTGTTCTCCTTCTTCTTTTAGCGATAAAAGCATCAAACAATTCAAAAAGTTGTTTGACTGGATACCGAAGTTAGGAGAAACCTGCCAGCGAAGCGTTACTACACCAGATTTACCACCATGTATTTGTCAATCAGACACGAACTGTACCGATTCTATGCCAATGTTTCGTACAGAGACCCTTCGTGTTCCCGACCAAAATTCTTTCTCGTCTATAGAAGTCCTTTGTCCCTGTGATGATGAGGAAAAAGTAATAAAAAACTCTTTCGTTAAAGATGAGCAAATGAAGAGATGCAGTAAAGAACGCAGAGGAATGGGTTTTGGCGAGGGCTGTGTATACTGTGTGTTATTATGGATCCCAATAATTTTATTAATCTGTTTGTTTTACGCTTATGTTTTGAAAGACAGTATTAAATTGATATCACAAAATGAAACAAAAGATAGTTTTAGACGATATAATATGCAGACCCAATCTTCAATTCATCTTTCCGACTTAGGATTTTAATACATTGTCGTTATTGTATAATTTTTTATATTTTTTGAGTCATCAATAAAATAGTAAATTGACTATTTGTTTATTTCTCTTATTGTAGTTGTTTTAAGTTATTTTAATTCATGCGCCAGTTTTTGAATTCTATCCGTTGCTTTATTTCAAAGAGTACCTTATTTCGTGTTTGTTTCAGATAATCAGAGGTATTTCTAAATCGAAATGGAATCAACCAAAGAACCGGTCATTGGAAAAGTTAAAAGACGTAAATCACCAACAAGATACCCAAAAATAATGCCTACGTACATAGTTGCGTTCGCTGTACAGGAAACACTTGATGACCCACAGAAACTTGACCAAATTACTAACAAACGAAGTACTGATAGTACCAACAGTATTAAACCAATCTCACCCACTGACTCCACTTCAACAAAAACATTCACTATTTCTCTAACTGAAAAACTTTCTAGCGCTCTCAATATAGCATCTTTGAGTGAAGTAAAAATTAATATTGTAGACGAAAACCAATGTGGAGATGTAACTGAAAAGAAGTCTACACAATTCAGAAACTACACAGAAATTAATGAAGGAACAATAGACAAGAAATCTGAAATTAAATTGAACGCACCAAAACACATAAAAAAATGTAAGGAAAACAATAAATTTTCAAAAAAGGTTCCTAAAAAAAGTAAACGTGCCATCAAGTTTACTAATATTCATGTTAAATATAAGAAAACAAAAATGTGTATTTCTAGACAACTGGAGAAGTATTATGAAAAAGCGAAATTGAATTCACCAAATGGTGAACAAATTCAAAAACAAATTTATTGCAACGATCTGCTAAAGTACGTCCAGAGATCGCGAGTCTTAAAAAAAAAATTGGCAAAAGAAAACTTACTAGCCGATTGCGAGCAAATTTTATCACAAGACGGTGGTTCCTTTGACTACGATAACGAATCTCTAAATTCTTCATCACCAAGTACAAAAAAATCTTTTTTAAGTCATACAAGTCAAAAAACATTAGTATACAAAGAATCTTTTACATCAAGGAATGAAGAAGAATATGTCAGCGTAAAACCTGCAAATTCTGTCATTGAAGTAATTTCAGATAATCAGATACCCTATAAATCAAAAATATTTGATGATTCTCTGGTAGTTAATGACTCGAAAACATACGCTGTTCAAACTAGTAGTGCTGAGAAGTTAATGCATGAAGAAAATTTAACCAGCACGGAAACATTTTCACGAATGAATACTACCGAACTGACGTCAAAACCATCATCTAGTGAGGAACCCAAATTTTATAAAATCGATTATAGTGACTTAAGTCCCAAGAATTTAATTGAAAAACTTAAAAACAATGACACTTGCACTCAAGCTGTAAAACCTGCTGTAGAACGGGACTGTGAAGACGATACTTTTGTTAATACTCGGCGGACAAGTTCGGATTTCAATAAATCGAGCCTAAATTCTAATTTCACATTCCAAATGAACTCTGAAACAACGGTTGACTCTGAAATTTTGCAATCTAATTTACCTACCAACTATAACTTATCAAACGTTATTTCTAATAATACTACACTGTCAGACAGGGTAAAAAATTTGGGATTTTATCCAATCAAAACACCTATTTCTGATGCAAATATTGACTGTGAATCGAAAGACGAATTGATTGCAGTTAATATAAACAATAGCTTGTTTTCAAAAGATCCGAAAACCATAAGTGACGACCACTCACCGTTGAGTGATGTAAAGAAAACAATCGTTTTAAGGAAACCTGTTGAAGTGAAGAATATGAGTTACTTTCAAAACAGTATCTGTTTATCAGAAGAAGTTGCTATAAAAGCCAAGCTAAAAGAAAAAGCTGAGGAAAAACAATCGTGTACTGACAAAGGTGGCTATCAATACCCAAAAGATATGGGCGAAATGTATAAGCAAGTGACTTTAATAATAGATTTAGCCATGAAACGATTAGAAGAAACTTTATCTTATAGGATAGTAAAAGAAATAAGAGAATCACTAGCCCTCTTCACTCAGCCACAGTATAAAGTACCAATGGCAGAATTCGCACGTGCAGCAACCACCGCAGCACCAGTAAATATCGAACGGCCAATACCAACAATGTATGCAGACAAAGAAATATTTGTTCAAGAAGACCATCTAAAATTTGATGTGGACGTATGCGTCCAATGCGACTTAGTACACAAACAAGTTATTGATCAGCTAATGTATCAACTGTCTTTGGTTCCAAAACCCATCCCAGATTCTGAGGACGCCATGAAATTATTGAATCCAACTGAGCTTCTAAAAGATTATACTGAAGTATTGAAGCCGCCAGCTGCGCATATAACTGACAGTGTTTCTGTAGAGGAAGGCAAAGGCGATGGTGTTACTGTTTCAACGGCAACTACTGAGCTTTCGACTGTTAGGAGCTTTAGACGATTAAAGCGCCTGATTACTTGTCCTTTAGGAGTTATAAGAGAAAATTTGGTTATAGTAACAAGTGTTCCGACGTTCTTCATTGTTCTATTTTGTTTGTACGGTGTTATTGTTGTCGTTATGAAACCCTGGTAATTTTGGTGTATGATTTGGAGTTTTATTTCTGAGCTTAAAGAGGTACACACAGTTGCAGGAAGAAATGTGTGTTTCTAAACGACTTCTAAAATAAAATGTAAAGGCAAGTAAATGTGGGAAGCTCATGATCCGGAGCGAAAGGGAATACGAAGTGGTCCTTCTGCGAAGCAGTTATGCTAACGAAGGAGGTGGCTGAACGGTTGAGGTAAAGAACCTCAAACCAATGCAGCCACCACAGGAGACGGTCCAGGCGCCGGGCGCCGCGAGACGACTCCCGGCCACCGTACACCGTACTTTCTTTATTTGTAAGGTTTTTCAGAGAGTTCAGGTGCATAGTACCCTATATGCGTTTGGACCAGATGTATAAACATGGACGAAGGAGTATTTATGGATTGTCGCAGGTAGCGTTCACTACTACTCTTGTTACTACTACTCCCATGGGCAAAGGCGCGCGTTTATGTATGTAAGATAAAAAAAAAACAATCAAAAGTCATTATATATATAAATTAGGCTGATTTTCATCACTTTTAAAACGTCAAATTACAAGAGAGAGACCCACAACCCCTTCCTTCGCCATTTCCAACTGTTTTAGTTGGAAAGCAAAAGTGGCGGAACAAACTCCCCAGCAACACATCTATCTGTCAGGTTGAAAGAACCAGATTTTATACAATTTCGTTTAACACAAGGTAAATTTAAGAAACAATTCATACATTGTCACATGTTAACAAACACCAATTATGTATTTAAAAATACACCTAAGCATGAATAAAACCTGCAGTCTAACGGGTGTCTGTATATAATGAAAGAGGTTTTCCTGCGAGTTGTTCCAAAGAGATACCGCGGCCCGGAACACAAAGGGCAAAAGAAGGGACATGAATGGATTTTACCCCCGAATACTGAAACGTCACTCAAAATTTAAGTCCCACTTAAGTTTAACAGAGACTCAGAAGTGACGTTTGACCATACAAAATCTAAAGTTTAAGAGCTGCTCAAATGTTAAGCAGCCCTCACATTTTGAGTGACGTTTCAGTATTCGGGGGTTAGTCAGTTAACGTCTGACATCCCCCACCCTATTTGAAGATTTCCCATCCGAAAAAAAGGGGATTCTCGCGCAGTAGTTAATCGACGTCTAGCGATTTCGAACGTTTTCACTGATTCCCTTTATTATTATAATTTGCCCACAACATCACAATTATACACTTGTACGTTTGATTGCAAATTTCCTAAAAAAACAATCACTTAAAATTATTACTATCAGCCATTCAACCCAAAATCCAGCATGACTGACTAAACAAAGTTAGACATTACGCCATCTGGTGACCGCTACTAAGACAGCAGTCGACGATCGTCGACGTCGATTTCCAATGGGAAAATTAATACAAACGGGTGCAATAAATATATTTTTTATTATTTAACATTTACACGATTTGAAAACACTTAACTGAAAGAAATGATGACAATATGAAGCAGAATTCATGAAAAAAATAAAAACTTCTATTGACTCATATGACAGAAATTGGATGTTTATATTATAAAAAATACTATTTTATGTTTAAGTTATTATTTCACAGAATTTTATTATTTGAAACAAGTATAAACTGAATACAATTAAGGAAGAAAATATTTATCTTCGACTTGAGATAAAAACAAAAAATAACTTGAAAAAGCAGCTTTCCTAATGAAACAAATTACCATCCTATTAAAAATAATCTTAGAAAAATAATTCTGTATTTATTGTTATTAACACGATTTTATGTAATGCACGTGTAACTATTTAACACGTTCCCTGCGCCTGCGCCATATTTTTAAAGAACTTTCAGCTGGTTCTTTGGAGGCCTAAAAGATCTCGAAACTAACCTTTGGTGCGTTTGACACCTAATGAGTCTCCTAAAGCTACAGTTTTCTCATACTTAAAGAACTTTACACGTTAGTTTCTCCTGCAAGGAGTGAATCAACACGATTATATTAAACGTACAATACAAAAGTACTGCAAGAGATCTGATAGATCTCTTAATGCAACGAACGTGTTAAAAAAAGTATTTGGGATTTGCTCTATTTTGATATTGTTTTTTTCGCATGGTTAGCTAAACGACATCATTTTAAATCCAATATGGCAGACTCCAAAGTTGTCGGACTAGTTATTTTTAATGCATTACCATGATAGGGATATCAAATGAAAGAGTTATGAAAAACTAGCTTTTGCCCGCGGCTTCACTCGCGTTAAATTCGGTAGCGCCTTATTGATTTGTAATAGCAACGCTAAGTTTTCCCTTTTCTTCCCTCTTTTCCCTCACATCCCACTTTTTCTTAAAAAAAAAATGCCTATATCTGTCTCCGGGTTCCCAACTATCTCTGTACCAAAATTCATCCAAATCGGTTCAGCCATTAAAGCGTGAAGAGGTAACAAACAAACAAACTCACTTTCGCTTTTATAATATTAGTAAGGATACGAGAAAACTTGTTTTTTTTTTGACTAATATTTATTATCTTTATTACCTTTATTTCGAGCTATCGTAAAGTTTATATTAAAAAAAAACGAATAGGTCTAGGACAATCAAAGCAAAATCTGAAAGTTTTACAACGGTATTTATAAAGTCAGTGATTTGTTTAGTGAACCTCATTTTTAGGGCACGATCTTTATTCTGTAGTTTAGATATTAATTGGTTTGAAGTGAACTTTAAAAGTTATAACAAATAGCTTTGCTTTGTTTAACAGTTCTTGCTTCGTTTAAATAATTTAAATGAAAAATATACCACAAAAATTTTAAATAAAAACCTTGATGTGTGAACCGACTTCCAAAAATACTAAATAGTGGAAAATAACTTAACTTCTGGAAGTCGGTGACTTTTGTTGCTTTCGTTGACATCTTTGCCACCTTTTTTGGAAGTCGGTTTTATTTTTTACAAAAACAGTTTTTTATTTCAGCATTTTTAGTTATGGTATTATGATCTATATCACAAAAGTTATATCGAGTATTCATTTTCCATTGTTACTGCAAGATTAACAAATCATGCACATACACATAGAGAAAAAATATGTATAATAGACGGTAACTCATGAATTACTAGCCGGATCTTGATAACCACCAGCTTTTGAATAAAAAAACAATTGTCAAAATCGGTTCACCAAGACCAGAGTTATGGGGTAACAAACATAAAAAAACATAGGGTCGAATTGAGAACCTCCTCCTTTTTTGAAGTCGGTTAAAAAATAAAACATTTAGTAGTATTTATCAAACGGAATTTATGCTAAAATTCTGTCAAATAATATTATTGGTATCTTAGGATGCCTTCACATAGTTCACATCTGGCAGTGTCTACGTCACGATAAGTCAGCGGTTACGCTGCGATACCGTCGCGTTTTCTCGCCGTAAACGTCGCCGTAGATGCATTTGTTTCAAGTCGTTATTTACTGCCCTTGCGCTAATACTAAGTGTCCGGATCTGTCCACAGTGAAGACTGGACGGACCCGACGACTCCTGAAACAATATTTTTATTTATTAATCATCTTCTTGCGTTTTTTCAGAGTTTTCTTCTTCCATTCTCCCCTGTCAGACGTCACGGTATCATTTACTCCTTTCTCCTTCATATCATTCCTTACACAATAGGGAAGTTTCCAGGGTCAAAATGATTACATTCTATTTAATCCGTCTTTTAGATTATTCAAACATAAGGGACACGTATTTTTTTTATAATAATAAAATAAAAATGACAAGGATATAGGCTTTTAAAGTTACGTGTGACGTCACGCGTTGCTGCATTTTTTTGCAACGAGTGACGTCACACGTAACTATAATGGGCTATATCTTAAAGAAGAGTATTAATCTTAAAGACGGGACTATCGGAGGGCACGGCAGTGTCCTAGCCAAGTCGTTTTTTTAACCATCCCATTCATCTTTTCTTTGACCTTCCTCTCGATCTCCGTTCATCAACAATCATATCACACACTATTTTAGTCACATGCGTTTCAATATAGATTTTTATTAATGATGGAAATTTAAGACACTCGTCCGTTCCGTTTTTGCCTTCGGAAGTACGGAAGCTTAAAAACCGCAAATGAGTAGTTAATTTATTAATTACATCTATTCCATATTTGACTATTAAGTGTTTTTTATATGACCCTTTTTTATATGACTGTTGTTGTAGGAACTCAAAGGTCCATAGTTGTGATAACCAGTCTTGCCAAGGGGATCATTTGACTCAGTACTAACTGATTTGTGGAGGTCAGAAAAGCTGGATTCTAATACTTCGCCGCATCCAGTTAGACTGGAAGCTGACCCCAACATAATTGGGAAAAGGCTAGGGAGCTAATCATGACCCAGTATAGTGTGTGTAGACAAAGCTTGGTCACCTTAGTTTACCGCTTCTTTTTCTGTTGCCGTCCGCGATGGCCACTGCTTGGGCTACCACCGGAGCGTCATCTGTCACGTCCTGAAAAAAGGGGGAATGGACGACATTGGATTTATTGATAATTAGGTAATGTTCATGATAAAAAACGGTAATCGGAAAAAGTCATAGTGCGCTGTTTTATTGCTCTCCAGTGTAGGTTTCCAAGTATGGTCCAATTCAACAAAAAAATATATATCATAATGACGTTTTTACATCCATTATAAGTGTATACGGATTCTTGTGCCGTTATTTAAGCATTCCATACATAAAAACCTACTTCATGCAAAAAAAATGTCCTCATGTAAGTTAACTATCTAACTATTTTTTGTCTTGACCTTAAAAGAAACTATGGCTTCTGAGTTTGTTTCGTTTCGGCTGTTTCTTCTCAAAGTAGTCGGGAACGAAACACCGGCCTCATCCAGTCTTTAAAAAAGACGTGTAGAAGCGTTTGTGGAAACCTACTTACAAAATAAACATCCTTTATCATTATCATTTTTACGGTTAACTCGCGGATAACTTTGCTTGCGAGACGTAGAAATTCGCAGTTCGTTCTATAGTGGTCGCATAGATGGCGCTGTAGTACTTTTTGCCACGTTCACAACTTGTGGGGCAACGTTTTTAATAAAAAAAAGAAAATGTCTGTAAGTAGAAGGTGCCATAAAACAACAAAAAAAAACGCAGTGATGAGGAAAGGGTATTTTTAAAATCATTATTCGTTGAATCCAGATAAATTATGCCATGATGATGCCATGACTGATAGGGGTGAATGGAAGAAGAAAACGTGTTGCGCCGACCCCAAATAGAATGGGACAAGGGCAGGAAAATGATGATGATTCATTGAATCTGTAGCGACACAAAGATGCAAGTGGCAGAAAAGTACTACAGCGCCATCTATCCAACCACTGATGAACTAAACGGCAAGATTCCTACATCGCGCAAGCAAAGTTGTACGCGAAAGTTAGCATATATACGAGCACCCGACTAACAACTGTCGGGCAGTGGTCCACCAGACACAACACCCGTCTGGTCGGAGGATCCTCCCTTTTCCATAGAGGATGGAGAACTTTACACCCTGTTCTTCAGTCTTCTAAAAATCCATATTTACCTCAACGGCTGATTCTGTTGTAGTGATACCTCCGGGCGCTGCCTGGACTTTAGGTGGGTAGGGAGCGCCGTATTGTGGTAAAACGCGCGGCTGAGTCCTATGAACAAAAAACATGTTTTATATTTCACTAACATTGTGCCCAGCGGTTTCCGCCTCGGCTCAGCTCCCAATTGTCACGGCATAATGGCATGTAGCTTAAGTTACTGCCAGATAATTTAATTTTCTGTAAATTTAAAAACTTAAATTCTTTGAAGTTACATTTGAATCAAGAATCCGATTGAAATGAAAATTTGAACACAATACATTATGTTTAGTTTCAATGACAATTCAAGTATTTATTTATATTAATAAATATCTTGGGACAACTCACACACGGCTATCTGATCCCAAGCTAAGCAGAGCTTGTGTTATGGTAACCAGACAATTGATATACATACTTATATAATTTATAAATACATACATATTATATATAAATCACACCCAGACACAGAACAAACAATCATGCTCAACACACAAAATTTGTCCTGGGTGGGAATCAAACGCACGACCTGCGGCTCAGCAGTCAGGGCCACTAACCACTAGACCAACAGGCCCGTAGGTTATAATGGGTTAAGGCACACACACACATATTTTTCTCGTACTCTCTCACACACTATCGCCTACATTTTGTTCTCATATCTCCTTTCGCAGGTCTGATGGCAGAAATTTCTTAAGAAACAAGCAGTGTATTTGTACTAAAATTGTATGTTTTTTTTTTTACTGTCTTTACATGAATTATTTAAGTAGATATATGCTTGATGATAATTTAAGTAAAAATCATAAATGATTTGAAACTATGTATAATTTAAAAAAAAAAACATAATGCGAAGCAAAAATGATGAGTACAAAACTTTCTAGGTAAGCCAGTTAGCGCCATGCTTATTTCTTATGTTTTTCTATGTAATGGGTATACCCTACCTACGGGCAAACCCTTTGACTTGATGAGAATAAAACGAAAAACTATGTTTTTTAGTCTGAAAATATTCCCACAAAAGAAATTCTACAGTTCGATTTTCTATTAGATACCACATTATTGTTTTCTAACCTTTTTAAAACATGCTATCTTATAAGATCTAGACCCCATGTCCTAAATTTCACTTTAAGCCAGATACGACTTTTTATTGTTTTTTTTTTTAAATACTTGAATTATTCTTAATAACTTTTCAGTTTTGTTGTCGTAGTTTGACCAAACAACTTTTATTACATTCTCTAATGTGTTGTTATTCTAAATAAATCATAAATGTACAGCACAAGATGTTATAAAAATACTTGTAGAGTATCCAACTCACAAAAATTAAATTAACTATGAAAAATATCAAATTCAAAATTAATTATAAAAAAATCAAAAGCTTTTTTGACCTTCATATGACCACTGGAATCCCCAGAAAAAAAATGTCGGTCCATGCGCCAAACACCCTGCATTATGCGCACGAGTATGTCAAAATACCATGGCATAACCAACTCATGTCTCATTCCCCACCTTAACACAGACAATGTGCCAACATCAGAACATAAACAGTCTCATTACCAATGTGCAGGACGTAATACATTAAAATACATCAATATTCGCCCTCAAATAGGGCAATGTCTCTATTGTGTTGAGAAAATTTACATTTACTGCGGCTGTGGTACGTGATCGCGAGGTAAGATTAGCGCACGAGTTGCTATTTTGTAATGAACATTTTTTTTATTTTGCTAACGAAAGATATCATTGACTAGCTTCCGCCCGCGACTTCGTCCTCCTGACTAAGTTACTTTGAACTAACGCTAACTTTAACTCTCGTGATGATCGAAAAAATATTATCTTTCTCTCCCTTTTTCTTCCCTCTTTCTCCCCCTTATCTCACTTTATTTTAGCCTATAGTCCGTCTCCAGGGCCCCAACTAATTCTGTACCAAAATTCATCAAATTCGGTTTGGCCATTTAGGCGTGAAGGCGTAACAAACAAACTCACTTTCGCTTTTATAATATGACGGTGCGCGGTGTTGATACAAACTTGCCCATTCTCCTTTTTAAATACTCTATCAATGGTGCCGATTGTGATGATATCCACCACCACTTCACATTTCATTTATTCCACACAACTTCAGTCTCGTTTAAAGATGTCTGATTAATTGGCTGCGAGTCTGATTTAGCTTGAAAACCACTATTTTTCTGACAAACGTCGGTGACAAACGTCAATTTAAAAAAAGCGAGATGGCTATTTGAGTAACTAAACCATCAATAATGGCGTCAAACTATGTATAATGGTTAAGTAGTGCCACTTTAATCAATTTCAGAATAGAAAACGTCGTTTGACAGGAATAAACAAGCAAATATGTAGCAATTATTGACGCAATACATTTCGGGAAACACTGCATGCTTGGCTTTAAACTAGGAGGCGACCAGCCAACCAAACGTCAGGATGGCCGTACAAAAAAAAATATGTTATTTCTAAATATATATAGTATGTAGCAATTATTTATTAAATATAGCAAATATAAGCAATTATGTAGCAATTTTCTAATCAACTCTCATAGACCAAAGCCACAGGCAACCAGCCATTCTGATGCACATAAAATTTTAGAGATTTTTAGTTTAGTGTGTGGCAATAGAATCGTTACACCATTAAGTTAGCAAAGATTCTTTATGATAATAAATTTGTGACAATAATTAAACACTTAACAAACTAAAATCAATGTTCCAATATACGTCTAGCCAAGGTAAGCATAATTAAGTTTCTGTCGGAGTTTCGGGTTGTTTGAAAGAGATACTGCGGTCCCAGAACATAAAGGGTAAAAAAAGGAATGTGGGTGGATTTTAGTCTGTAAAAGTCTGACACTCCACCTAGAGTGGGGAAAGTTAAAAACATAATTATGTGAAAACTAACCACGTACGTAACGGTCCTTACATTAATTTGATCCTTCTGCTATGTCTATCATTATCCACAAAACCCATCATCACTGCCACAAGAAATATTACCAATTCAAAACGCACACCGACCTTCGTTGGCGACAAAACAGAATTACAAAACGCGACATACAAACACAACTTCGAAATACAATCGCATATCTGCATCAACTCTTATCCTTAACATTAAAATTCTAAAGGAACTTCATCTAACCTTGCTCCAAAGGCCGTTGCAACTGCAGTAGCTGTTCTACCTTCGTCTTGGCTATCTTCTTCTTGATCTTGAGGTTCCTCTATATCATTTCCTTGTTGATTTGTGTCTAGACCACTTTGGAGAGCATCACGGTCCTGGCTTGGCTGATACTGGTTCTGTTGCTGAAATTGGCTTTGGAACAACTGGGCTTGTTGCAATTGGCTAAGATCTTGGCCTGGGTAGTTGATAAGTTGGGCCTGAATGTAGCCTGGCTGTTGGTATTGGTTCGCTGGGACTAACATTGGTTGCTGATATAGTTGAGGTTGGTAAGAAGTATTGAGATTGGTTTCTACGTCTTGGTTTTCTTGGTCAGATTGGGGTTGGAATAGATTTGGCTGTGGCTGGAATTGGCCGGGTTGGGGCTGAAATTGGCCGGGTTGTGGCTGAAATTGGGCTGGCTGGGGTTGATATTGGCCCTGTTGTGGTTGAAACTGATTAGGTTGTGGTTGAAACTGTGCTGGCTGGTGTTGGAATTGAACCGTTTGGGGCTGATACTGATCAGGCTGTTGGGGCTGAGGCTGAAACTGGACAGTTTGTGGTTGGTACTGATCAGGCTGTTGAGGTTGAAACTGAACAGTTGGTGGTTGGAATGGAGCAGGCTGTTGTGGTTGGTACTGACCCGGCAGTTGATTAGCACCCTGAGCTTGTAGCACTACTGGTTGAGCAGAAAATTGGGGAACAGGCTGTAGCTGTTGCTGCGGGAAAGCATTTACGGTTTGGTATTGAGGAACAGGTTCAGCGTTTGGCTGTCCATAGAAACCTTGGGGCTGTGCTTGAGCAGCTTGCACAGTTACGGGCTCTGCTTGAAACTGTGGTTGTTGGTACGCAGTGACGGGCTGGATTTGAGCTTGAGGTTGCTCAGCAACAAACAAAGCAGGATTCTGATAACCCTGCTCAACTTTCTGCTGCTGTAGCCGCTGTTGAGCAATAATTGAAGGAAGTGCTGCAAAATGCGTCTGAGCGTCAAACCCTGCTACTTGTTTTTGAGACTGAACTGGTTGAAGATACAAAGGTGATCGGAGTTGTCCAAATTGCTGCAGAGGAACGAACTGTGGTTGTAACTGGAGCTGGGCCAGAGAACTGAGGAAGAGTTCACCAGGATATTCCTGTAGTTTCTGTCTCGCGACTTCTACTGATACTTTAGTTTCTTTTTTAGGAGATTCGAGGGTCTCGCTTTCGTTAAGACTCTGTTCTGTAGTTGAAGTTTCAGTGGAAGCCTCAGTTGTTGGTACTTCGGTTGTGGTGGTGGTTGAAGTTGTTCTAGGTGCAAATTGGGCAGGGATTTGAGGTTTTGGTAGTCTGTGTGCTGCGCTGAATTCGGCATCTCTTTGTCTCTGTCTTTCGAATTCGCGGTAACGCTGCTGTTGTTCCTGGTACTGTAAATTAGAAAAATTAGAGTAATTTTGGGTCATCGTCAATCTGGTGATTACCTACTATCGACTTCCAGTCTAACCGGATGTAGCTGAATACCAGTATATTACATGGAGCCACTGCCTATCTGACCTCTACAACCCATTTAGAACTGCAAAATACAATACCCCTTTGTAAGACTGATTGTCAGACGTTCGGAACACTGACTATCTGTAAAAACTGTCATTTATAATCTAGTTTAACGTGCTTTGAGGAAACTCAGATTTTCCGATGCATCGGGGAAACTCGGTGGTCATTCTATAACTACAATACTTTCACAAGTCATTATTCTTTGTGACTGAGACTGTTACAGTCAATTAAAATAAATTCTTAGATTTTTTATAAAAACTCGTTTGACTTCCCATTATTTCATACCTGGGTCTGCTTTAATCCTTGGTCCAGGTTCTGGATATCCGAGTTAAAGTTTTGTCCAACGTTCTGCCTCCCATTGACTGGCGAACGCTGGAAGAAAGGCACTTCCTCCCTCTGAGGCGGTAAGCCTTGGACTGATACGTCTTCCTCTTGAGGAGTGCCGTATTCCACGTTCAGATTAGGGTTGCGGGGATCCACGGGTAATTCTGATGGCGGCAGGTATTGTGAAGGCTGCTGAAAATGTTATGTTATGTTAGTACCACTTCTTTCTCAACTGTATGTTTCGGGTCCTAACCTGGTGTTGGAGTCTTTATGCTGCCCATGAGCCTCGAACTTAACTTAATGTGCTGTCGAGAAATGTCTCTGCACTGTACTATAATGTGTTGGAGTGTGTATACGTATATTAAAAGAAGATAAAATACTTAAAGCATGCAGAAGTGTCCACTGTTCCGTGTTAGTTTTAATTGAACCTATTGTAAGTTGTTTACTTAATGTTTTTCTTATATTTTATTTTCTGTTTTGGTTAACTATAAAATAAATTAAAAAAATATATATGGTGCAGAAGTTTCAGTTTGTTATGTTTGATGGTCTGAATGTTTATTTAATTATGGTGTGGAGACTTTTTGTTTTGTCTATGTTTAATGTATAATATATAATGCGAAATTGTTTTAAATTTCCATCCTATAATTATAGCGGAATGTGTCCTGCACGAAAACTCCTTTGTAAGATCCTTTTATACCACGCACATAAATATGCTTACTTATTTATTTATTTAACACTTTAAGAACAAAGTAAAGAGGCGGCCTTAATGCCATAGGCATTTTCTACCAGTCAACCTTTGGGTGATGCAGAGACAAACAGTGGTAGTGCAAAACAGAAAAAAAATATTAATTATTATTTACTAATTTTATCAGATATCTACAGTACGTAAATCATTAAGTCACACATAAATACCTGTTCTTGCCCCCGCTGAGGTAATATGAATGCAGGTCCATCGGGCCGCCATCCGCTAGGCGCGTAAGGCGCCGGGGGCTCCGCCACCGCTCCGCTCACGATCAATGATATCACAGCCAACAGCTCCTGAGGGAGACCGCAAATAAATTCAGTTTAGTTATACACACTTACGTGTGTATAACTAAAGGACCTACTAACCTTACTACTATTATAAAAGCGAAAGTGAGTTTGTTTGTTGCGTCTTCACGCCTTAATGGCTACACTGATTTTGATGAATTTTTGTACAAAGATAGTTGGGACTTTGGAGAAGGACATAGGCAATTTTTTTTAAACTGGTAAATGAGGGAGAAAGAGGGAAGAAAAGGCAAAACTTAGCTTTGCTACAGCAATCAATAAGGCACTATGCCAAAAACTACAGGTGGCGAATTTAACGAATTTAACGCCAGCAAAGCCGCGGGCAAATGCTAGTCTACCCTAAACTGCGTGCAATAGTTATTATAGGCTGACGGTTTCACTGAGACCATACGCGGTACGAGAGGAATATGGTGTGCTTTGATGCCTAACATTCCCATCTACACCGTGCAGCTACCTCAGGCACGGTCTCAGTTAAGTGGTCTGCCTATAGTGTCAACTGTTACAATGCTGACAGTTTCGGCAGTGACAACTCTTGCACGAGGTTCAGATACGATGATTGCATTCAGTTTTATTGGTGAAACACCCTCGTCTGATGGCTTGGGCGTTAATTCCGCCTCGGTAGCAATGACAAAATTTCCTCACTTGTATCATAATATACTATTTTAACATCTTTTTTGTTTCTTCTTTTTGGGTTTAAGCTTTCATTATGCAATACCCACAACAGAAAACAAAAAACATCATCTAAGGTTTTCGCGGTGTAAAGGCTCGGGCCCACCGCGGTGCACGGAGAGGCTACGCACGTGTATTAAGCTTCGCTTTGTAAGAAAATGTATGTGGTTATGTTCACTGCAAACCACGGAGAGGCTACGCATGAATTGACGTCATTAATACATGCGTGGCTTGCTCGAATAGGCGGTTACATAGCTCAACGCTGTCAACGTGGGTCTACGTTTCCACTGGAGCACACGAATTTGACCCATGACTATGTACAGCTCGCTTATCACAGAGTAATTTTCTTCCGTGGATTGCAGTGGCACGTGTGTAGCCTCTCCGAGCGCCGTGCCTGCCATACATACTCCAGTGGAAACGTAGCCCCACGTTGCTAAACAAATTAATACACGCAGCTAAAATGCGCCGTTTGCCCGTGCTCAGCATGCGCCGCGGTGGGCCCGCGCCTTATAACGAAAATACGACTACTTTTTCAATGGAACATACAAGTATCCTGTAGCTATTTAGCCAGTCTATACCAGGGTTGCGGGTTGTTCGAAAAAGATATCGCGGCCCCAGAACACAAAAGGCTAAAGAAGAAACATGTATGGGTTTTAGTCGGCACAAGTATGATATTTAATAGTATAAAATACTTTTTCACTTGTCCAAAATACAAAAACGGCATATCTAACAATTTGAATAATTCCTAATAGGGTAGATGACACCACCAATCAATTGATATACTTTTTATGAGCTGTCAAAACGCGCTTCCGCCATAGATTTTGTATGAGACTCGCAACCGATGACGTCACTGAGTTGTCAAGTCAATGATGCAACTATTTATTGATTTAAAAGCAACTAGAATTGGAATTTCAAAGTTATTTTGAAATGAATGCAGTTCTCAGGTCTAGAATAAGGTGTTCTTTCAGAAAAATTGTGTTTTTAAATTATTGGTTAACTACCCAATTCTAAAACAGGAGCTCTCTACTGAAATCTTCAAAATATTATGTAACGCTGAGTATTTAAGTCTTACAAAAGTGATTAAAGGGGGTCATAAGGGTTGATATCGACGGATCCTTGTCCAACCCTTGTGTAGGGGATGCGAATTAAAATTGAAACTATTACGGGATCTTATATTGTAATTTCTTTTGACGACACGTTTGGCGCAGTGGCTAGCGATCGACTGCTGCGCGGCGTGTCGCGGGGTTCGATTCCCGCACGGAACAAATATTTGTATGGCCTACAGATAGTTGTTCCGGGTCTGGCTGTTTGTGTATGTGAGTTTAAATGTTTGAAATAACGCACCCGCGATACAGGAGAAATTCCGAGTGTGGGGAAACGTTTTTTAAAAAAAAGTAAGAAAAAAATCTGGCTTTGAATTTTCAGGAATAGAGGGTGTAGTGAATGCTATTATTTACTAGCGTCGTCCCGCGGTTTCACACGTAGATCAGGATAAAAAACTAGCGTGTTATTCTAGGTTATAAACTATTTGTGTGCGAAATGCGTTCAGTGGTTTTTCCATGAAAGAGCAACAATCATCCATCTATACGGTGAGCTAAACATTGCTCACCGTCTACAGACCCGCGTCTACAGTTGCCGTGAGGCGGGTTGAGCCGGGTTTGAGGTTCTCTCCCTTTAACGTCCGTCACCTCCTTTAAAATATTATTGCACAATAAAAATATTGCTCAATATTATTGTAGATGTATGGAGCGCCTAAAATGTAATAAAACGGTCTAAAATGACCGCTTCAGCAGAATTATAATCCCTACTAATATTATAAAAGCGAAAGTGAGTATGTTTGTTTGTTATGTCTTCACGCCTAAATGGCCCAACCGATTTTAATGAATTTTTGTACAGAGACAGTTGAGACCCCGGAGACGGACATAGGCTATTTTTTTAAAGTAAGACAAGGAGTTGAAAAAAAAAAGAAAAATATTTTTTTCGATCATCACGCGGGTTAAAGTTAGCGTTAACCCAAAGTAACTATGCCACGCGGACGAAGTCGCGGGCGGAAGCTAGTAGGTTAATAATATGATTTACGGTATTTTTCGTAATATGGTCACATACTGACAATTCACAATATTTGAACTGCATCGGTAACCACTTTAAGAATTTTTTAAATCCATTCGCCGTCGATCTTAGTCCGGCTGTATGGCGCGATGGACCTCTAATTGGCGTTGATAGGCGCCTTGAGGTAGTCGCCTGATCGGGTGGCATGGTTTGAAATCCATAAAACAAAAATAAAACTGGGCTTTGACACAAGTTGGTACACCAAACTAACGAAACAATATTGATTTAAAAAATAATACATATACAACTAGCTGTGCCCAGCGGTTTCACCCGCTGCTCACTTAGGGGTATGAAAAATAGATGTTGGCCGATTCTCAGACCTACCCGATATGTACACAAAATTTCGTTTAAATCGGTCCAGCCGTTTCGGAGGAGTATGGGAACGAAAACTGTGACACGAGAATTTTATATATTAGATGACACCCGGTCGGAGAGACCCTCAAACTTAACGAATATCTGTTACATTTAACCTACTGTTTAAGTATTACTGAGGCGGTTCCATGTTACGTTATAGTTATTTTACTATACATGTCTTCAAGTGGTTGCAACATGTGTTATGGAGGTAAGTAGACTTCTAGGGTTTTTTGCATTGCGTAATTGTTTACGACTAGCTGTGCCCAGCGTTTTCACTCGCCGTGTTATAATATAGTCTACTAGCTTCCGTTTGCGACTTTGTCCGCGTGGTTTAGTTACTTTGTGCTAACGCTAACTATGATGTCCGAAAAAAAAAATGTTTCTCTCCCCTTTTCTTCCCTCATTCTCCCCCTTATCCCACTTTTTTTTAGCTTATGACCGTAAGGTCCCAACTATCTCTGTACCAAAATTAATCAAAATCGATAATCGCTGAATAAAAAACAAACAAAAAAACACACTTTCGCTTTTATAATAATCGTAAGGATTAATGTCGTAAAAATGCTTATTATTTATCTCAAAAATTTATATCTGTAATCATATTGTTTTTGCCTATCTTTTCACTTATACATATAACTTATCGCAAGATATTTCGTCTTTGGTATCATATTGTTCTGCTAGCTGGGTACGATAACATTCGATCCTATAATTTCAATGAGGGTGGGCGCTGATACCTATAATTACAAGATATTAAGTTACCTTAGCTACGATATTGGCTGCATTTCTAATATGCAGCATTATTTACCTTACCATGGCATAATTTACTAATAGCGACACGGTTGGCGCAGTGGCTGAGCAATCGACTGCTGCGCTGCGTGTCGCGACTTCGATCCCCACACGGAGCAAAAATGTGTAAGGCCTACAGATACTTAGTTGTTTTGAGTCTGGCTGTTTGTGTATGTGAGTTTAAACGTTTGTAAACGCACCCACGATACAGGAGAAATCATAGTGTGGGGCAAAGATTAAAAAAATATGTGCAAAATTATTTAATTTACGGAGATAGTACTGGGAGTAGTTATGGACTCTATTAGAGGATTGGGCTAAACTATCGTGACCCGGTTCGGTAACTTTGCTTTGAAAAGGCTATTACTTTATTACTTTTTTCATTTTTTTAACATATCTGTTGTCATGTCATATTCTTTCCGTGGTTTTATTACAGTAAAACATGTTTTATATATCAACAATATTTCAAAGTTATTTTTTTGCTGCCTTGTTGGTTTAGTGGACGCAAGCGCGACTGCTGAGCATGAGGTGTTGGGTTCACTTCCCGGGTCAGCCAAACTATTGTTAAGTTTTTCCATCAGAAACTTAGTAACAGCTACGAAGTCTCGGTTTGTGGCCGGTTGATAAAAATAGCCTCTTCTTATAATTTTGTTTTTTTCTAATAACGTTGCCTCACACTATCATTTTTCCTATATCGTGGGAGGTTTTACCAACATTTAAACTCACGTACACAAACAGTCAGACCCGAAACAGCTATCTTTAGACAATACAAATATTTGTTCCGTGCGGGGATCGAACCCGCAGCGCAGCAGTCCATAGCTCAACCACTGCGCCAACTAGGTCGTCCTAACCTATCTAATAATACAAAATAGGCTCGCCCTATATTCCCCTTTAGATTATTATTCCCTTTTCACAACTATATTAATACCAGTATTTTACATGAAGCGACTGCCTATCTGACCTCCATAGCCCAGTCAGTACTGGATAATACGATACCTCTTGGTAAGACTGGATGTCAGACTATTGGAACACTGACTATCTGTAACGACTGTCAAAGATCTACAAATTACAGCCGGGACCAACAACTTAACGTGCTTTCCCAGGCACGGAGGAAAGTCGGTGTGTAACGGGTGGTCACCCATCCGCAGACCAACCTAGGCAAGCGCGGCTTAACCTAAAGATCGACCCGAGCGGCTATTATTTAGCCACAAGCTCCTCTCTCTATATTACATGGGACTTAAACGGAATTGGCGAAATATGGGTTGAATAACATGTGCAGCTCTACCTAACCCTTAGGGAATTACAGGCGTGATGCTTTGCTATGTTAAACATATTTCGTGCTAATTAATGTTATAACATTAGGTCCATTGCTTCCATCTGAGTAAATAATATGTTTAATGTAGGCTATGAAATTTTGATATTACCAAGACTATTATAAATCAAGACAAACGAAATATACCCATAAATATATTTCGTTCATTAAAAAAACTAAAGAAAAATACACCCGAAAACTAAACACGACAACCCTAAAAAAATCCTTACAAAAAAAAATACAAAAGAACTTCAAATTCCGAACACAATCACAAACACACACAAAAACAAACAGACACTTCAAATAAAAAAGAACGTGTGATCACCTTCATTTTCGTCGACTTTCGTTCTTATGCGGCGCCCGCGCAATGCTTTTATAGACAATAGTGTTCGCACATTGACATTCGATGCGCGCGCAGTATCGACCTTAGCGCAACTAGGGTTGGCAGTTTTGAAGGATGCAAGGTGATCTGTAGGGCTACCATGACATCTTATAGCAGTTCTTATTCCTGTGTGAGAAAGAGATGGTGCTAGACATAGGGTTGTCAACTATACTGTTTTCAACAGTATTATACTATTTTTCACAAAATAATACTTTTTACTGTTGAACAAATATAAAGTAGACAAAATACTGTTTTCAGCATGCAAACACATTTACTGATAGATACTGCATTTACTGAAAGAGTTTTTCTCAGTAATTAATGCTAAATGGCGGGAGGATAGAAATAGAGCATCTATTAATTTGATAAAAATGAGCTCTTCATTGATTTTAATTACACTTATAAATGTGGTGAAGCGTATGAAGTTTTTAAAAAAGATTGTTAATTGGTAAATAGTGTGAGAAGTTCTAAAAAATATGTATTTAAAACAATAAATAAATAAAATACTGTTCATTTTTCTAGAATACTGTTTAGTTTCACAGACCTGCAGAATATACTTTATTTCTTGTAAAAAAAGTTGGCAACCCTTAGGCTAGACACCCTGTATAGCTCTATCTCTTTCCCTCAGTGGAATAAGTTCTGCTTTAAAACGTCATGGTAGGGCTTTTTAAGGGCCAGGCCCGCACTTCTTTTTTTTCCGAATCAAGTGCGTTTTGTACATTATTATTACTTGCTTCGATGAAGGAAAACACCGTAAAGGAACCAGCTTTTTTTTTGGGTAGGATCATCAAATATTTTTTCCATATCTGGGCGAAGCGGGGAGCGTCATACATTTTACTGACTAAAACCCATCCATGCTTCTTCAGTTGGGGGGCTGCGGTTTCTCTTTAAACAACCCGCAACCCCGGCAGTAGGGTAGGGTAGGTAGTTGCGGATAGAACGAGTCGAAATAACGAAAAATATACCCATATATAAACTAGATCTTGCTCGCGGCTTCACACAGTTCCCCTTTCCTGATTTACAGGTACCTGCTACCTGTACATTTTGCCTTTGCGCCTTATTTATTGTAATAGCAATGCTAAGTTTTCCTTTTCTTCCCTCTTTCTCCCACATTTCTCGCATTTTTTTAAATAGTTAGCCTATGGCCATCTCCAGGATCCCAACTATCTCTGTACTGAAATGCATAAAAATCGGTTTAGCCATTTAGACGTGAAGACGTAACAAACAAACAAACTCACTTTCGCTTTTATAATATTAGTAAGGATAGTAAGTACAGATTATAATGCATGGTTGGCGCAGTGGCTGAGCGATTGACTGCTGCGCTGCGTGTTGCGGGTTCGATTCCCGCACGGAACAAATATTTGTATGGCCTACAGGTAGTTGTTTCGGGTCTAGCTATGTGATTTTAAATGTTTGTAAACGCACCCACGATACAGGAGAAATTCTTAGTGTGGGGCGACGTTTTTTTTAAAGAAAAAGAAATAATCTCTCTCTAGTCCAGAAAAGAGCAAAAATATCACGCGGTTACCTCGCGTTCTTCAATTAAATTGTTGGCGTTTATCAAAAAACAAGATGCGTTTGGATTAAATCACGCAAATGGAAGCAAGCCAAAATAATTGAAGTGAAATTGGGCAAATGATGGTCTTTAACTAAATGCATAGATGTAGCTCAACAGCATGTTATTCCGATCTCTTTGGAAGTTGGATGTAAGGTACTATCTAAATAGTATACCATTTAGCTGAACAACGAAAAAATGTTGAGCAAAATTCTAATTATTCATTGATTGACTATACAATGAAGAAGTTTTTATATAAACTTTGTAAATAAACAATAAGATTCCCATCGCACGGAATCTCTTATCTGATTCTACTGATAAACGGTTTTTGTCACTACTGTGTACTACTTTAATGTCTAATAAAATGTCTAAACTTTGTTCCAAAAATATTTGATGAAAATCCTTATCCTTACTATAATATTATAAAAGCGAAAGTGAGTTTGTTTGTTTGTTTGTTACCTCTTCACGCTTTAATGGCTTAACCGATTTTGATGAATTTCAGTACAGAGATAGTTGGAAACCAAGAGACGGACATAGGCTTTTTATTTTAAAAAAGTGGGATGTGCGGGAGAAAGAGTGAAGAAAATGGAAAACTTAGCGTTGCTATTACAAATCAATAAGGCGCAAGGGGAACTGTGTTACCCCAAATTTAACGCGGGCGAAGCCGCGGGCGAAAGCTATTATCTAAAAAAATGTCTAAAATATGTTCCAAAAATATTTGATGAAAATGTAAAATAAAATCAAAATTTATGGGATGCTTAAAAGGCTCTGATTTCACTATCCACGTTTTTCAACATAAACCGTGTCCTTAAACGGGGTCAAAATTTTGATAGCGAAACTTCGCAGTCGTACGGACGCAAACGAGACAAAATAAAACAGATATTTTCATAATTTCGTTTGGATTATTGACCGCACGTAGTTGGAAAGTGATCCTATAAGGGGTCCATTTTTTTTGCTTTTAAAAAATAAATCAATAGTTTCTATCAAAACTGCAATGCCTACACCAGGGGTGGCGAAGCTTTTTGGATCAACGTGCCATTTTTTAACAGAAATGTTTGACAAAGCCTTAGACGTGCTGTCAATAATTCTGACTTACTATTTATTGAGAAAATAATAAAACTAACATTCTACTCAAATCTTATTATTTACAAGGCTTAAGTGAAATCATTAGTAATAATACTTAGTGAACTTTCTTATTTTTAACTAAATTGTAAACCGATATAAACAAATAATATAACGATAAAAAAAAATTGTCGCGGGCTACTAATGGCACGCGTGGCTTTGGTTCGCCATCCCTGGTCTACACGGTCAAATTGCAAGTGGAATAGGTACCTAGCTGTTTTTTTTTAAATAACCTACGAAAAACTTCCATTAGATTAAAAGTTCGGAGGCGCACGAATTCGTGGCGTTAACATAACGAAATACGTCAATTTTCAAAATTAAAAATACCTTCAAAAGATTGTTATATTTTCATAACTTTTCGAAATTTGAATTTCGAAATTCGAATTCCGAATGTATACAGATGACACGAAGTGCGCTTGTTGCAAATAGTAGTACTAGCTATAGGATAATAAATTGTATTTTTCAATTCAAATGTCGACGTATAGTATTTCGTTACGTTTTCGTTGCGTTTACGTTTTCATGCCTCAGAATCATCATCATCATCTACCTAGCCTTTTCCCAACTATGTTAGGGTCGGCTTCCAGTCTTACCAGATGCAGCTGAATACCAGTATTTTACATGGAGCGACTGTGTATCTGACCTACATAACCTAGTTAGTACTGGGTAATACGATACCTCTTGGTAAGCCTCAGAATGATTAACTGAATAAGTGGTGACGCCGAGGTTGCGGTTGTTCGAAAAACATACCGCGAAACAAAAAGGAACTTGCAAAACTGACACTGCCTGACACGTCACGTCACGTCTGCCCCCAGCTCTGGGCGGATTATTAGTAGGCAGTTATTTGGTGATTGCCCATCCCTAAAGAGGGTATTGAATGATTGAACAAAAGTCTGAGTGAGCTTAAATTTTATCGCGTAATATTTTTTTCTTTCAGCGGTGTAGCTTTGGGTCGTGTCTATAATAATTTTGAGAAAGCAGAAGGGCTACTATGACATCTTATAGCAATTCTTATTCCACTGAGTGAAAGAGATGGTGCTAGATACCCTGTATAGCTCTGTCTCTTTCCCTCAGCGGAATAAGAATTGCTTTAAGAGGTCATAGTAGGGAAGCAGGGGAGGTTATTTGTTGATTTACTTTCTGAAAAAAAAAATACACTCAATCTGTGTGGTGCTTTCTTCAAAAGACCATTTTAGACACTAATCTGCATAGTTCTCTGAATGTAAGTTGACCAAGATTTTTGTCTCGACCTTAAAAGACACTATGACCTCTGAGTTGATTTCGGCTGCTTCTTCTTAGAGTAGTCGGGTACGAAACACCAGCCGATGAGGCTGTTTTAAAAAAAGACTTGTAAAAGTATTTGTAAAACCCTACTTGCAAAATAAACACCATTTATCATTTACGTGATAAAAGTTTTCGCATCTTTATACCTTCCACCCTGTACATATCGATCAGTATATACCCCAATTGGGTAGTTGACACCATTAACCAATAATTCAAAAACACAATTTTTCTAAAGAACACCTTTTTCTAGACCTGAGAACTCCATTCATTTCAAAATAACTTTAAAATTCAATTTTTAGTTGCTTTTAAATCAATAAATAGTTGCATCATTGACTTGACAACTTAGTGACGTCATCGGTTGCGAGTCTCATACAAAATCTATGGGGGAAGCGCGTTTTGACAGCTCATAAAAAGTATATCAATTGATTGGTGATTTCAAATACCCTATTTTACATATGTTATTTCTGGTATTTTTTCATATAAAACGTGAGAAGGTACCGGCAAAATCTTATACCGTGATTATTGAAAGAGCGGTGTTTTTAACCTTCCGCTACTAAAGCCTTAGGGACGATACGGGATCACTAACATTCAGGTCGCGTTGCAAAAGAAAAACATATATGGGATACATAATCTTAACCACATACGCCATGTTCTCGACCTCAGGAGATACGACTTACGACGCGACTTGCGACGCGACATGTATCGCATAAGGCAACGTTATTGCTCAACGATAAAGCCCTCTAAATAAAGAAACAAAAAAATCTTGAGAGGTGTCAACCAAACCTGTATACACTCAACAAAAATAATCGTCGCGACACCACAACTGTTGAATGCGAAATAGAAAGACGAAACGAAAATAACTGGCTTGCTTTCTATGAGAGAGAGAGACAGACAGAGAAACACATGGACGCCGCACGGCTTACAACTATAGAAAAAGGTGTCGTTACAACTTTTGGTCTTAATTTTTCCTTCTAGCCTCCTTTCAAAACGCGCAATAAGGAACTTCGTTACAAAAACACTGACATTTCAAAAACTGGCCAAGTACGACCCGTACAAACTTACGACATAATCGGCCATTCCTTCTAACTATACGCAGTTAAACATAAACTTAAAGGACTTATTTTAGCAGCTCCTTGACCACAGAATTGAGTAAGTGCTTTTAATTTAACGACACGGTTGGCGCAGTGGCTGAGCAGCTAACTGCTATGCTGAGTGTCGCAGGTTCGATCCCCGCAAGGAACAAATATTTGTAAGACCTTCAGGTAGTTGCTTCGGGTCTGGCTGTTTGTGTATGTGAGTTAAATGTATGTAAACGCACTCACGATACAGGAGAAATCATAGTGTGAGGCAACGTTATTAGAAAAATAATAATATAGAAAAGCTATAGTTATTAACCGAGCACAAACCGAGACTTCGTAGCTGCTACTAATGTTCTGATGGAAAACCCAACAACAGTTTGGTAGTTTGGCCTGGGAATTGAACCCAACACGCTCAGCAGTCGCGCTTGCATCCACTACCAACGGGGAGAGGTTTTTTTATATCACCTCTATACCTCTACGCGTTCCCTCAGATAAAGAGTCTTGTCAGACAGTCAGATGAACAACAAAGTTATCTTAAATATATTCTTCTAATATTATAAAGCTGAAGAGTTTGTTTGTTTGTTTGAACGCGCTAATCTCAGGGACTACTGGTTGGAATTGGAAAATTCTTTTAGTGTTGGATAGTCCATTTCTTGAGGAACGCTATAGGCTATATAACATCACGCTACGACCAACAGGTGCTAATATATATTTATTTATTATGAAGACAACAGGGGTCCAGTGTGTTAGTAACAAAATTCTTAGCCTATGTTAGTACTTAATAGTAAACAGCGACCTGGTTCGATCGACCAGCGAATGCATCAGCGGGCTGTCTGCCCTGGCGGCAATTGAGTGAAGGATGCTATTACGACTGCCGCGCAATCTACAAAGCAACGAAGCGGATCTCTTACGCCATACTGCGTCAAAACTATCTATGCGTGCATCAGCAAACATCCCCGATGCGCTGCAAAAACGCGGCAGTCGTAACAGAACCCTAAACGCATTATTAAATTGGACACGCAAAGCATTGCAAGCCTTTTGGGTATATCTGAACCACAGGGCCCCCGTGTACAGCGAAGTGCAATACGCCTTAAAGAGGGAAATTTTTATTGCTACTGTACAACGAGAGAACCTGCGAGCCAACATGTTCGCCCGGACCGACAATGCTCTGCGCTCCCTTTCGAGATCCAAATTGTCCCTCAGGTCATCTGTTAATATATGGCCCAGATATTTAAATTTAAAAACCCTTTCTATCGGGAGACCTTTCAGCAGAAGTGGGGGGACCGTAGATGGACATCTAGCACCAGACCGGAAGACGATATACTCTGTCTTCTTCGGATTGTACATCAAACCATGCGACTCCGCGTATGACTCACACACAGCCAGTAACTTACGTAGGGCACTGATCGAGGGAGCCAGCAGCACCATATCGTCCGCGTAGCTGAGATTATTAAAACACACTCCATCAACATAGCAACCGACACGCGTGCTGCTGAGTCGCTCGATCAGTTCGTTCACATACAACCCGAAGAGTAATGGTGAGGATACTCCCCCCTGCCTCACCCCACATTCCGGCCTGCATGGCTCAGATAGTTCCCCTGCCCATTTTACACGTGTCTCCTGGTGTAGCTAAGCAGCGTGGGTGAAACCGCGTGGAACAGCTAGTAATATAATATTTTCCTTTTAAGGTACAAAACCATAAAAACTAAAATAAGATCGATTATTTTAACGCAAGTCGTACCTAATAATACTAAAACCCCTCCAGTAAAATCAACCACAAAATCCTGGACGTCCAAACCATTTCAAATCTTCACACAAAAGTCGTATTCAATTTTCTCAAACAATTCATCATACTCAGACGAAAAAGCACCGACCAGTATCCTTCCTTTGGCGTATTTATTAAATTTTCATTTTTATTATAAGCTGGCTAAGAGAAATATTAAAATGTGCACTGGCAAAGATCCAAGGGAATCCATTGTGATATTTGGCGAGCACCCTGAATTGTAAATAGAATAAGGCTCGTTCACTACACCGATACAGTCAGTGTTTGATTTATATATGTACTAGCTGGTGCCCGCGGCTGCACCCGCTTGATATCGAAAATCCTATGTATTATTCATCCATCTACCTCTGTGCCAAATTTCATAAAAATTAGTACATCCGTTTTGACGTGAAAGAGTAACACAATATTAGTAAGATAGGTGGCGGCCGCGGCTTCACCCGTGTGATGATCGAAAAAAAGTATCCTATGTGTTATTCCAGAGTATAATCTACATCTGGGCCAAATTTCATCAGGATTCGTTCAGCCGTTTTGACGTGAAAGAGTTACAAACATTGATACATCCATCCTCACAAACATTCGCATTTATAATATTACTAGCTGCGCCCCGCGGCTTCGCCCGCGTGATATCGAAAAAAAAAGTATTATATGTGTTATTCCAGACTATAATCTACCTATGTGCCTAATTTCATTAAGATGCATTCAGTAGTTTTCTTATGAAAGAGGATCAAACATACTCACAAACTTGCGCATTCATAATATTAGTAGGATAGGAAGTAGGATATATATATATATACTAGAAAGAACGTTGCGCCTCGCGCAGACCTGTTAAAAAAGTAGCTTATTGGAACCTGCCCTTCAAGGGCTGTAGTGACTTAGGCCCCAGTTGGGGTGATTACGTTGAATGCAATTGTATCCCCGCAACACAGCGAGAAGTGACGATAGGGAACACCGTTAAAAACTCGGAACCCTTATATGATCACTTTGTTGTCTGTCTGTCTGTCTTTCTGTATGTCTGCTTGTCAAGACCCTTTATCTCAGGAACCCGTAAAGGTATCGAGTTAAAATTAAAACTGTATACGTAAGTTTGTGGTCCCTGGTAGCTGTGAAAAAATCAACTCTCAACTCTTAAGTCAGCAATCAAAAGATATGGCAGTTAATGTCGCATTTTTTTTAAATGGCCAGATTATATCCTACCTACCAATTTCAGCTGGCAGTCGGTTAAGAGATTTCCAGATTAGCCACTGCAGTTCGTATCCAGGTGGCAGGTGTTTTGCCCAGAAGGCCCTACCAAGGCCACCACCTGCCGGGGTTGCGGATTGTTCGAGAATAAAGCGGCCTCGAAACACAAAGGGCAGAAGAAGAAACATGAATTGGTTTTAGTCAGTATAAGTTTGACAGTCCCCCCTGCTCCCCCCTCTATTTGAAGAATTGCCATTAACAAAAAGAAAATATTCTTTCAGGTTGCATGTTTTTATCTTCACAGTTAGCTTCTCTCGTCTGACGCTCAGCCACAATGAGTGAAACTGCCCAGTGATTCGGTGGTGAGAACCGCTCTTCGCTGCAGGGATGCCTATAATTTTCTTGTCGAAATTATCTTGAATGAAATACGACCACTGGCGATACTATAAAACAACGCCATCTTGCGGCAAAGCTGTCAACTAAGAACTCTTTGACAGTCGAGTCGAGTATCAGCGCCATCTATACGTGGTTAATTTAACTGTTTTTTTCACCATAAACCATTTTTTGTTATACGACCCTAGTTTTTAACAAAAATAGACAGTCTGTGCTAATGAAATGAATTCTGAAGTCAAATTCTAAAATAGTGAAATAAAATACCCAAGTTGTTTATGGTCAATAACTTTTTTCTTTTTTTTCTAAATCAAACTGAAAAACACTCTGTATATTATCGGTAATATTTAATGGGTGTAAAAATATCGTTAAATTAACCAAACCTACTTGTTCTTACCTACGATTTAATTTAGCAGTCGGTACTAGGCAGTTGGTACTAGGTTTGCCGGTTATTATTTATACTTGTCTTGTAAGTCCCATTTAGACTTCTTTCTTTTTTTAAAACTTTGCCCCACATTAGGACTTTCTCCCGTATCGTAGGTGCGTTTACAAACATTTAAACTCACATACACAAACAGCCAGACCCGGAACAACTATCTGTACCTACGTCAAAAATCTGGCCGACAATTTAGACATGTGCTACCTAGACCCATTTAAGCTGTGCAGTGGCTTTTGAGCCACTAAATACAATACACACACAAAAGCCACGTTAGTTGTATTTGTTTAAAAGCACAGTATTGTATTTTGAACACGTTTCGTTAATTTAACACCTACTACACTGCCCTCCATTGTTGTTATCGTCTTGTACCTGTAGTATGCCCTTACGCCTTATTTATGATAATAGCAAAGCTAAGTTTTCCCATTTTTCCCCCTTTCTCCCTCATTTTTCACATTGAAAAATAGCTTATCCGTCCGTCTCCAGGGTCCCAACTATCTCTGTACCAAAATTCATTAAAATCGGTTTTGCCATTTAGGCGTGAAGACGTAACAAACATAGAAATAAACTCACTTTCGCTTTTATAATATTAGTAAGGATTTTCATAATGAGATACGGAACCACTGCTTTTTCGATGAATCCAGTAAAGCCTTTTTAGGGATCCGTATCTCAAAAGGAAAATATCGGAACCTGCTACCCTACCATGACGTTTTAAAGCAGAACTTATTCCACTGAGAGAAAGAGACAGAGCTATACAGGGTGTCTAGCACCATCTCTTTCCCTCAGTGGAATAAGTTCTGCTTTAAGACGTCATGGTAGGCCTACTGTACAGGATTATTTTGTTGTACGTGTCTGTCTGTCAGTCAAGACCCTTTACCTCGGACATTCGTAGAGGTATGAAATTAAAACCATATACTCAGGATTGTGGTTCCTTTGTGCTGTAAAAAAAACCCTTTAAGTCTACGCAGTCAAAAGATATGGCCGTTTATGTCGCAAGTTTTTACGGCACCCTCGGCCTCGGTGCAAAAGTCTGGCCCTGGGCGGTTTTTTTTTACGGCAAACCTTATCAAGCCCATGCTTAACATGGAAATTTACTCCACATTGTCCTCAAAATCTTGACCATCACAATCTATACTAATATTATAAAGCTGAAGAGTTTGTTTGTTTGTTTGAACGCGCTAATCTCAGGAAGTACTGGTTCGAATTGAAAAATTATTTTAGTGTTAGATAGTCCATTTCTTGAGGAAGGCTATAGACTATATAACATCACGCTACGACCAACAGGTGCTGAGCAGCGGGGGTGAAACCACGAGGAACAGCTAGTCTTAAATACATGAATTGGTCATTGATATTCAAACACACGTTACCAAATGTAGAAACGTGGTACGGAATGAATAACAAAATACGCCACAGCTGATCCATTGGAGATATATATGGCTTACTAGCTTTTGCCCACGGCTTCGCTCCTGTTAAATTCGGTATAACACAGTTCCCCTTTCCTGATTTACAGGTACCTGTTACCTGCAGTTTTTGCCCTTGCACCTTATTTAATATAATAGCAATGCTATGTTTTCCTTTTTCTTCCCTCTTTCTCCCTCATATCTCAATCTTTTATTAAACAAAATAGCTTATGTCCGTCTCCAGGGTCCCAACAATCTCTGTACCAAAATTCATCAAAATCGGTTCAGCTATTTAGGCTTGAAGACGTAACAAACAAACAAACTCACTTTCGCTTTTATAATATTACTAGCTTTTGCCCGCGGCTTCGCTCGCTTTAAATTCGGGGTAACACAGTTCCTCTTTCCTGATTTGCAGGTTTTTGCCCATGAGCCTATTGACTTGTAATAGCAACGCTAAATTTTCCCTTTTCTTCCCTCTTTCTCCATCATATCACACGTTTTTTTTTTAAATAGCCTATATCCGTTTCCTGGTTCCCAACTATCTCTGTACCAAAATTCATCAAAATCGGTTAAGCTATTAAAGCGTGAAGAGGTAACAAACAAACTCACTTTCGCTTTTATAATATTAGTAAGGATTACATATATCTGTATTAGCATATGTTTATAAGTATGTATTCGAAAACAAATAGTTTTATATGTATTTTGCTTTGCTTGTTACAAAAGAAAAAACAAATAAGATCAAAATTAACTTATAAAGTAAAAACAATAGAATGCAATTTGGGTAGGCATGTTGCCAGATTTAGGTGGCATAATACTAAAACTGCAAGTCCTCAGGATATTGATTTTGAGATCGTAGTATTTGGGTCTTAAAGGATTTTAAAAAATCATGGTGTATATCAACTTGAGATGCCTTCTTTAGTTACTAAGCAACGTTTTTAATAACCACTCCAGTGGCGGTTTTACTAGCTAAGTAGGAATTTGGTCCATTTTTTTTTAAATAATAATCTAGAACCACTTACAACTATCCCCTAGTTCACGATCATTCTAATAATGGGAAAGAGCCGATGTAATGAGGACGATAGAACACAAACCATAAGGTTACAATTTCAAAATAAATGATTGTGAACTAAACTAGCGTATCTATTGAATTTCAAAGGTTAGTAGGGGGTAGCCGGGGTTGCGGGTTGTTCGAAAGAGATACCGCGGGCCCATAACGTAAAGGGCAATAGGGGAACATGGGTGGGTTTTAGTCAGTAAAAGTCTGACATGCCCCCCGCTCCGCCCAGAACGGGGGAAGTCATTTGATGATTTCCCACCTGAAAAAAAAAGGTTAGTAGGGGCGGCAAAAATTGTATAGCCTACGGCGGCAAATTTGTTAATCCGCCAGTGAACCATTCATACTGTTTAAAGTACTCGACGTATGCAGATCAGGTTGACACTCCACAGTTGCCATTGAATGAGGAAACGCGTCACCCAATTATGACTAACACGTAATTCTTTGACATTCAATCGAAACTAGTGACCATCATTTGACGTGTACCCCATATATATAATGATAATATTAGTACCTACCCATGACAAATTTAAAAAACACTTTTTTTAAACAAAACTTTGCTTCACAGTAGGATTTTCGCCTGTATCGTGGGTGCGTTTACAAACATTTAAACTCAAACAGCCAGACCCGAAACAACTACCTGTAGGTTATACAAATATTTAGTCCGTGCTGGGATCAAACCTGTGACACGCAGCGCAGCAGTCGATCGCTCAGCCACTGCGCCGACCGTGTCGTTGACATTAACGATTTAAGATTCCGATCGGCACATATGAAAACCATGTTCATGTACAGACGCCTGCACATCAAGCTACTACAATCTGTCAGATTTCTTTGATAGATTTTCGACTTTATTTTTAAAGTATTAGGTTCAAGGTTCTTTGGGAAAAATTCACAGTTTCGGGTAGCTTGACCTGCTGGCGTCTGTACATGTTGTATTAATCGGGTTGGTTTTGTCGTTCAACTAAAGCATAACATCACGCCTTTAAACCCGTAGGGTTATGCAGAGGGGGTACAATACAATACAGTACAATAATACAATACGGTACAGTACAATAGTACAATGACATTTGGCTGAATGTATTTAAGTCCCATTTCACTGGGATATAATATATCCATTTAACTAAAACTCAAAGCATTTATGTCAATTAAACCACTGACGACGTAAATAACGCCCTATTGCTGGTCAATAATTGGTTTACCGCGAATAATTTAGTAAGTATCTATTAAATGGGAAAAAAAACGAAATGCGTAAGATTGCTCTGCCAAACGTCAAAAGTAATCATAATTTAGAATTCATCGATAAAACTGTTTTTCTGAGAATATCACTCGATTCAAGGCTACAATGGGGTCCGCAAACATCTCTTGCAGGACGGCTTAGTACAGCAGCATATGCTGTTAGAAATACGACATACCGACCCTTACATACAAGAATACATTATGTGTAAATAATTCGCTAAAATATGTACTGTTAAGCAAGTAATTATCACACAATACAAGCCTATTTATACCATGGCCACGGCTCCATGGCCAGAAATAGCAATTAAATTCGCGAATCTCGTACATTTATGTAATCGAAGGTATTTTTTCTATCCCTCATTGTTGGTCAGACCACGCTCCGATATTGACCTGAACGAGACTTGCATAATGAAACTAACCCTGGGCTTGTGACTCAAATGTTGTCGCTGTTCGGTGGAACATTGTCAAGAACATTGATGATGCCATCTAGATTTCGGCCTCGGCAACTGCGTTCGATGGTTTTCCAGAGTGGTTGTCGAGAGCTTTGGTGTACGGCTCTACTATATGCTCTCAAGTAGCTAGCATAAGTAATTTATTTCATAACAATATTTATTTATTTAAGCAAAAATACTGCCCTAAACTTAAATCTAGGCAATTAGTAATAGTTCCTTCCATGTCAGTGCAAGTTAGCGCAGTGTGTGGAAATAATATATAGTGAGTATACAATGAGAAAGTGACTGACTAAGCGCCATAATTAAAAAAAAAAAAACGTTGCCCCACACTAGGAATTTCTCCTGTATCGTAGGTGCGTTTACAAACATTTAAACTCACAAACACAAACAGCAAGATCCCAAACAACTATATGTAGGCCATGCAAATTTGTTCCGTGCGGGAATCGAACCCGCGACACGCAGCGCAACAGTCAATCGCTCAGCCGCTGCCAACCGTGCCGTCATAACATTGATGATACCATCTAGCCGATTTCGGCCACGGCAACTGCATTTGATGGTTTTCCAGAGTGGTTGTCGAGAGCTTTGGTGTACGGCTCTACTATATGCTCTCAAGTAGCTAGCATATCATAAGTAATTTATTTCATAACAATATAAATTGTGTTGAAAATATAAAAACTAAAAACAATCCAAATTATGGCTGAAAAACTCCAAACACGAAGCGGACAAGTCAGGAAAACTTTTAAGTTAATTATTATAGAGTACTAGCTAGCGCCCGCGACGTCGCCCGCGTGAGTTTCCAGACTATAATCTACCTCTGTGCTCCTCTCTCTTTCGCCAAGATCTGTTCAGCTATTTTGACGTGAAAGAGTAACAAATATCCATAAATCCATCCATCAATCCCCACAAACATTCGCATTATATTATAAAAGTAGGATAGTAGGAATATTAGTAGGATCACTGTAGGTGGTGGCTTAAGGTCATCACGTTTTTAATCCAATTAAATAACTTACTTCGCTAACTTTACTTTTGTGTAAGTTTTCAATTTGGTACTCTTATTTACTAACCTACTATTCATTTATTTATTTTAATTTTATTCGTTTATTTATTTGTATATGTATATATTTTTTATACATTTAAAAATAGTAGCTAATCAGTATCGGGAACAGGGTCCAAGCTACCGGCGGTCAGGGATCCAGAGAAAGGAACCTCCTAACAATACGATCCGTGTCCAGGAGTACCGCTTTCTGTATTAAGCCCTTGATCCAGCTGCCTAACCAGGGCCTCCACAGGTATTGCTCAGATACAATTAACGGCACAATGATCGCTGAGTCCACAACCCACATGTGGACGAAATATTTTAAATAATTATTAATGCTCTTTATAGCCTAAAACACAGGCCATATCTAGTTCAGGCAAATAAGCAACTGTGCTCCTAATGCGACTTTCTTCTCCGATTCTTTTCCTTAACTTGCCGATGCAACTGACGTCTCCACTTGATCCGATTTTGTGCGTCCTTTTCCTTTTCTTATACTAAGCTACAACATTACGACTATTTTCTTCGAAAGGTTTGGCAGAACCGTTAACATTAAAAATGTAATGTGATAGTGGGAATCAAACTCACACCGTCTCAGTTTCGAGTTTTTGCTAAGCCATCAAAACTTCATGATCTGATGACCTCCTTGAGTTGAGAGTCGACCTACACTTTACCTGAAAATTGCTTGCAGTGACTGAACAGGTCCACTCAATTTTGTGTGGCTCTTTCTTCGAAAGACTATCGCAAAAATTAATCTGTGTAGTCCTCATGTAAGTTTAACAAGATTATTGTCTGAACCTTAAAATAGACTATGAACTCCAAACATATTTCTCCTGAGATTAGTCGGGTACGAAACAGCTGCTGCCTCTAGATTTCAAAAAGGGTGTTTTTAAATCCTTACTAATAATGTATATCCTTAATGTAAATCTTTAATAATAATGTCTCCCCTACATTATTATTAAAGATTTACACAGCAAAATATACTAATTATAAAAGCGAAAGTGAGTTTGTTTGTTTGTTACGTCTTCACGCCTAAATGGCTAAACCGATTTTGATGAATTTTGGTACAGATATAGCAGAGACCTTGGAGAGGGACATAGGCTATGATTTTTTTTATAAATAAGGCGCAAGGGCAAAAACTACAGGTAGCAGATACCTGCAAATCAGGAAAGGGGAACTGTGAAATTAATACTACACCCCTCCTCCCCCTTGTAATATTACGTGTTTTTTATGGACTCCCGCCCCCTTTCGAGTCTCACGTGATAAATGTACAGTCCCTGACATGTAAGTTAACCAACATTATAACGTGTAGGCCTACTATGACATCTTAAAGCAGAACTTATTCCACTGAGTGAAAGAGATGGTGCTAGACACCCTGTATAGCTCTGTCCCTTTCCCTCAGCGGAATAAGTTCTGCTTTAACACGTCATGGTAGGGTAGCTGAACCTTGAAAGAGACCATGAAACACCAACCTCCTCTAGATTTAAAAAGGGTGTTTTTAAACATTTCCTTACCGGTATTAATAAATAAAACAAGAATATTCAATTAATCTTTATATTTCACAGCAGTGATTGCGTTGGTATTTTCAAATGTATCTTCCGAATTATTAATAGGATTGACTTGTTTCTCTATACCAGTTGGAATCTTCGCTTGATCGCCGACGTCATTAGGTCTCGACCATACGCCATCCACTTCAAGGGCCTTCTCCAGACCTGTCAGAAAGGCAAAGAAGGCGTCCTGTTTTAACCTGAAACAAGACAGGACAATAGCCAAGACCGATGGTGAAGACACCACCTCTCAAATGTACAGTCACGAAGTCTAAGTATTGGAGTAACACCTAACGAAGGCCGAGGAGCTCGTGGCTGAATAATAGCAAGTGTACGACTAAACGCCGACAGACACTACGCCGACAGACTGAACACCGACAAGGCTTTACTTCGACGGGACTCTTCGCCGACAGGACTCTTCGCCGACACGGCTCATCAGCGACGCAATGGGTAGGTTAGGTTAGGTTAAAACTGTGACCTGCTACGCCAGAAACGACTTGCATTAAAAGAGAGAGCCATGTCGGCGAAGAGTCCTGTCGGCGAAGAGTCCCATCGAAGTAAAGTCTTGTCGGTGTTCAGTCTGTCGGCGTAGTGTCTGTCGGCGTTTAGTCGTACACTCAATAATAGCACCCGCTCGGGTCGATCTTTCGGCAAGAATCTCCATGGTTACTCTTTTAAAATCGTTTGATTTTACTATGTTGTTGTTACAGAGTGTTAATGTTACTTATGAGTATAAGAGGGCAACGTAGTCCCTACAATATGTCATTGCTTAACGTAAAACAAGAAGTTAACAAGCGTTTGAAGGACAAATATTTTTTGCGGGACGAAATTTGCACGCACGGTTTATAATATATCTTTCTAGTCTTTAGTCAACTATGTTGAGATTGGTTACAAATCCAACAGGGTACAACTGAATACCAGTATTTTATTAATTAAATATAAATAAATAAATATAAATATCTTGGGACAACTCACACACGGCTATCTGATCCCAAGCTAAGCAGAGCTTGTGTTATGGTAACCAGACAACTGATATACATACTTATATAATTTATAAATACATACATATTATAGATAAATCACACCCAGACACAGAACAAACAATCATGCTCATCACACAAAGTTTGTCCTGGGTGGGAATCGAACCCACGACCTCCGGCTCAGCAGTCAGGGCCACTAACCACTAGATGACTAGACCAACAGGCCCGTCAATTTATAGCCTGGTTAAATTCCGGAATCAGCAATCCAGTCCTGTCGCTTTGACCGTAGTATATCAATGATCTTGATCATACCCTTTTTAATTAATCTACATCGAATACTACGGCAACAGATCGAACAGACGAAGCGAAAGTGAGTTTGTGTATTTGTTTGTTACGTCTTCACGCCTAGTTAGTTGATTTTGATAGAGATATTTTGGAGATAGTTGGGACCCTGGGCACGGACATAGGTTTTTTTGTCAAAAAAACATTCAGTTATTAGGGAGAAAGGGGGAACAAAAGGGAAAACTTAACATTACTATTATAATAAACTAGCTTTCGCCCGCGTTAAATTTGGGGTAACACAGTTCTCCTTGCGCCTTATTAATTTGCAATAGCAACGCTAAGTTTTCCCTTTTCTTCCCTCTTTTTCCCTCACATCCCACTTTTTTTAAATAAAAATTAGCCTATGTCCGTCTCCTGGTTCCCAACTATCTATGTACCAAAATTCATTACAATCGGTTTAGCCATTAAAGCGTGAAGAATTAACAAACAAACAAACTCACTTTCGCTTTTATAATATTATAGTAAGGATAAGGCGCTAGGGCAAAAACTACAAGTAGATACCTGTAAATCAGGAAAGGGGAACTGTGTTACCCCAAATTTGACGCGAGTGAAGCCGCGGGCAAAAGCTTGTTTAACCATATGATCCAAAATAAATGAGCTCAGGGGCAGTATTCATTATCTTTTCCTTTGCCAATCCTTACAGGACATGACTTGTATGCATGCCATCGCGATGATGACGTCAACTTTAGCTAACAGCCTTCAATGCCAAGTCTTACTTTTAAGGATTTGAGTTTAATACAAATGTAAAATAGATAGAAGAGCTCGTGGCTAAATAACAGTAGCCCCTCGGGTCGATCTTTAGGTTAAGCCGCGCTTGCCTAGGTTGGTCAGTGGATGGGTGACCACCCGTTACATACCGAGTTTCTTCCTTGCCTTGGAAAGCACGTTAAGCCGTTGGTCCCGGCTGTCATTTGTAGATCTTTGACAGTCGTTACAGGTAGTCAGTGTTCCGAAAGTCTGACAACCAGTCTTACCAAGGGATATTGTATTACCTAGTATTAACTGGGTTGTGGAGGTCAGATAGGCAATCGCTCCATGAAAAATACTGATATTCAGCTGCATCCGGTTAGACTGGAAGCCGACCCCAACATAGTTGGGAAAAGGCTAGGCAGGTGATGACAAATGTAAAACAGATAGACCTTTTTTTACAGATGGGAAGTCACCCAATAACTTCCCTGCCAGACTTTTAATGACTAAGTAAAGCCACCCATGGCACATCTTTAGTCATTTATGTTTCAGGGCCGCAGTCTTTCGAACAACCCGCAACCCCGGCAAGCAATAGCCTTGGCAAGCCCCTCTGCTTTGCTAACACCTCTTTGAGGCCCGCGTGGAACATGCCGTCCCGTCGATATGACCTGTCGTTACTAGACGGACGGACAGTGAGCTCCGATTTGCTCACCGTCCACAGGCCCACATCTACGGTGGCCAGGAGTCGTCGAGCAGCGCCCGATCCCCGGAGCCTCTTCTTTTTTTGAGGATGGGAAATCTTCAAATAAATGCTCTGGACGGAGCGGGGGGGAGTGTCAAACTTGTACTGACTAAAACCC
This sequence comes from Ochropleura leucogaster, assembly GCA_958449745.1. Classification (NCBI taxonomy): domain Eukaryota; kingdom Metazoa; phylum Arthropoda; class Insecta; order Lepidoptera; family Noctuidae; genus Ochropleura; species Ochropleura leucogaster. Next base: position 3,963,671 of record OY288226.1, on the reverse strand, counting down.
GCCAATAGTCATTCTATTACCCTTTACGTTCCGGGGCCGCGGTATCTCTTTCGAACAACCCGCAACCCTGGTCCATTTTGACCTTCTTTGATATTCTTACATCATCATTCTTCTCCTGTACTCCATCACCTGTATAGCCCTTCCTCAACATAGTTGAAGTCAGTTTCTAGTTCAACAAGACGCATCTGAATACTAGTATTGTGTGTTATAGTATCTGGCATTTTTGTAAATCCATGTCATGAATATTTAGTTAGAAATCGTGTTGCTCTCTAAGGCATCTGAAGGAGGGCCTGCCAGGGCCACCGCGTCCCGGAGTAGCGGGTTGTTCGAACGAGATACCCCGTAAAATAAAGAGCAAAAGAAAGAACAATGGTTTTAGTCAGTAAAAGTTTGACACTACCCCCTGCTACGCCCAGAGCGGGGGAAGTTATTTGACGATTTCGCGAACACGAAAAAAACTATAGTACTTGTTTTTCAATTTTCTTTGTTTTTTAAGTTTGCCCCACACTAATAATTTCTCCTGTATCGTGGGTGCGTTTACAAATATTTAAAATCACATACACAAACAGCCAGACCCGCAATAAATATCCGTAGGTCATACAAATATTTTTTCCGTGCGGAGATCGAACACGACACACGCAGCGCAGCAGTTGATCGCTCAGCCACTGCGCCAACCGTGTTGTTGTTATTAAGTTAATACATTATCATGTCAATGTCATTAAAACTTGTTATTAGCATGGTTACTGAAATGTCCATTTCAGATGTTAGTTTATTTAGTAAGTGACAACGCTGTTGGTGTGCTTAATAAGTACAAATGCTGTTTCACCCGCCCAGCTACTTTTCTTAAAAGGGTCACTCTTCTCATTTAGGGGTTTAAAAATAGATTACGACCTATTCTCAGACCTACCTGCTGCATATAAAATTGTTTCAAAATCGGTCTAGTTGTTTCGGAGGAGTATGGCAACTAAAAGTTTGACACAAGAATTTTATACGATGTGTCCGGTCATGGACTAGCGATATTCTAGATACTTATAAATAAATAAATAGTAACGAGTGTTTTAATACAGGTACTATTACGATACACACTTGGCTCTAATTCAATTCCCCGCTTTTTGGCAGCCATTTTGAGATATTCTCTATGCTTGTACAAAAAAAGTTTACAGTCTTACTGAAACGAAAATAGGTTTATTCAGAGGGCAATAATAGGTATTGTCTATCGTTTAAATTAAGAAATGATGAGCTAACATTTTCGTCACTTTAGCAAACCAAATTTAAGTCCAGAAAAAAATGGTTGTATTTTTGATAATCAATAATTTTGGGTCCTAGAATGTTTGTTATTTAAGTAAGTAATTTAAGTAAGTAAGTACATAGAATGTTGCTGGTCCGAGACCGGACACATTGTATAAGAAGAGAAGAAAAGAACACATAATTAAAGATTATTTACTTGCACTACTCACTCGCTATTTGCACTCTCTTCCCTCTCCTCTTCTGTTTCACTAGCCTAAAAATACATAAGTTTATTTAGTTTTGTCGATTGGACCAATCTTAAGCATTGTATTGATTAGATAATAACCCTCATCATTAGAGAAGAAGTCTGTTTGCCTGAACAAGTGCCTAGTTAGAATAGGGCTACGGAAACAGACCTTAAAAGCCCACACACACACACCTTTATATCCCTCTCAGCAACCGAAATCCTCTTGGATTTCCAACTGAAGTTTCTTGCCCATTCTTCTTTGGAGTTTCTTGCCCATGCTTCTCCATAGAGATCTACGCTTTGGAATGGGCAACTACGGTACTTTCACAAGTTATAATGTCTCGTGACTGGGACTGTAGCAGCTTATTTTTTTTTGTTTTTATAACATTCAAAAGTCCCTGTAATGGTCTTATTGAAATAAATGCTTTGAATTTGAGTTCGAGTTTGAAATCTACAAGCATTTGGGTTTGTCGGAAGCGTTGGGTATCAAGTTACTGACAAGAAGCAATCGTTGAAGAAGCGCTTCGTTGGCCGCCTGAGAAAAGTATTTAACAGTCTTCTATCAGGCGGAATCAAGGTGCGAGCTATCAACGGATGTAATGCCAATTTTGATGGACTCTTTTGGCATGCTCAAATGGACTCAAACAGGACGCCCTGGATAGGAAGGTCCGTACATTGTTGACGGCATATCGTATGTATCACCCACGTTGTTCGGTTATGAGTCTGTATATTCATCGGAGTTGTGGAGATCGAGGCTTTTTAAACCTCAACACCCACGACAATCTAGCCTAATTTACTTCGAGTGCTATGCTTGCGCAGCAGCATCGTAGTAAATGTGTGTATGACCACCACATTCGCTCAGAACTTACCAAAACGTTTAAAAATGACTAGTGTTGGAAATGTATAAAAATGACTAGTATATGAAACGTTTAAAAATTACTAGTGTAGGAAATATTAAAAAATAACTAATGTAGGAAATGTATAGAAATGACTTGTGCATTGAAATGTATGGAATGACTAGTGTAGGAAATGTATAAAAATGACTAGTGTATGAAACGTTTAAAAATTACTAGTGTATGAAATATTTAAAAATAACTAGTGTAGGAAATGTATAAAAACGACTAGTGTAGGAAATGTATAAAAATTACTAGTGTATGAAACGTTTAAAATTACTAGTGTACTAAATATTTAAAAATAACTAGTGTAGGAAAAGTTTAAAAATTACTTGTGTCGGAAATGTTAAAAAAAAGAACAAATTCACCTGAAGACTAGTAATTTCGCTATCTGTATTAACCATTTGATCGGAGAGGTACTGCGTGACATGGTCCTCTCGATCGACAATATCGGTGTCCTCGTGTACAGTATTCCTTGTCTTCTTCTTGTTAACATTTGATGCATTAACCATTTGTGCATGCCGTGGTGCAATATCGTGCTTAGATACATAACGCACTAAGGCATCTTTCAAAGGTTTTTCTGTAAACAAAAAAGTTTTTAAAGTGTAAGTAATTGAGCATCTGCCGGGTTTGCGGGTTGTCTGCCGAGGTTGCGGGTTGTTCGCAATAAAAGGAACACGGGTGGGTTTTAGTCAGTACAAGTCTGACACTCCCCTTCGCTCCGCCCAGGGTAGGGGAAGTTATTTGATGATATCCCAACCCAAAAAAAAGGCAATTAAGCATAAACAATCCTTCCGTAATTTCTCAGTAGGACCACGCAGTCTAGACGTCGCGCCCAATTGATGGCAATACGCGTGACCCCTATGACATGGACCTTAAACATGACTGGCGAATATATACTTCGGAGATAACAGTCGTAATGTTTAAATTAATTGAGCGTGTTTTACAACAATAATTCGACGGCAGTGGCTGAGTGATCGATTACAGCGCTGTGGGGTCCCGGCCTCTAGATAATTTGATAAAAAAATAATTCATCATATCCAAATCCAGATCAATAGTTGAATTGTTTTGTTTGTTATGCCAAAACAATAACACAATTTTAAGTTTTAGTTAAACATGTAAAAACCATAACATGCCGCAGTATTCTTATTTTAATCTACGCTTACTGCTTCATTATTTATTTACAACCATTTCATTTTTTAACCGTACAGTCATTCCGGGTCTGGCTGTTTGTGCATGTGAGTTTAAATGTTTGTAAAAGGAGAAATTCCTAGTGTTATTTTTTTTGCGGATGGTAAATTATCAAATAACTTCCCTCTTCCCGGTCTGGGCGGAGCGGGGGGGAGAGTCAGACTTGTACTTACTAAAGGGCAAAAAAAGTAACATGGGTGGGTACTGTAAGAGGTTTTATAACCTAACCAATGCTGGCTGGCCAGACCATAATGTTCAAATACTCAGGTCGTTTTAAATATAGAATAGAATAGGGGAATGTTAGGTTTCATATAAGAAGTTTGACATGTAAATAAAAAAAATAATTAAATTATAATCCTAAAACTATTATATGCGCTTTATTTCAAGTAGTAGTATCCAGTTACTACAGTACCTATGTTCCTTTTTTTGCCCTTTATGTTCCAGGGTCGCGGTATCTTTTGCGAACAACCCGCAACCCCGGAGGCCGTGGCATGCCCCTCTGGAATTCCTAGTACGGGGCATCGTTTCTTTTTTTTTTTAAAGAGGATTGGAACAAACCAGCAGCAGCAGGTATCTTCTGAGTTTTGACTTCAGTTTGCTGTTGTTCATATTTATCAGAATTGGCAACCTTCCGTGGTGACACGCCTGACGTACGATCGGCGCTGCTCAACTGTTCAGTAAACTCTGGAGTCATGTCATCCTCGTGGAATAACGCAGAATTATGCTCATACTGAAAGTAAATATAGAAGAACTCACAACTCAAAGCATTAATTACAACAGGCTAGTTAACAAATAATATTAGTCCGTCTTTTAGATTATCTATACTAATATTATAAAGCTGAAGAGTTTGTTTGTTTCAACGCGCTAATCTCAGGGACTACTGGTTGGAATTGGAAAATTCTTTTAGTGTTGGATAGTCCATTTCTTGAGGAAGGTATATAAGGATAGGCTATATAACATCACGCTACAACCAACAGGTGCTGAGCAGCGCGGGTGAAACCGTGGGGAACAGCTATTCAAAAATAAAGGACACGTATTTTTTTATTTCTTAATCAGCATATACATGACAAAGATATAACCCATTAAAGTTACGTTTAACGTCACGCGATGCTGCATTTTTCGCAACCAGTGACGTCACACGTAACTTTAGAGGTATCGTTTTGAAACTAAAACCGTATATTCAAGTCTGTGGTCACTTAAAACTATGAAAAAATAAACCATGTAGGCCTACCACGACGTCTTAAAGCAGAACTTATTCCACTGAGGGAAAGAGATGGTGCTAGACACCCTGTATAGCTCTGTCTCTTTCCCTCAGTGGAATAAATTCTGCTTTAAGACGTCATAGTAGGGTAGCTGTAAGTAAACGCAATCAAATCGACTATACTATACTACTACGACTATATGACTGTTTATGACGCAAGTTTGTACGAAAGTTTCTGTGTACGGGTCCGACTTGCACTTTTTTTAAATATGTATAGCGTAAACATGTAAGATGCAAGATGTCTCAAGTTATACATATATTTGCGGGTTGTTCGAAAGAGATACCGCGGCCTCGGAACGTAAAGGGCAACAGAAGGAACATGGGTGGGTTTTAGTCAGTACAAGTCTGACATGCCCTCCCGCTCCGCCCAGAGCGAGGGAAGTCATTGGATGATTTCCCACCCGGAAAGAAAAAAAAAAAAAAAAGTTATCCATATACTGCACAGATATCACTTACATCAAATTGATCTTCATTCGATGCTCTGGTATTCACGGAACTGCTGACGAGTGCCGTGGCGATTACTAGCATAGCCAACTAAACAGGAAAACACATAAAATAAATATCTTAAATATAAATATCTTGGGACAACTCACACACGGCTATCTGATCCCAAGCTAAGCAGAGCTTGTGTTATGGTAACCAGACAACTGATATACATACTTATATAATTAATAAATACATACATATTATAGATAAATCACACCCAGACACAGAACAAACAATCATGCTCATCACACAAAGTTTGTCCTGGGTGGGAATCGAACCCACGACCTCCGGCTCAGCAGTCAGGGCCACTAACCACTAGACCAACAGGCCCGTCAATAAATAAGAATCTTGACATAAATTTCACGACATGGTTGGCGCAGTGGCTGAACGATTGACTGCTGCGGTGCGTGTCGTGGCTTCGATTCCCAAACGGAACAAATATTTGTATGGCCTACAGATAGTTGTTCCGGGTTTAGCTGTTGGTGTATGTGAGTTTAAATGCGTGACACGCAGCGCAGCAGTAGATCGCTCAGCCACTTTTTTTTTTCGTGTGGAAATCCTCAATGGATGTCCTCCGCCTTTGCGGAGGGGACTGTCAGACTCCTACTGACTAAAACCACACGGTGTTCCTTCTCGTCACTTCTGGCTGGGGTGCGGGGATTCTACACAATCACCCCAGCAGTAGATCGCTCAGCCACTGCGCCAACCGTGTCTTCAATTATTATAAACTTTTTATTCTTTTTGCTTCTTTTATAAATGGTTATTTTGTTAGCTTATAGTTAATTATATTGTGCATGCTGTGGTTTCTTGTAAGTAAAGGAGTGCACCTACGTGATACTATTGTTGTTCATTATTTACGGTAGGTACACGATCTGTGTATAATTTGTTAGAGATCCTTAATAAATAAATAAATAAATAATTACAGGTGCAGATGATGAGATAAACATACATTGATGTCAAGATAAATACAGATGTATTATTTATAATGATTACTAGCTTTTGCCCGCGACTTCGTACGCGTGGATTAATAGATCCCGTTCCCGGGGGATTTCCGGGATGAAAACTATCCTATGTCCTTTCTCGGGTCCCAGACTATATCTGTACCAAATTTCATTAAAATCGGTTCAGTGGTTTAGGCGTGAAGAAGAGACAGACAGACAGACAGAGTTACTTTCGCATTTATAATATTAGTTTAGAAGTTTAGATTTAGATAAGGGTATTGCTATTAACCGCACACAGGGCGAGATATCCGAGTTGCTTCTGAGAAACTGATGAAAAATCTCTAGAACTATATTACATATTAGAAATATCGATATTTGTACAAAACCAGTCCTCATCTAAATAATAATACTCCGGTAGAAATAGACGTGAGAATTACAGACTATGGGTACAATCTACTAAAACAGCATATCTAAGAAAAAGTGAAATGCACGGCCTTGTTAATTTAATTAATAAAAAAAATAATTTATAAAATTCTCGTCTCACAGTGTTAGTTACCATACTCCACTGAAACGGCTGGACCGATTTGTATGAAATATAGTGTGCATATCGGGTAGGTCACTCCAGAAAAGGAGCTAAGCAGCGGGTGAAACCACTGGGCACAGCTAGTATACAATATAATTCTAAGTTCCCTTAAAATAATGGATATTAGTTCATTTAAGAGGGAACTAAACTGATATTATAATATTAATATGACAGAGTTTTTGAATGAAAAAAAAATTAAAGTAGATAATTTAATATGTATCTGTTTTATTAATTTTATGACTCTTTTAGTCTATGTATTTTAATATTTTTGACAATAATTTATTTCTGACTTAATTTTTTTCGTAGTTTTGTTTATTTTTTGACTATATATTTGTTTTAACTGTAATAGCTTAGTGTATTAACTATATATTTTTTCCAATTTTCAATTAGTTGTGATCTATTCTGTACGCTGAAAATAGCAAAACATGTTGAATCAGCAATTTTATACTCTTTCCATCCTTATCTGCATATGTATCGTGTTACAAATGTTTATACAAATAAATGCTATTTAATCTTAAACTCATCACAAAACCAACCATTTAATCAAAATTGTAGTGTACTTAACAGAAAAATTGAAACACAACCGGCGAAATAGGGTGTCCTTAAAGAACACCTCTGCCTAACCCATCACACAGAGAGCGTGAACTGTGGAAAGCTTTGCCAGTACAGGGACAGGTTTATAAAAAAAGTAGTAAAAATCGAATTTCCTCCCATTTATAAAAAAATAACTTAAACTAATCCAAAAATAACAAAATAACTCACCATCACAAATATATTCCTGAATACTGAACTAGTCTAGAACGCGTTGACATCTATACCTGAACTGAAGAACATTAAACAAACCACACCTGTGAATATATCGAACAAACAATATCACAGTAAGGCTGAGATCATTTGCGACGATATTTTCTGCGATTGTCGTAACGTACTTAGATAGATAGATAAATCATTTATTTGATGCAATAAAAGACACAATACAAAAATTAAAATTAAAAAAAAAAAAGAAAAAAAATGGAACACGTTAAAAAAAAAAAGTAAGGTAGACAGAGTTAAATCGACCCATAGGCATTTAGACATCACATAAATTTACTGAGGTCGCCCACTAATGGGCGGTGTGTGTCTCAAAATTGCACCAAAAAGGAGTCCAGCTCAGCATAATGCCAGGTGGATAACCTGACGCTGGTATTCTGCTGAATCCTGCTAGTGACACACGGATGTCGAGATAATGTGCGCCGAATATTACACAGGTGGGTTGTCGGTAAGAAAGTCTTTGAATTGAAATATGTACTAAAAATAATAAACTTGATTATCACAGCATAGGTAATATGTGTAATGAATTACTGATATTTAAGTTGTATGGAGTGTGTCTAGACTTGTGTTTGTACGAGGTTACTTGTTCATGTAGGTATCATTATGTTGCAGTTTTTATCATAATAATATATATATAATACTTGTTCGGTATTAGAACACAACCGTCGCTGGAGATGCTCCGGGCGTCAGTAGCCACGAGCTGACACCCGGCCACCGTAGACGAAGGCAAGTGGAGGGCAAGCAATGAGTACGACCCACCGTCCATCCCTCTAGAGATGACAGGCCGTGTCAACAAAAAGATGTCAGCAAAGCAAGGGGTAAGGCAATAATCAAGTAACTTCTTCCGTTCTGGGCGGAGCGGAAGGGAGTGTCACCCATGTTCCTTCTTTTGGTCTTTGTTTTTCGGGGCCGCGGTATCTCTTTCGGACAAACCGCAACCCTGGTGTCTGCTTATAACTTCATTTGGATTCTCAAACGATTTAAAATAAACACTAAAAAAAATAGAAGACCAACCGATTCAGAAAATGTATGTTATTGAAGAAAATATGATTCGTATTAAGCTTTAAAGCATATTACCACTTTTTGAAAGAGTCGTCTTACACTACCTGCCTACTCTTCCGATTCACTTTTCCTAATATCATATTAAAGATACACATATTGAAGGAACTGGTTATGTATAGGATGGTTACTCATCTATGGATTGACATCAGGAAGCACTGCTTAACCTTGAAGGTTGTCACTAAAGGCTGTTATCTATAGACCACGACCTTTTAGAACACGAGACATCTTCTAAATATATCTGACTAGCTTTTGCCCGCGGCTTCGCTCGCGTTAAATTCGGGGTAACACAGTTCCCCTTGCGCCTTATTGATTTGTAATAGCAACGCTAAGTTTTCCCTTTTCTTCCCTCTTTCTCCCTCACATGCCCATGTCCGTCTCCTGGTTCCCATCTATCTCTGTACCAAAATTCATCAAAATCAGTTTAGCCATTAAAGCGTGAAGAGGTAACAAACAAATGAGCAAACTCACTTTCGCTTTTATAATAATAAGTAAGGATATTGTTCTTTTTAATCATCCCGGACCATGCGACTTTTCACTCTCAATCACTTAATTGAGTCGCTATTTGAACTAACCCTTATAGTGTGTTGAAGAATCGATTCTATTGTTTAAATGTCATTTGATATTGTTAGACGGTGGCCTGCAATAACAAACAGTCAAATAATACGCATTCAACAGAAAAACGCTGAAAACCTAGATGTACAGGTATTGAATAGTCTATATAAAGTTCGAGTGAATCAGTTTCTTCTAGGCCAGCGTCATCCACCCCAGGCTGCATTATCGCTTCCTATCACGCGAATTCACAATAGCGGCTTATTGTCACTATTGTGGAGTCCCTTCTTTGAGGAGTGGCGCCACGGCATCTTCTCCTACCTCCTGACGCAGGTTCTTACGGAACACGAAAATTCCGGGAGGTTCCTGCGCATAATCGGGCGGGGGGAAAATCCCGGGTCGCACCATTGTAACTTTCGTTCAGAGGACATGGTGGAGCTCACTTTGACGGTCTGCCCCGTTTGGGCGGAGCACCGTTGAGTCCTCGTAGAGAAGACCAGCGTCGGCGACCTCTTGCGTCTGACCCTAGTTTAGCCCATGGTCCGGAGCGAGAAAGAATGGAAAGCAGCAACCGCTACTTCCGCCCCGTTTCATTTTTGTTTACGTCGTGGCCACGCATCTATTAAGTATTCTCTTGTTCCATACTTAAAGAGCATAATTCTTTGGAGAGTCCGGATTTAGTTTTTAAACTTACTTTTATCTTATTTAAGCCCAATGTATTGTTTACACTGTATTCACATAAGGCACTTCCATGCCGTTTAATAAAATCGCAAAATCGATTTTGACTAATTTAATTTATTTTTTCCCTTTTTTGTCCAGTCGTAAACTTTGTTCATAGTTCATTGAACTTCTTCTACTGCTTCTTTGTCGCTTGAACTAGTAACTATAAGAACATTATCATTAGCAACGGTCGCTATGATGCTGTTTCCTAATTCTGAGGTATCACGTGTGTATATCAAGTTTAGAATAGGGCCTAAAACACTTCCTTGTGGCACTCCAGCTTTGATAGGTTTTGGCTCAGAATATGCGTCGTCTTACCTCATTCTGAACATTCTAATTCTCATATATAAATCTAGAATATCTGAAAATTCAGCATGCTGGAGCATGTTTAAAAGTTTGTAGAGTATGACAAAGTTTGGCATGATGATGGCACGCTAAACTTTGTCAAAAGCTTGCACCACATATAAAAATACGGTGGCACAGCCTTGTTTGTTTTTGAGTGTGTTGTTTCTCCACGCCCATTTCAAACATTCAACCTGAGTTATAACATCCACACTGCCTGATCTATAAGGTAAAGCAATACTTGCTGAGGTCAGTTCTTGAATGGGCTATCTCAAACACTGAAACAACTTTGCACCGGAGAGCAAGTTGAACCAACCGTCTCAACCGTCATTCGTATATCTTTATTAGTAAGAAACAATGACGTATTGTAAATAGAACCGTCGCTTACGAACATCAACGAAAAGCCATGAACGTAGCTACATTTCAGGATGTATAAAACGGAAGAGATAAACACAAATTGTAAGATAAGATTTCTTTTTATTGTATAATTATGAGTCAATAGGATTTTATTCAGTCAATTTTAAGGTCACATACCTTAAAATTAAAATACTTTCTGGTTAAGTACGTGGGCATGAATTGCACCAGTTCGAGGTAAATTGGCCGCACATACACAAAAAATAATAGTTCTGTTTGTGCATCGTCTATGGATAGAGGAAAGCATAATTCTTTACAAATAGTATCTGAGAATAAATTTTGAGTGATGATGACGTGTACCCACGTTACTAGATGGTGCGAGACTAATTTCAAGTCGGGAAATTGCCTTACGTTTTCTTGGTCAACTTTCAGCGCTGGTAACGCACCCAAAGGTCATTCATTGATCAGGCCCTTAAGCCAAACAGCAGACGACAACAGCCGACAATCGTTATCGGTCAGCAGTCACTAATACATTTTCAACTAGAACTAGGTAGTCGCCGGTAGTCGTCTGTATGTATATATAAGGCAGGCAGATGATAAGAATGCTTAAACTTAGGTACAGACGCCAGCAGGTCAAGCTACCCGAAACTGTCAATTTTTCCCAATGAAACCTTGAACCTAATACACTGAATATCTGTAACGACTCTCAAATATCTACAAATGACACCCGGGACCAAGAGCTTAACATGCTTTTCGAGGCACGTAGGCGCAAAGTGATCTAATAAGGGTTCCGTGTTTTCCTTTTGAGGTAAGGAACCCTAAAGCGACTTTGAAACTATGAAAAACGAAAAGAAAATATCATGAGGGAGCCGGAGGACCTAAAACATCGAAGCCTGTTCTAGGTCCTACCGGCCTACCTAATTCTGTGCGACTCTAATAAACAGTTGCTCTTTCTTTAATTCCTTGATAAGATCATAAGGATCATGTGGTCGTCATCATCTCGAGGAGCTGGTGCACCGAATAGTATCCCTCCCGTACACAAAATACGCTCCTTGGACGTGGAATTACGGACACCAGTCAGCTTATAGTTATACAATACAATACAAGGGTCTCATTATATAAATTGCGTATTGCACAGTGACTAAGATGAATTGAGGTGCTAGTGAATTTTATTGTTTTCTGTCATTTTATTTAATTGAAATTGGAATGCGTGTGCTTTGTGTTTAATGTTATCTCAAATGAGTCTATGTTACTGAAATAAATGAATAATATATATATAATAAGGCGTTGACTAGACGAAGAACAATTTGACTATGAACAACCACAGACATCAACTAATATACTGACAGGCAAGCAGCGGCCATTTTTGTCCATTGAAAAAATAGTCCATTGTCTTAAAATTTGTTTTTCATAAACAAAAAAAATCTTGATTTTATCTTCTAAACGTAAATGACAAACTTTATACCGCCAAAACTGAAATATTAAAAAAAAACCCGCACAAGAGTCAGAGTCGCGCATTGAGGGTTTTGTACAAACTTGCGACATAAACAACCATATCTTTTGACCGCGGAGACTTATAGGGTTTTTTCACAGCACAAAGGGACCACAGAGTTGAATATATGGTTTTAATTTCAACTCGATACCTTCACGCGTTCTCGAGATACAGGGTCTTGACAAACAGGCAGACGGACAACAAAGTGATCCAATATGTCTTCCGTTTTTTCCTTTTAAAAACGACTTTGAAACGTTAAAAATCTAAAGGAAAATATCATGAGGGATGTTTTGAGGACCCAAAACATCGAAGCCATCTTGCAACAAGTGACACGTCTCGTAAAACGTAAATTTTGAACTTCCCCCTGTATCCAGCAACAGCGACCAAATTGATAATGATAAGGGGGCAACATATGTTATCACTGCTGCCCAGAGCTTTGTGGAATAAACACATTATCTTACTGTAAAAATTACTTCGGTTCAACGAAAACACGTTTGTGTATTAAAACAAAGGAAAGTTTTGTGAATAGTTTTTCCGTGGTGGTTTTGACAAACGAGACATTAGTGTGATTATGACTTTATGCTCAAGTAAGTGCCTGTGTTATGCTTCAAAATGCGCGGATGATTCTAGAAATGTTCTCACCAATCAGTTGTGTTGAACCTGCCATAGATACGCCAGTTAATAAACCTGTCTTAAAGGGGAATCGCGATATCCTTGCTGTAACTGGCCCATACATAGTAGGGAGGAGGTCGTGTAGATCCTGAGATACACCCTTTTTTTAGTGTGGGAAATCATCAAATAAATTCCCCCGCTCTGGGCGGAGCAGGGGGGAGTGTCAGACTTGTATTCCCTAAAACCAACCAAAGTTCCTTCTATTGCCCTTTACGTTCCGGGGCCGCGGTATCTCTTTCGAACAACCCGCAACCCCGGCAGGTGATACACACCCTGTCACTTGCATAGGCACTGACAATAAACGCTTTATAAAACTGGTTCCGTCTCTCAAAAGGAAAAAAAAATAACCATTTAAGATCACTTGGTTGTCCGTCTGTCTGTCAAGACTCTTTATCTCGGGAACGCGTAAAGGTAACGCGTTGAAATTAAAACCATATACTCATGTTTGTAGTCACTTATCCCCGAATACTGAAACGTCACTCAAAATTTAAGTCCCACTTAAGTTTAACAGAGACTCAGAAGTGACGTTTGACCATACAAAATCTAAAGTTTAAGAGCTGCTCAAATGTTAATCAGCCCTCACATTTTCAATGACGTTTCAGTATTCGGGGGTTAGAGCTGTCAAAAATCCAACCCTCTAAGTTTACGCAGTCAAAAGATATAGCCAATAATGTCGAAAGTTAAAGCAACTAGCCGGTGTATATTGGATATATTATGACAGTTATAGAAGGCACTTCATATATTTCATGGCAAGGCACTTCATATACCACTGGCTCAAAAAAGTGACATTCTATGCCACAAAAAGCGAACATAACAATAGTCATTTTTAATCTGTCAAAAACAGGGAAAGAAAATTGTACTGAATTTCATTCATCCCCTAGGGAGAGAATGTGATTTAAAATTGGAATACATAATACTTAAAACTACATCTGTGTTTACACCATTGAGTTTGTAGGTATATAAAGCATGAAGCATCTTTTTTAAAAAGGAACACGCAATTAATATGCAGTTATGATTATTAAATAAAATTACCAAACCCGACGAGGTTGTATGAGCTTGATGCCTTTGCTTTTCCGACAAAACATATTAGTCTAGGAATTTGCCGCGATTTGTTTTCTTCAAATACATAAACGTTAAGTTTATTTTTATAAATAAGTTAATGTTTTAAAAATAATTAAATTTATATTTAAAAACATTGTTAAATCAAAGCGACAGTGCCAGTGTATTGTCGGATTCCATCAGTGCAAATGCTGCCGCAATCATACTCATCAACAATAAATGTACCAAACAAAATTGTAGCTCTCTTTATAAATAATTGGACCAATGTTCGAATCTTAACTTTTACTTTTAATGTCAATCTTTAATAAATGCTTATCTCATATTATTACTGTGTTAATTTTTTCGCAAATGGTACGAAAAGTAGAGTATTTTCCTCGGTGATAAGGCTGTCTTAGTCTTGAGTAAACTTAAATCTCTCGCTACGCTCAGGACTCATCTTAAATCCCTCGCTTCGCTCGTGATTTAAGTTTTTAACACCCTCGCTGCGCTCGGGAGTAAACCTCGAGTCCTTCGTTACACTCGCGATTTAAATCGTCACCCACGACAGAAGACACTGCTTTATCCCCTTGGTTAATAATCTACTATTAAAGCCCTTCAGCTCGCTTTACAGATACTTCCTACTAATCCATACTAATATTATAAAAGCGAAAGTGAGTTTGTTTGTTACCTCTTCACGCTTTAATGACTGAACCGATTTTAATGAATTTTGGTACAGAGATAATTGGGAACCAGGAGACGGACATAGGCTTATATTTTTTTGAAAAAAGTGGGATGTGAGGGAGAAAGAAGGAAGTAAAGGGAAAACTTAGCGTTGCTATTACAAATCAATAAGGCGCAAGAGGAACTGTGTTACCCCAAATTTAACGCGAGCGAAGCCGCGGGCAAAAGCTAGTATTATTATAAATGCGAAAGTTTGTGAGTATAGATGCATGTTTGATCCACTTTCACGAATAAACTACTGAACGGATCTTGATGAAATTTGGCGCAGTGGTAGATTAAAAACTGCATTTCGCACTCTAGAGTTTATTCTCTTTTGTTAGAGTTTTGATTAAGAAAGAAATCAATTTGTTAGAGTCTGGTGGTATTTAAATCTTCAGTTCACCTGCAACACTTTAATGACAGTTGTGCCCACCAGCGTGGAAGCAAAACGAGCGTTTTCTGCTGCTGGCTGTGAACATGTTATATTTTATTTCAAAATAATGCCTAATCTACCTATTGTCTGTTTATTATATTTTTTTTTCTTTTATATTATGTGTATATGTTTATTTATCTCTCAATACATAATTTTAATTTTCTTTTGTCTCATTTTTAGTTCTAGATGCATGTATACAGGATTTCTCTCTTTTCTGAATGACTATCAGAGACATGCGGAATCCCGCAAATACCAGGATCCCGCGGGACTGAGACCTCTCAGTCCCGCAAATACCTGGATTGAAATTTTGTTGCGGGATTGCATTCCTAGTGCCCAATACGACTTAATTGCTCCGAGTGCCCTAAATGAACTGTTTGCCATAGGTGTCTTAAGTGTCTTAAATGTCCCGAGTTATGGCACTCGGGACATTTGCCCAGTTTGCCATAGTTGCCCCATGTGCACTGTGTTACCCCAAATTTAACGCGAGCGAAGCCGCGGGCAAAAGCTAGTATTATTATAAATGCGAAAGTTTGTGAGTATAGATGCATGTTTGATCCACTTTCACGAATAAACTACTGAACGGATCTTGATGAAATTTGGCGCAGTGGTAGATTAAAAACTGCATTTCGCACTCTAGAGTTTATTCTCTTTTGTTAGAGTTTTGATTAAGAAAGAAATCAATTTGTTAGAGTCTGGTGGTATTTAAATCTTCAGTTCACCTGCAACACTTTAATGACAGTTGTGCCCACCAGCGTGGAAGCAAAACGAGCGTTTTCTGCTGCTGGCTGTGAACATGTTATATTTTATTTCAAAATAATGCCTAATCTACCTATTGTCTGTTTATTATATTTTTTTTTCTTTTATATTATGTGTATATGTTTATTTATCTCTCAATACATAATTTTAATTTTCTTTTGTCTCATTTTTAGTTCTAGATGCATGTATACAGGATTTCTCTCTTTTCTGAATGACTATCAGAGACATGCGGAATCCCGCAAATACCAGGATCCCGCGGGACTGAGACCTCTCAGTCCCGCAAATACCTGGATTGAAATTTTGTTGCGGGATTGCATTCCTAGTGCCCAATACGACTTAATTGCTCCGAGTGCCCTAAATGAACTGTTTGCCATAGGTGTCTTAAGTGTCTTAAATGTCCCGAGTTATGGCACTCGGGACATTTGCCCAGTTTGCCATAGTTGCCCCATGTATCCTAACTGCCACAAGTGCCCTAATTGCCCTGTTTGCAAAGGTGCCCAAAGTAACCTAATTGCCCTGAGTTCCATGACTGCCCTATTTGCCCAAAGTTTCCTAGATACCCCGAGTGCCAAGAAAGCACTGCTTTCCATAGGTGACGTAAGTGTCCTAAATGCCCTGAGTGCCATAATTACGCTGTTTGCCATAATTGCGCTGTTTGCTTTAGGTGCACATAGTGTCCTAATTACCCTGAGTGCCAGGACTGCGCTATTTGCCCGAAGTGCCCTAGTTGACCCGATTGCTCTGTGTGCCCTAATTGCCCTCTCTGCCGTATTGGTCAACATGTCCAAATTGCCCTGAGCGCCCATATATACTGTACTAGTAGCCTGTAGTGTCCTAATTGCCATGAGTGCCCTTATTGCCCCGGCAGCCATAACTACCCTAATTGCCCTAAGTGGCCAAATTACCCTGCCTGACAGAACGGCACTAGCTGCACTTTTTGGCATCATTGCTCTGTCTGGCATAGGTACCCAAAGTGTCCTAATTGCCCTGAGTGTTCTCATTGCACTGTTTGCTATAGGTGCCCAAAGTGTATTAAATGCCCTGTGTGCCTTCATTGCCCTGTGTGCCATAGCTTCCCAAAGTGTCATAATTGTCCTGATTGCACCCATTGCCTTGTTTGCCATACGTGCCCAAAGTTTCCTAATTGCCCTGAGTGCCCTCATTGCCCTGTTTGCCATAGCTTCCAAAAGTGTCTTAATTGCCTCAGGGCAATTAAGACACTTTTGCAGTCAGCTGCACCCAATGCCTTGTTTGCCATAGGTGCCCAAAGTGTCCACATTGCCATGAGTGCTCTCATTGCACTGTTTGCCATAGGTGCTCAAAGTGTCCTGATTGCCTTAAGTGGCCTAAATGCCCTGCCCGACAGAACGGCACTAGCTGCACTTTTTGGCATCATTGCTCTGTCTTGCATTGCGCCCAAAGTGTCCTAATTGCCCTGAGTGTTCTCATTGCACTGTTTGCTAAAGGTGCCCGGTGTCCCAATTGCCCTGAGTTCTCTTAATGCCCTGTTTGCCAAAGTTGTCCAAAATGCCTTTATTGCCCTTATTGCCCTGTTTGCCATAGGTGCCCAAAGTGTCCTGATTGCCTTAAGTGGCCTAAATGCCCTGCCTGACAGAACGGCACTAGCTGCACGTTTTGGCATCATTGCTCTGATGGCATTGCGCCCAAAGTGTCCTAATTGCCCTGAGTGTTCTCATTGCACTGTTGCTAAAGGTGCCCGGTGTCCCAATTGCCCTATTGCCCTGAGTGCTCTCATTGCCCTGTGTGCCATAACTTTCCAAAGTGTCCTAATTGCCCTGATTGCACCCATTGCCTTGTTTGCCACAGGTGCCTAAAGTTTCCTAATTGCCCTGATTGCACCCATTGCCTTGGTTGCCATAGGTGCCCAAAGTTTCCTAATTGCCCTTATTGCCCTGTTTGCCACAGGTGCCCCAAGTGTCCAAATTGCCATGAGTGCCTTCATTGCACTGTTTGCCATAGCTGTCCAAAGTGCCCTAATTGCCCTGAGTGCCCTCATTGCCCTGTTTGTCATAGGTGCCCAAGTGTCCTAATTGCCCTGATTGCACCCATTGACTTGTTTGCCATAGGTGCCCAAAGTTTCCTAATTGCCCTTATTGCCCTATTTGCCATAGGTGCCCCAAGTGTCCAAATTGCCATGAGTGCCCTCATTGCCCTGTTTGCCATAGTTGTCCAAAGTGCCCTAATTGCCTTAAGTGCCCTCATTGCCCTGTTTGCCATAGGGGTCGCAAGTGACATTATTGCCCTTATTGCCCAGTCTGCCATATGTGCCCCAAGTGTCCAAATTGCCATCAGAGCCCTCATTGCCCTGTTTGCCATAGTTGTCCAAAGTGCCCTAATTGCCTTGAGTGCCCTCATTGCCCTGTTTGCCATAGGTGCCCCAAGTGACATTATTGCCCTTATTGCCCTGTTTGCCATAGGTGCCCCAAGTATCCAAATTGCCATGTGTGCCCTCATTGCCCTGTTTGCAATAGTTGTCCAAAGTGCCCTAATTGCCCTGAGTGCCCTCATTGCACTGTTTGCCATAGGTGCCCCAAGTGTCCCAATTGGCCTGTGTTCTCTCATTGCCCTGTTTGCCATAGGTGCCCAAAGTGTCCTAAATTGCCTGAGTGCGCTCTTTGCACTGTTTGCCATATGTTCCCAAACTGCCCTGAGTGCTCTCATTGACCTGTGTGCCATAGCTTCCCAAAGTGTCTTAATTGCCCTGATTGCACCCATTGCCTTGTTTGTTATAGGTGCCCAAAGTGTCTAAATTGCCATGAGTGCCCTCATTGCCCTGTTTGCCATAGGTGCCCAAAGTTTCCTAATTGCCCTGTTTGCCATAGGTGCCCCAAGTGTCCTAAATGCCCTGAGTGCTCGCAGCATTGCACTGTTTGTCATAGGTGCCCAAAGTGTCCTGACTTCCCTAAGTGGGCTAATTGCCTTGTTTGCCATAGTTGTCCGTAATGCCCTGAGTGCTCTCATTGTCCTGTTTGCCATAGGTGCCCAAAGTGTCCCAATGGGCCTGAGTGTCCTGGTTGCCCTGTTTGCCATAGGTGCCCCAAGTGTCCTTAATGCCCTGAGTGCTCGCAGCATTGCACTGTTTGTCATAGGTGCCCAAAGTGTCCTGACTGCCCTAAGTGGGCTAATTGCCTTGTTTGCCATAGTTGTCCGTAATGCCCTGAGTGCTCTCATTGTCCTGTTTGCCATAGGTGCCCAAAGTGTCCCAATGGGCCTGAGTGTCCTGGTTGCTCTGTTTACCAAAGGTACCCGAAGTGTTCTTATTGCCCTCAGTGCCCTAAATGCCATTTTTGTTGCAACGGTTCTATTTGTCCTGACTGTCGTAACTGCTCTACTTGCCATAACTTCCCTATTAGCTCTACGTGGCCTAATTGACAAAAAAAATAGTTCAAACATACAAACAAAGTTTTCGCTTTATAATATTCCTAGCTGGTGCCTGCGGCTTCGCCCGCGTGACATCGAAACAAAGTATCCTATGTGTTATTCCAGACAATAATCTACCTCTGTGCAAAATTTCATCAAGATCCGTTTAGCTGTTTTGACGTTATAGAGTAACAAACATCCATACATCCTCACAAACATTCGCATTTATAACATTAGAAAGAAGTAGGATAAGCGATACATCCCGGCTTCGCGCGAGTACAATGTACATACTAATATTATACATATAAACCTTCCTCTTGAATCACTCTATCTATTGCTGAAACTACTGCATTAAAATCTGTTGAGTAATTTAAAATATCTAAACGAACAGAGAGACTTCATTTAACATTAAGTAAAAATATTTACTTAATTGTTTATCATTGAATAATTATCGTCGGAGGTCAAATGATTTATTTTATAATTACTTTCCGTATATATGTTATGATGGTCCAGAGGTTAAGGCCTCGTGTCTCATGCTTGAGGTTGCAGGTTCAATTCAAACCCAGGAAAATACTTTCTCAACTGGAGTTAGAGAGAGTTTTGTTTGGTTTAGGACTAATTGCCATGAGTGCCCTTATAACCCCGTTTGCCAAATCTCCCCTTATTGCTCAAGTGGTCTAATTGCCTTGGCTGCCATAGGTGCCCCGCAACGTCCTAATTGCACTGATTGCCCTTATATTCATGTCTGCCGTAACGTCACTGACTGTCCTAATTACTAATAATACTAGTAAGGGCCAACATGTCCTTATTGCCCTGAGCGCCCATATATACTGTTTGCCATAGTAGCCCGAAGTGCCCTTATTGCCATGAATGCCCTTATTGCCCCGACAGCCATAACTACCCTAATTACCTCAAGTGGCCTAATTGCCCTGCCTGACATAACGGCACTAGCTGCACTTTTTGGCATCATTGCTCTGTCTGGCATAGGTGCCCAAAGTGTCCTAATTGCCCTGAGTTCTCTCATTGCCTTTTTGCCATAGGTGCCCAAAGTCTCCTAATTGCCCTGAGTGCTCTCATTGCCCTGTTTGCCATAGGTGCCCAAAGTGTCCTAATTGTCCTGAGAGCTCACAATGCCCTGTTTGCCATAGGTGCCCAAAGTGTCCTAATTACCTAGGCAGGTTTGAATTAAACCTGCAACCTCTTACATGAGACACGAGGCTTTAACCTCTGGACCATCTATCATATGTACGGAAAGTATTTATAAAATAAACCATTTGACCTCCGCCGATATTTATTCAATGATAACCAATACATGCCAATACTTTCTCAACTGATTTGTTCTGAGTGGCTGAGCGATCGACTGCTGCGCTACGTGTCGCAAGCTCGCAAGTTTAATATAATACAAATATTTGTATGATCTACAGATAGTTGTTCCTAGTCTGGCTGTTTGTGTATGTGAGTTTAAATGTTTGTAAACGCACCCACGATACAGGAGAAATTCCTAGTGTGTCATAATGACCTACGTTTTTTTTTTAAATAAATACGTTGCCCCGATTTTATTAACAAAAAAAAACTGGGTCATTCATTATGACATCAGTGAAGGAAAACAAGTATTACTTGGTTTCCTTACGAACCAGGTAACCTGCAGTCCCCAAACACAATAATAAAATAAAGTCATTGTTTTTTTGGGTTGATCTTACAAATATCCGCATCACTTCTGACGGCATTTTGTTATGTTTAACTATTCAATTTACACAATTTAATAGGATCGAATGATATTCCCACCCGTTCGCAAAATACGAGCCTTGTGCGTGGAGTTGCGGGCATAGACCCGTTACACAAATACACAATACAATACACTATTTAATAATTATCAACGCCAACTCAATAAAGCTTATATTTTATTTTTCTTTCAGAGCAAAGATGAAACAACTTCTTCTCCTATGCTCCCTGTCGGCTATAACGAGTGTAATATCCGGCAAAAACCATTGTCATGCTTGCTTCGACAGCATTTGCTATTCCAAAGCTCTAATATTTCAAAACTATCCAATTTCCGGGCAATTAGCTGTGGACAGGGTCGCCAACGTTGTTTATTTCCACTACGAAGACTCCCAGCCTTTGGACCACACTGTTGCATTCGATTTAGACGATATCAGATTCTTGACTATCCCGGATATTCAATTCTCCTTCGCACGAACAGTTGATCAGTCTACTAGGGATGTTTACATAGGCGGTGCGAATGGCATCTACAAATATAACCCTGAAACGAACGAGACAAGTCGCTTCGGTCTTTTTGACAAGACTATTTGGCACATGCAATTCAAAGACAAAATATATTACACTGTCTTTACAACAAAAGGGCTGTACACATTTGAGAAAAAACAGTCAAAAACTATTGCAGCGCTCAAAGATTACAACATTGATGATTTCATTGTTGATAAGAAAGATGATATTTATTTCATGAGCAATTTTACAGTGTATAAACTAAAAAAAGGAGATACTAAAGCAACGATGTTCTCTAGTATAATATATTCCTTGACGACTGATTTGAATGATAACGCTTATTTTGTGCAGAGAGAAACCAGAGGTTTGTATAAAATTGACTACGTGACTGGTAGATTGACTGAAATGGGTTCTTTTGGAAGTGGATCGCCCTTTAGAACAGTTTTTGATAATTACAACAATGTGATCTATTATGATGCTGTTAGTGACCAATTATTTTATCTGACGCCTAATTACGGACGGTGCAAAGTGACGGATGAAGGTAAAGGGAAGAAATTAAAGAAAAAAGTGTCGTCGTTTTACGAGTGACGAATAGTTACGTGACTTGAGTATTCGTCTTTCGGCTGAAAAATGTTGTTTGTGACGTAGAAGCCGAATAGTTTAAGTTGATTTAATGGCAAGTGATTTCAATAAAAAGTTATTTATATTGGTTTAGTTGTAAGTAAAATTGTATAAAATCTGAAGTGTTGTTTTTTATTTTAATTTATAAATATTTCTTCATCCATATAGCAAAATCTGGCTGCATCTGAATCTATTAAACGTGTTACTCAAAACGATCATGTTTGAGTGACGAAATCGGAAATTTGTTCAAGGAATTAATGCCTGAGTGCAATAGTTTATCATTCGGCGCGGAAAAGTTTAAAGGTTATCAGATGAAATTGTTTGTTTCTAGTGTCAGAATATCAGTAGTTCTGAGAATAATATATGGTCTACTGTGACCACTCGGATAATTCTCCAGTCGGAATTACAAGTCAGTAGGTCATGTTTAGAGGAGAAAAAGAGGTTTCTTCAAGTCCTTACCAAAATCACAATAAAAATATCTTTGCTCCTTAGCAGGTTACGATTTCGGCCTTAGCACACATCTTAGCTAAGACCATGTTAGTATAAACGCGAAGGATGATATTTGTGTTAGTACAGACGCCTGCACATCAAGCTACTACTATCTGTCAGATTTCTTTGATAGATTTTCGACTTTATTTCTAAAGTTTAAGGTTCAAGGTTCATTGGGAAAAATTTAGAGTTTCGGGTAGCTTGACCTGCTGGCGTCTGTACAACACAGATATGTGTCTGCACGGACACAGCTACACTCTCAATTCGCTTACTCTCACAATCACACAGGAATTCCGACGCAGCTACCGAGAGATCATATAGGTACCTAAGTATTCTTGACGACACACGGTTGACGCAGTGGCTGAGCGATCGACTACTGCGCTGCTTGTCGCGGGTTCGATCCCCGCACGAAATATTTGTTTGACCTATAGGTAGTTGTTCCGGGTCTGGCTATTTGTGTATGTGAGTTTAATTTAAACACACCCAAGATACAGGAAAAAATCATAATGAGGGGCCAGGTTTTTTTTTAAAAACTCAGTCTAACATTCTCATAGAAAATCCGACGCCAGTAGCGAGAGATCATATAATTATAAGAGTACACGTCCTTCGTGGTACGAGCATATCTTACAGCCAGTTGCCTCACTCTGCTAGTTCCACTTTATCGTGTGATAATGTCACCTGGTGTCAGAGTCCTAAAACTGCCCATGGTCTCTGAATTGGCTAAACGCGCCGTCACGAAAATATCTCTCAAACACGCTGGTGTCCTCACTGTTTTTTCTTTACTGAAGCAAGTGATTTATTTATGAACGTAAAGAATACAAGTTAACAGTGTATGTAACCAAAACACTTATATTCTAAAATATAACGCATAAGTAAGTATTTAAAAAACGAACTTTCGTATGGTTTATCATGACAGATATCTCAGGTGTGCAGAGTGAGCAAAGAGTTGAGCAGTGTGACAGATCGAGCTGTAGGCGCAGTAGCCGCTCGACGTGTGCGCACTCCCGGGGGCGCGGAGAACAGTTTTCTCGACGAAGAGGTCCCTCCACGCCTTCAGCTCCCGCAAGGAACAGCTCAGCACACCCGCTAGATCTAGCCGCTCCAGCGTAGTTGGGTTATCAATTTTTTTTGTCAAGAGAATTGCCTTGGCTGTCATAGGTGCCACGCAACGTCCTAATTGCACTGATTGCCCTTATATTCATGTATGCCGTAACGTCACTGACTATCCTAATTACTCTGTGTACCCTAATTGCCCTATCTGCCGTAGGGGCCAAAATGTCCTAATTGCCCTGAGCGCCCATATATACTGTTTGCTCTAGTAGACTGAAGTGTCCGAATTCCCATGAGTGCATAACTACCCTAATTGCCCTAAGTGCCCTAATTACCCTGCCTGACATAACCAAAATCAAAATATTTTTATTTCACATAGGCCTACATGGGCACTTATAAAACGTCGAGAAAAGATGCACGGTTCGGGTTGGTCGTTTTCTATGGAGAAGAACCGGCAAGAAACTCCATAGTTACTCTTTTAAAATCATTTGGTTTTACAATCTTGTTGTTACAGCGTTAGCACTTAAGTATGAGAGGACAGCGTAGGCCCGACAATAAGTCATTGCTTACTTTACAAAAAGTAAAATAAAATAATACGTTAACATAAGTTAACAAGCGTCCAAGAATCTACAAGGCCAACCATGTCCACTCATTCACAACTAATTGGTAGAAAATAATCTATACAAAAGTAAGAGAAAACAAATATATGCTAAAACAAAATAATAACTAAGAGACGAGTCGCACAGATGTTGCTATCAGTACTGTAACTATTCAGAACAAGGGTGATATAAATATGTGATTTGACAACTATTGCAAAAACAAGAACAATTAAAGAGGTCACAAAAAAAACAAGATTGAGAATAGTTAGAGACATCCACAAATTTGTGCTGAATATAGCTACCAGGGAAGCCGCATGCGCAGAAGGAATATAACGGCATAATAATAACGGTACTAGCTGCTCTTTTTGGCATCATTGCTCTGTCTGGCATAGGTGCCCAAAGTGTCCTAAATGCCCTGAGTGCTCCCATTGCACTAATTGCCATAAGTGCCCAAAGTGTCCTGATTGCCCTGAGTGCCCTCATTGCCCTGTTTGCCATAGGTGTCCAAAGTGTCCTAATTGTCCTGAGTGCCCTCATTGCCCTGTTTGCCATAGGTACCCAGTGTCCTAATTGCCCTGAGTGCCCTCTTTGCCCTGTCTGCCATAGGTGCCAAAAGTGTCCCAATTGCCCTGAGTGCCCTCATTACCCTGTTTGCCATAGGTTCACATTGTCCTAATTGCCCTGAGTGCCCTCATTGCCCTGTTTGCCATAGGTGCTTGAAGTTCCTAAATGCCCTGAGTGCTCTCATTGCACTGTTTGCCATAGGTGTCCAAAGTGTCTTAATTGCCATGAGTGCACTTATTGCCTTATTTGCCATAGGTACCCAGTGTCCTAATTGCCCTGAGTGCACTCATTGCCTTGTTTGCCATAGGCGCCCAAAGTGTCCAAATTGTCATGAGTGCCCTCATTGCCCTGTTTGCCATAGGTTCCCAGTGTCCTAATTGCCCTGAGTGCCCTATTTGCCCTGTTTGCCATTAGTGCCCAAAGTTCCTAAATGCCCTGAGTGCTCTCATTGCACTGTTTGCCATAGGTGTCCAAAATTTCTTAATTGCCATGAGTGCACTCATTGCCTTGTTTGCCATAGGGGCCCAGTGTCCTAATTGCCCTGAGTGCCCTCTTTGCCCTGTTTGCCATAGGTGTCCAGTGTCTTAATTGCCATGAGTGCACTCATTGCCCTGTTTGCCATAGGTGTCCAAAGTGTCCTAATCGCCCTGAGTGCCCTCGTTGTCCTGTTTGCCATTGGTGCCCAACGTGTCCTAATTGCCCTGAGTGCCCTCTTTGCCGTTTGCCATAGGTGACCAAAGTGACCTAATTGCCCTGAGTGCCCTCATTGCCCTGTTTGCCATAGGTGCCCAATGTTCCTAAATGCCCTGAGTGCTCTCATTGCACTGTTTGCCATAGGTGTCCAAAGTGTCTTAATTGCCATGAGTGCATTCTTTGCCCTGTTTGCCATAGGTGCCCAAAGTGTCCTAATTGCCCTGAGTGCTCTCATTGCCCTGTTTGCCATAGGTGTCCAGAGTGCCCTTATTGCCCTGAGTGCTCCCATTGCCCTGTATGCCATAGGTTCCCAAAGTGTCCTAATTGCCATGAGTGCCCTCATTATTAATGGAAAATCCTAATAAAACTTTTCACGCTCAGCCACTTCGCCAATGCGTATCATCACGCATTGGGGCAGGGGCTAAACGATTGGCAAGACGCGTCACGGGTAAGATTCCGGAACAAATATTTGTATGACCCACCGGTAATTGTTGCAAGATTGGCTCTATGTAAAACAGATACAGAAGAAATTCCTAGCATTCTTCTGGAAACTACCATACCTACCAGGACCACCTCTGACTAACCACCCTTTTTTGCGGTTGGGAAATCATCAAATACCTGTTGTAAATGTCAGTTTTACTGACCAAAGCCCACCCATGTTCCTTATTTTGCCCTTTGAGCAACCAGCAAACCCCGGCAGGCGGTTTTGACAGGCCTCTCAGCTTTGCTGACATCATTTTGAGGTGCGTGTCTCGCAGGTCAGCGAGCAGTACCCAGTTGTAACCGATGTAGGAGCGGTCCCAAGACTGATCCCTGTGGAACACCGCACGAACATCTCTCGCCGGCTACCCTCTCCGGAACTACTGGGGTAAACGATGACCCTGTCCGTCAGATATCGCCGACCACCCGCTCTTCAGAGAAAAACAAGCTTGATATTCATATAATACCTACCTTCATAGTTTTTTTACGTATCAGATAAATTATAGGTAAAATTTTTAAACGTTAAATTGAACCTTATCGGAATCTATTCTCGTTCAAGGTTAGGTCACGATCAAATACGTATATTTTTATCAGTAATTCTGAACGTTTCTTTACTTTTAACTTACATCACGGCTGTAATTATCAAAGGGCTAGGCACTTGTAAGGATTTGGGTCTACTACAGACTAACCTACCTTGGTAGTACTTACGTAGTAACTATTTAGTAATCTGTGGTAGTACACCTACATTTTGTAAGTTTTGTCTATTTTGGTCCCGTGTAATAGGGGCGAGATTATTACCATCAAACGTGCCCAGCTCCAGACTCCAGGCTGATGGAGAGAATTTGAAAAAAGGGTAGGAAAAAGGTAGAAAAACCCAATAATACTATGCCCGATCCAGGAATCGAACCAACCACCTCGTGCTAAGCAAATATGTATAACTCTTACGTCCAATTTAACTTAAAGGGAAAACAGTTACAACTTGCAAGTTCTCAATAGTTAACAGCAGCTGTCATGTTTGGGCTCCTATTATTCACCTGGATGAGAACTTAGGTGAAGCTGGAAAATAACTGACGACCGACGACACGGCCTGTCACTAGACGGATGGACGGTAAGCTATCCATTGCTCACTGCACACAGACCCGCGGCTACGGTGGCCGGTGGTCGTCTTGCGGCACCCGACGGCCGGAGCGTCTCCCGTGGCGGCTGGTTTGGTTTGAGGTTATCACCTTCAAACGCCCAGCCACTTCCTTCGCTAGCATTACTGCTTCGCAGAAGGAGATGACCGCTTCCCATACCCTCTCGTTCCGGACCATGGACTGAACCAAGCCCGGACGCGAGAGATCGCTGCCGCCGATTTTGTTGACAGATTAATCAAAGGCATTAGTTAAAGAACAAAAATTAAAATCACATTTTTGATATAAACTTTTATTCAAAAACACTTTGAGCGTACAACGTAAATCGCTTGACGATACAATATATTAAACATTCAAGTCTAAACGCATAAATATTAACAATTATATGGAAAATACCTTAAAATTAACAAATATAAAGTCTGCACTCTGTAAAGATAAACATTTGGAAACTCTACAGAATATTTTTTTTTAATATTTTAACCAAGTAATTGGAATTTTTTATGGAAGTAATTTTGTAAATAAATATTTAAGTAAATTTGTTTTGTAATTTTATTTTATACTTTAAATGTAATGTATGTGGTTTGTGACATGTCGATAACAGATTTAATTAGACCTTTGTTTTCGACTGTTGTTTTTCTAACTTTTTTTTAATTTTTACCATCTTTCAATTTTTGTTGTTTTGTTCAGGACAAATCTTGGAAGCTGATAATAGAGAACTTTCTCTCGTCCCATCCTACGGAATTGATATTTTACAATATTATGTTGATTCAGTTTTGGTGACAATGCATACCCAGGATTGGCTCCAAATGAGGAAACTCTTTAATGGGCAACACCACACGGTATGGTATTTTGTATACGCGTAAATTTATCAGTAACAGCTTGGCTAATGGTACCAAGGGTCCTCCAGACCGATCATAAAGGTCTTACATCTAAAGCAACGTTTTGGAACTAAATAATCCAAATATTTAAACTAATTTTACAGTCTTATAATTGTGGAAGAACAATTTAGTACTTCGAAGCGAGCGAATGTCGATACTATCAATGAAAGGATTTGACGAATCATCGATAAATTACTGGTTGTTGACAAAAAAATACCGAAGATTTTTGTTTTCGTTTTTTTGTTTCATTTATAGACACGTCATATACAGTACGGCCAACGAGAAGCGATACCAAATGTAAACAAAACCCATGCTAAAACCCCATCTAAAATGGCCGCCCGAATGTTGGCGAACCCGTCTTAACGTTGTCATGTTTTTGCCGGGAGAACGAGACATTACGACAATGGCACAAGATGGAAAGAGCTAAATATTAGATTGTCACCGCCACAGTTGTTCTTTAGGTTAATGACCTTTCGTATCGCTGTTAGTTGGCCTTAGTGTACGCACATAGTCATGTTTGGAATCCGTTGTCGATTGTGACATCAGACTCCATCTTAATAAAATAAATCTTCAAGAAACGTCATAGTCAATTTTGACACTGACAGTTCTTAAACGCATTTTAGGTGCGGAATGCGTTCAGTTTAGAGGCCTAGCACGAGTTTGCGGTGTAAACGAAATGAAAATACGTTGATTTTTTTTTATTTAAAACAGACTTCCACAAAATGAATATTTTCGGAAGTCAGCTACATCGATTTTTTTTGCCACTGACTCCCGGGAGTTAACTTACTTTCCACTTTTAAGTGTTTTTTAGAAGATTCCTCATAAACTACTAAGATTGATATGGGACCCCTTCGAAAGCTTTCTTTGCAACCCTTTCCATTATAAAAAGATTTTTGAAACTACGCACAAAAGTGACCGTACTGTAGTATATAGGACTATAAAGGACGCCATTGTAGGATAGGTGCCCGTTACAGGAAGCTCTCTCATGGTTAAAGTTACAAAATATTTTTTAATGAAATTCCGTTTTCAATACTCACATTTTGACTGGTAAGTACAATCAACTGTGTGCTTTTCAATTTTTAAGCTACGTTTTAGAATTAAATTTTGATTTTCACAATTAAATGATAGTAGGAAAAAACATACGTATATGGGATATAGAGTGCGATTGGATTTGCAACGTTAAGCTTACTGCCGAAAGTTGAAAATCCAAACACGCTCTAAGGCCGTAACAACATGTTAAATAGCCACCATCGATATTTAAATAAATGATGTGCGTTTAGCTAACTCTCGTCAAAACGTAGCCTTCTAGGATAACTTTTAGAATGTACATAAAGTTTACTATATTTTTAAAGTCTTTTAGTTACAATAATATATAAATTGTCATTTTCAAGACCATTCACCAGGAATACTTTATACTAGATAATAAAATATAACAATTATTTAAATATATTCAGCCCTTTTATATTGTACAATCCACTAAAGATTTTTTTTTTTTAATTTTGGCGCAACTATTCAAAAAACACTGGACGGTACAAGCTCTTTATAATTTGGCACGTAGACATTTTTAAAAATAAAAATAACATTCCGAAAAAAACGCAACTAAATAATTTGAACACTATTAATGATTTTCAAAAACGTACCACGACAATGTAGTAGTACATTTTTAACTCTAAATAAAAGTCATTATTAGAATAGTAATATTTGAATTACGAAAACCGTTGTCTACGGAGTTTTGTTCAATAAACAAAATACAAATGCGTTTGCAATGAGCAAGTGACTGAGCTCGCGCCATACTGAGACTTTATCTGTCAACTGTCACTTCAATGTTATCAAATTCTCGATATATATCGATTCACAGTCTTTGCCTGCGTCTTGAGGCCAATCTAAATCCTTTTATGTATTTTTTGGCAATAAAAAAATATACGTGACGTCATCAAGATGGCGCGTGGTCAGTCACTTTCTCATTTTAAACCTGCAGCACCTAATAAAAACAAAAAAAAGACTTAGAATTTCAAATCAGTCTCATAGTTACCAAATCGTTAATGGATTGGACACTACACCCAGGTTCGTTTACATCTCCTCTCAGTCCAAATAGTGTGGATGGGTGCCAGCGACGGCGATGACAAAGTCTTCAACCAAGGTTTAAGATCTCGCTTCTGGCTGAAAAAAGGATAATTAGTGCCAAATCAATTAGTGTTTCTAACTACAATGGTTTCCGAAGTACATGAGGATTACGCTGTAAATAAATGATTATTACATAGGTACATAACTACGAAGACGTGTTGCGCCGACCCCAAATAGAATGGGACAAGGGCAGGAAAATGATGATGACATAGGTACATACTACATAAACTCATACCTTTTAGGGGTACGCACAAACAACGAAACACTACCTGCTACGATTTAAGCTTACTCCTGCTATTATTGGAACCGGGCGTTAGTCATGTTGCCTCAACCCTAAATAACTTGAAGAATCCCAAGTTATTTGGGGTGGGCGTAGCATGTTTTCTTCTTCTTACTCTTCTTATATTCGTCATTTTATCGGACACCTCCTATCTTGCCATATCATCTTTCACACAGTCCATCCATCGTTTCTTTGGCCGTCCTCTTCTACTATACCCACCCACATACATGCTCAAAACTTTCCTCACATTTTCCTCATTCCTCTGCATCACATGCCCATACCAAAGCAACCGACTACCACACAACTTTTCAATCACCGGTGTTACTTTCAGACTTTCTCTTATGTACTCGTTTCTTTCTTTATCTATTCGCTTAACACCACACATCCCCTTTCTCATCTCAACTACGTGCAAATACCTTTCATCCATTCAGTGTTAATTCTGTGCTACGATCCTTATGTAGTATGTCAAAAAAACCCCTGTCCAAAAGGTGTAAAAGATACCTTATTGACATTCCGAAATAAAACAAAAACTTAAAATATTACATAAACGTTAAAGAATTTTAAAAAGCATTTTTTTGTCCCAAATTACATTCCCCTAAATTCTAATCACCATTTCCCATAATTTTAACAAAACTTTGAAAACGATTACAACACAATCGACGGCATTAGTAAGTACTATCGGCAGTTCTTTATTCATGACGTCACTAGCCGAGAATCGACGGAACGACCCGGCCCTCTGTGTTGCCATGTACGTTTAGTACATTTTATTTTGAGTTTTTTTTTTATTAAATCAATAGAATGTACGAGAGTTCATAATAATACCCACCGGATCGGACAGGGTTTTTTAACTTTCAGTGAATGTCCTCCTGGGGCGTCCTAGTTAAATTTTATTGAGCACTGACGAAACTATACCAAATAAATGTATCTAGTTTGTATATCTGTTTTGTTTGTTTGTTTCTGTTTTTTTTTTTTTAAAGTTGCCCCACTCTAGGAATTTCTCCTCACATACACAAACAGCCAGACCCGAAACAACTATCTAAAGGTCATACAAATAAATGTTCCGTGTGGGAATCGAACCCGCGACACGCAGCGCAGCAGTCGATCGCTCAGCCACTGCGCCAACCGTGCAGTTATATATCAATACCCATTTGGCGAGTTTTGCTAGCTAATCTAATTAAACCTTGTATGGTTCTTGGGAGTTGTCAAAGGTTTTTAGGAATCTTAACTTTTTTGGGGATGGGCAATCATTAAATAACTTTCCACGCTCTGGGCGGAGCGGAGAGGAGTGTCAGACTTTTACTGACTAAGACCCACGTCCGGGGCCGCGGTATCTATTTAGAACCAACCCACAGCGCCTTCAAAGAGAAGAAGGGAATTTATTGCTGTAAATAATTTTCTACCTAATAATCCTATTTATAATTCCTTTTAAACACGAAGAATCAACTTGTTACTTTTAGTTTAGTCAGTGCCCAACAGACTTAAGTACTAGAATTTACATAAAATCTAACCAAGTTGAAAACTAATGAAGATGTAATGAGTGATATTATTAAGATCGTACATCTCCTACGGTGAACGGGAGCTTAATCAGACTCTGGAAAAACAAATAATTGTAGTAGACAGTTAGTTAATATTTGATTGCTTTTCTAAATATATAAAAAAAATGGTAAAAATAAAACAGACTTCCAAAAAAAGTGAAAAATAATTTTACTTCCGGAAGTCGGGGACTTGTGTTGATTTCGTTGACTTTTTGGCACGGATTTCGGAAGTAAAATTATTTTTCACCTGTTTTGGTCTATTTTATTTTTTGACAAAAATGTTTTTTATTTCAGCATTTTTATTTATGCTATAATAATTTATAACATATTTTTATTGAGTATTCATTCCATAGTTACAAAAATTTTGACCACCTGGGAAGTATACACTATCAAACAAAAAAAGAATTTTGCAAATCAGTCTTGGCGTCTTTTAAGTAACCGACGCATTGAAAACCTCCTCCTTTTTTTTAATTCGGTTAAAAATCACACTAATGTATGTTTGTTACTCCTTTGCGCTCGACGTTTGGACTGATTTAGATGAAATTCGGTATGTAAATAGCTCATAACTTGGATTACATGGGTTTTTTTATCCCCAGTTCCGCGGATAAAACCGTAGGGGCTAGTTATAATTTAATACACACGGCCAAGTGCGAGTTCAACTCGCACACCGAGGGTTCCGTACAAACTTGCGACATAAACATAAACGACTATATCTTTTGACTGCGTAGACTTAAAGGGTTGATTTTCTCTTTGAATATTTAGTTTTATCTTCAACCCGATACCTCCACGCATTCCCGAGATAAAGGATCTGATAGACAGACAAACGCACAATAAAGTGATCCTTTTTTGAGTTACGGATCCCTAACCAAACAGGGTTACGTAGCACCATAGACTTAAGGATTCTGTATATCAAAATAAGTAACTATACGCAAAAATTACATGAAAAATCATGTTGACCTGCAAATTGCAAAAGAACTTAAGACAATTTGAATTTCGCGGGCTGCCCTAGTGCTTATACTATAAGGAACTGATTTTTTTTATCATAAAATACATACAGTGCACTCTTTTTCCTCTGGTTTCTTGTTGGCCATTGTCTCTGGATTGTATTCATTCTCCAGACCGAAGTGCTGAAATGTTATTAAAAGACCATAAATATTTAAGTTCCATGAATACGGTCGTCGTCACCAAGGCCCAAAAAAACGTTCGCGTGACAATTTGGACTCGTTCCTGCCGGATTGTCGAAAAGGCAAAACGCCATGAGAGTTGGAAAGAAATGGGGAAGGCTTTTGTCCAGCAGCGGGACAGGGAAAAACTTTTTTGTAAAAAAAACCGACTTTAAAAAAATACTAAAACGTGGGACGGTGACTTTAATTGGTTTTGTTGACAGATGACAGTAAAGATATTTTCCTCTTTACTTAACATACAATAAATAAATAGACAAACCTGCAAAATCTCCTTATTAGACAAATGGTCCCCGGGTCCAGTCTGGGTAAAATGGCGGAGTAACTTCCCGCCCTTTTCAACCAACACAGCACCCCCAGTTTGCACCCAATCTCCCTTCAAATCACCGCCAAGGCCTATTTACATACAAAAATAAAGAAAATAAACCTTTAATATATCCGTGTTCGGGTATCGCTCTCCAGGGCCCATTTGTATGTAGTGGTGCGCCAATTTCCCGCCTTTTTTCATAAATAACGCGCCGCCATTTTGTAATCCGTCGCCAATTAGGTCGGTATCTAGACCTGTGGCGTACTTTTAATGTTATTTTGTTTAGTTACTTTTACTACAAATATGACTAAAGACGAATCTCACCAGAGGCCTCAGCACGAGTGCGCGGTTTTAACGTCAAGAAAATACGAAGATTTTATTGACGTACGACCGACTTCTTAAGTTATTTTCTACGGTTATTTTTTTGCAGAAAAGTTTTTTTCTTTATTGCAGTATTTTTAGCGGTAATGAGATAGATATCTCACTCAATATTTTACTTAATAATTGACTTCAAAAAAAGGAGTTAATTTTTCCGTCACTTTTGTGCGTAGTTTCAAAAATCTTTTTATAATGGATCCCATATCAATCTTAGTAGTTTATGAGGAATCTTCTAAAAAACACTTAAAAGTGGAAAGTAAGTTAACTCCCGGGAGTCTGTGGGAAAAAAATCGATGTTTCTGACTTCCGAAAATATTCATTTTGTGGAAGTCTGTTTTAAATAAAAAAAAACAACTTATTTTCATTTCGTTTACACCGCAAACTCGTGCTAGGCCTCTAAACTGAACGCATTCCGCACCTAAAGTGCGTTTAAGAACTGTCAGTGTCAAAATTGACTATGACGTTTCTTGAAGATTTATTAATTATGATGGAGTCTGATGTCACAATCGGCAACGGATTCCAAACATGACTATATGCCTACACTAAGGCCAACTAGCAGCGATACAAAAGGTCAGTAACCTAAAGAACAACTGTGGCGTTGACAATTTAATATTTAGCTCTTTCCATCTTGTGCCTTTGTCGTAATGTCTCGTTCTCCCGGCAAAAACATGACAACGTTAAGACGGGTTCGCCAACATTCGGGCGGCCATTTAAGATGGGGTTTTAGCATGGGTTTTGTTTACATTTGGTATCGCTTCTCGTTGGCCGTACTTTACATGTCATTGTAAACTTGTGAATTTAATGTTCATCATTCTGCTGCCTGATCCCAATTAATTTAGGGTCAACGCAGCATGTTTTCTTCTTCTATACTTCTTTATAATTCCTAGCAGAGATGAGAATGTTGAGATGGATGTGTGGAGTGACAAGAATGGATAGAGGAATGATTTTAGAGGAAGTTTGAAAGTTGCACCTGTTACGGAAAAATTGAAGGGGAGTCGTTTGTCTTGGTGTGGACATGTAATGAAGAGGGACGACGCACATGTGACTAAAAGAGTGATGGATCTGAATGTTGCCGGACGGAGAGCGAGAAGAAGGCCAAAGAAAACATGGATGGATTGTGTAAGGAATGATATGAAGGAGAAAGGAGTAAATGATGTCGTGACGTCTGATAGGGGAGAACGGAAGAAGAAAACGTGTTGCGCCGACCCCAAATAGAATGGGACAAGGGCAGGAAAATGATGATGTTGACTTCTTTATTACTCGTATCTCAGACACCTCAATTCTTGACATATCATACTTGGCACAGTCTATCCATCGTTACCTGGCCTTTTAGCCAAACAGCAGTCGGCAGCAGACGACAATCGTTATCGGTCAACAGTCACTAATACATTTTCAACATTATACCCTAGCGCATATAGTTGAAATCTATTGACGTTTACATATCGTTTTTGTTTCTTTCGTTCGTTATCGCTCAGCAGTCTTTAATAGATTTTCAACTACATGTGCTAGGATATAAAGTTGAAAATGTTTTAGTGACTGCTGAGCGATAACGATTGTCGTCTGCTGTTTGGCTATAGGGCCTGGGCCTCTATTCTTATACCCACCTAAAATTAAATAAATTTTCCTCGTTTTACCGCTATGACGTGTCCATACCACGATAGCCGATTACTACGTTTTTTTTCCAGATGTGAAATTATCAAATAACTTCTACCGCTCTGGCCAGAGTAGAAAGGAGTGTCAGACTTTTACTGATTAAAACCTATCCATGTTCCTTCTTCTGTCTTTCGTGCTCCGGGGTTGTAGTATCTCGAACAAACCCGGCAGGCAGTGGCCCTGGCCAACTCTTTGAGGCGCACGTGGAACACGAACGACGGACAGTCGGTGAGCTACTCATTACTCACCATCCACAGACATTCGTCTACGGTGGCCGGGATTAGTCTCGCGGCACCCGACGCCCCCGAGGCGACTGGGTTGATTTGAGGGGCCTATCTGACCTCCAAAACCTGAGCACCCAATATTACTTCGCAATGAACAAATAAGCAAATTTATTATCAACCAAATTTTCAGCTTAATCGTGTTATTACGTCGATACCCATAAGCGGAGTTCTGTTGCCTAATTTAATTTGACCTTGAGAATAGTTCTTACCCATCCCGCGTCCTTTAAAGATGGCGTCGCGCGACTGTTTCCAGAACAGTGACGTGATGATCGTGACCACGTTGAATCTTTTGAAGCCCAGCGCTTGATAAGTCGAGATATTGTCCACGTAGTATAGATCTGAAAGATTGATTTGACATAACATACAATAATATCAAAATTGACACATTTAATACAACCAAGTTCTTAGGAGTTACGATTGATAGAAATTTAAATTGGAAGGCGCATGTAGGGGCCGCGAAATTTAAATTGGACGGCGCATAAATAAATCTTCTAATATATAAAATTCTCGTGTCACAGTTTTCGTTCCCATACTCTTCCGAAACGGCTGGACCGATTTAAACGAAATTTTGTGTACATATCGGGTAGGTCTGAGAATCGGCCAACATCAATTGTTCATACCCCTAAGAGAGCAGCGGGTGAAACCGCTGGGCACAGCTAGTCTAATATATAAAATTCTCGTATCACAGTTTTCGTTCCCATACTCCTCCGAAACGGTTGGACCGATTTAAACGAAATTTTGTGTACATATCGGGTAGGTCTGAGAATCGGCCAGCATCTATTTTTTATACTCCTAAGTGAGCAGCGGGTGAAACCGCTGGGCACAGCTAGTGTATCTATTTATCTATGGGCCAGAGCAAAAATAAAACACAATGTTGAAAAGTGTATTTCTCCTATGTTCCGTACTTTTACATCCTTCATGTTGAGTTAGATTGTAATGATAATCGTCGACAGAAACGTGGACCCTTTCTTATCTATGACTTTTCATCATCAGCCTAGACTTTTCCCCAACTTTATTGAAGTCGGCTTCCAATCTTACCGGAAGCAGCTAACCACCAGTATTTTACATGGAGCGACTGCTAATCTAACCTCTGTACCAGACAGCATAGATGAGCTTCATCGACGACGGCGCGCGGAGCGCACGCATTGAATATTGAGGCGCCTGCGTTTTTTTTGTATGGCATCTCCGAGTTTGACCTATGAGGTCGTTATCTGTTTAACCGGACAGTCCTGTGGATGCCTTGCAGTTAAGGCCTCTACCAAACGCGCCTGCGCCGCCGTCGGTAATATTTATAGCTTCACCGTTTAACTCCACCATTGAAGTGACAGCAGCGACACCCTGTCTAGGACGGAGAACCCACGAACTAGCTCGCTTATGTTTGGGCAACGGTGATCTTTGGATCCTGGCTAGCCCACTACCTTAGAATTTATTTGTATATATAGGAGTTTTACTTACCATATCCCTTGGTAAACCTCCTTAACCTTTGTCTAA
This sequence comes from Ochropleura leucogaster, assembly GCA_958449745.1. Taxonomy (NCBI): domain Eukaryota; kingdom Metazoa; phylum Arthropoda; class Insecta; order Lepidoptera; family Noctuidae; genus Ochropleura; species Ochropleura leucogaster. Next base: position 3,926,550 of record OY288226.1, on the reverse strand, counting down.
ACCTTCGGAAATCAAAGCGTGATTAAGAGCCATATATAATCTTACCTCCGTCGAAGTACTTCCCGTTGATAAAGTCCTTGGAGCCAGCCTCCTCGACACCAATGCCAATCAGTTTGATGTTGTGTTTGTTCAGAACTGGTGCAATTTCTCCCAACTGGAATTGTATACCATTTTTTAAATATGTGATTATTTATCTTGGGTCTTTCATCTATACTAATATTATAACGCTGAAGAGTTTGTTTGTTTGAACGCGCTAATCTCAGGGACTACTGGTTGGAATTGGAAAATTCTTTTAGTGTTGGATAGTCCATTTCTTGAGGAAGGCTATATAACATCACGCTACGACCAGCAGGTGCTGAGCAGCGTTGGTGAAACCGCGAGGAACAGCTAGTAATTTATAATGCGCTTATTTGGATTGGATATTTACTTTGTATGTAATGGATTAAAAAAACCGGAAACCTTTCCAGACAGTTTGTTCCGCCACTTCTTTTTCCCAGCTAAAACTCAAGGAAATGGCGAAGTTCAGACGTTTTAGGAATATGTCTTGGGTAATTAACGCTCAAAAAGTGCTGAACATAAGCCTGGTTTGAATAAATGACTTAGGCCAACTTAGGAATCAAACTCAGGACCCTATCAGTAGCTTACGACTACTAGACGGAATGACTCTTGTCCGAACAAGTCATTAGTTTCTTTTTGCATCAAGAATTTCTTAGTGCCTTGAGCTTAGATTTGTGCCCTGTTGCTATATAGCAGTTTAACGTCCGCTGCAAGAAACCAATTACATTTCGCCCGGCCTGAAAATCAAACTAAGGACCCTATCAGTGGCGCTTGCAATTACTAAGTCCACGAAGCTGGCTGAATTGGGTAGTTGACACCATTAACCAATAATTAAAAAACACAATTTTTCTGAAAGAACACCTTATTCTAGACCTGAGAACTCCATTCATTTCAAAATAACTTTAAAATTCGATTTTTAGTTGCTTTTAAATCAGTAAATAGTTGCATCATTGACTTGACAAAATAGTGACGTCATCGTTGCGAGTCTCATACAAAATCTATGGGGGAAGCGCGTTTTGACAGCTCATAAAAAGTATATCAATTGATTGGTGGTGTCATCTACACTATTCAACTGATAAAACTGTTCTAGGGTTTCCTAACAGTGTTATCAGTCAGATAAAACGGAATATTTTTACTGATACGTGATTCCCAACTTATCAGGCGCCAGTCAAATATGTCAATAACAGGGGAAAGGTGTGCTTTTACTCTTTGGCCTAATTTAGGCCTTATCACTTAAGTACGATAGGAAGTAATGCCGTGGGCTTAAAAGCGTGTAGGGGCATCAAAGGATCCTCCGTTAATCGCGTGGGGTTCGACAGATAGGATTTTGTTACATCATTTTTCAGGGTTCCATACCTCAAAAGGAAAAATGGAACCATAATATCCGTATGTCTGTCAAGACCCTTTATCTCGAAAACGAGTAGAGGTTTTCTTTTTATTAATTTAATTTTTCCCACTGGGTAATAAGATAAAGTTTGACAAGCAGTCTTACCAAGGGGGTCTCCTTTGGTAAGACTGCTTGTCAAACTTTCGGGACAATGGCTATTTGTAACGACAGTCAAAGATCTAATAATGACAGCCGGGATCAAAAATTTAACGTGATTTCCGAGGTACGGAGAAACTCGGTATGTAACGTTTAATGATGCATCCACAGACCATACTTAGGCAAGCGCGGCTTAACTTTAAGTTCGATCTAAGCGGCTGTTATTATTTACCCACGAGTACCTTGACATTTACGCGGTCGAGCCTGCGGAAAAACCCAATTCAATAGTACAATTTTCATTCACGGGAGAAAACTTTGTCATTGCATTCGAGGCGTAATTAACACACGAGCCGTAAGACGAGGGTGTTATAGAGCCGAGAACAGCAGTGAAAAATTCCCACGTGTATCAAACGACGTTTTTCAATACACTACGGAGAAAAAAGCACATGTGTGAAATACATTGCATGTTAAACCTTATTTTAGTGCAATAAGAGCTAGTTTTCAAGGAAGTCAATTGAAAAGATAATTTCACTACGTGAATATCGATATAGCAATGACGGATAAGTACCTAAATATGTTTTATCAATACAGCACCCGAGAAACGCGTGTTACCTATGCCTAGCATAATATTTATCTTCGCTTTATACTAATCTATTAATTAATTGTTAATCTATTTTAATATATACATAATTCTTCTGTACGTGTGTTTCGTCACCTAGCTCCTCTGAAACGGCTGGACCAATATGGAAGAATTTTTGTGTGTATATTTCAATGGCTTCCTGGATGTTTTTAAAACAGAACTAGACCCGGTAGGTGGCGCTGCTGTCGGTCTGTTCCCAAAATTGGTTTGTTGTGCACACGCCTGCAAATCAAGCTACTACAATCTGTCAATGTCTTTGATAGATTTTGGACTTTATTTCTAAAGTGTTAGGTTCAAGGTTCATTGGGAAAAATTGTCAGTTTCGGGTAGCTTGACCTGCTGGCGTCTGTACATGGAGCAGGGCTAGTTCTGCCGGGTCCGCTAGTTTTGTATAGGAAAATAACTCTCGTCTATATCTGTCTTTTACCTTTTCACTCCTAAACGACTAAATGAATTTGAATGAAACTTGGCATACAGGTAGATCATGGCCTGGATTTGAATTATGGATACTTTTTATCTTACCAGTGCCTTCTCGTGGGATAATATTCCGCATAAATGCTGGTGAACCCGCTAGTCTTAAATATAGTACGTTTACGGATTTTATCAATATGTCCTGTCATCTTTCTAATATTTTTATCGCGATAAATTTATGTAAACATATACTTTTATGGAATTTGAAACTCTTATATCAGTGTAATATGAAACAGATTATTTCAAGAAGTAATTACGTTGTCTCGTAAATTGTATCTAAATTCGTTCAGTAGTTTTTGCGTGATAGGAGTAACAAATATATCCATGCAGCGTGCTCACAAACTTTCGCATTTGTAATACACATAATAGTATAGTAATAAGAGTAGGCGCCACAGCAGATTTCGAGATCATGGGTCAATTCCCAGGTCTGAAAAAGTGTTTTTGGGTTTTTTTTTCATCAGAATTTACCCAGCAGCCCCGGAAACCGTAACTGGCAAAATGTGGGTGTACTATTAGATACACTACTTTTTTTTTTTTTTCGTGTGGAAATCCTCAATGGACGTCCTCCGCCTTTGCGAAGGGGTCTGTCAGACTCCTACTGACTAAAACCACACGGTGTTCCTTCTCGTCACTTCTGGCTGGGGTGCGGGGACACATTTGCATTCTAAATCAAATCAAATCAAATCATTTATTTCAATTAGACCATTACAGGCACTTTTGAATGTCAAGAAACAAAATGAATCTACAGTCCCGGTCACAAGGCATAATAACTTGTGAAAGTACTGCAGTTGCCCATTCCAAAGCGTTGATCTCTATGGAGAAGAATGGGCAAGAAACTCCATGGACACTCTTTTAAATTCTAATATTTTTACAAAATAGTATTTACATCATTCGTGTTGAGATTATACAAATATGTGAGAACGATGTAGAAAGACGTGCACAGTAAGAGCATCCAGAGTAAATAAAAAAAAAAAACAATTTAAATCTAAATAAATTAAAAATGACCGTGGTAGTTAAAAAATGACCAGTCCCAACTGACAGCGCCCGTTCACGAACATGACGTATGGATCAGCCCCATTCAGCTCGACCATTTTGAAGGGAGCTAAATGACCCGACACACTCGCCACCATCAGCGAGACATTTAAGTGAGCATGACACTATTAACCACCAGGGCTTCGTCAAGTCAATGATAATACATAGCACTCACATATGGGCTTAATAATTATACAATACTAGAGAATTGATTCTATACATTGCAAAGATAGTCTTACAATCTTCTGCAGCTTCCACTATAGCTTCGGATACTTATTAATGAGTTTACCCCTATGCTTGAGGAGCAGGACCAGCATTGAGCCAAGCATTTTTATCATCAATATAATCCCCCAACTTATAATATGCTTGCCTACATAGTGTGCGTTTAATACAAGATTTAAATTTCGTTTCATTCAGTTGAAGAATGTGGGGAGGTATTTTATTGTAGCATTTCAAACAGTACCCCATGAAAGATGAGTCTACTTTAGCTAACCTGAAACCTGGTTGAACTAATTGGTCCCTATTTCTAGTATTAACACAATCACCCCAGCAGTGACGGTTTGCTTGCGGCAAACCCCTTCTCAGGAAAAGGGGAGGAGTGGACTACTCCTCTCCCTGTCATTCTTTATAAGAGGCACGCGGAAACACCACGCGACGCCAACTCAGGTATTAGATAGACTACTGCCTCAACCCAGGCGTAATGTTGCCTGATGCATATTGTTAAGCCTTTAATGTCTCATTGAAGGGCAAAGGCCTACCCCAATTCATTTTATGACCTTTTTCTTGGAGTTAGTGTTAATAAGATCGTGTTAATCTTACCTCTTTCGCCCACAGTCTGCATAGCATGCATCCCCAGCGCCTGAAGAATATGATGGCAACATTCTGGTCCTCCCAAAATGATTTCAACTCTAGTGTCTGGAAAATAGAACATACTTCGTATTAATAAACAGAACTTTAATATACAGTGATAAAATATATACATATGTGTCGTGATACAGTATTTTACTAGTACGAGGGGATAGGGCGAATCAGTCTGAAGACAATCTAACAAATCAAATCATTTATTTCAATTAGATCACTTCAGGCACTTTTGAATGTCTTAAAAACAAAAAATGATGCTGCTACAGTCCCAGTCACAAGACAAAATAACTTGTGAAAGTACTGTACTTGACATCTAAAATGGCCGCCCCAATTTTGGCGAACCCGTCTTAACGTTGTCATGTTTTTGCCGGGAGAACGAGACATTACGACAAAGGCACAAGATGGAAAGAGCTAAATATTAGATTGTCAACGCCACAGTTGTTCTTTAGGTTAATGACCTTTCGTATCGCTTCTCGTTGGCCGTACTTATAATTTTTATATATTTTTTATTAAAATATACATAAAACAAAAAACGTTTAAAAATGCAAAAAAAATTATCCCACCGGTATCAGGAAAGCGTCCAAGCTACCGGCCTTCAGAGCTAAGGAGAAAGGAACCTCCTAACAATACAAGCCGTGTCTAAGAGTACCACTTTCTGTTTCAAGCCCTTTATTCAGCTGCATAATGAGAGCCTCCTTAGTTATTTGTTGAAGCAAATTAAAGAGATATTATTTTTATTACTGCAGCCATACATAAACACAGACTGCACGATAACCTGTGGCCTTTTCAATCTCTTATGTAGTGATAGCGGTGTTGTTGTGCTTTCCTTGCAGGTGATAATGGCATGCTATTTATTTACCTGATAAACTGTGTTCTAGAAAGTGATAAGTTTATTTTTTCTCATAAGTTAATGCTAACCCTTTGAGAGTTCTGTGAAAACTTGCAGCATAAACGGCCCCAACTTGTGACTGTAAAGACCAGTTAAAAGTTGTTTATGCTGCAAGTTTGTACGGAACTCTCGGTGTGCGAGTCCCGACTCGCGCTTGGCCGGTTTTGTTTGACAATTTCTAGCATTGAAATTTTAACACTTTCTATGTAAGTTAAACCTATGCAAAGCAAGTTGTATAGCAAGTGTATACATATAGTCACAATTATATTTTAAAAGGCGAAAGTTTGTATGTGGGTGTATGTTTATTACTGGTTCACACTCAACTGTGTGTGTTACTGGTTCAACTCCTGGTTTAATGGATTCGGATGAAATTTCGTATATATAGATATCCTATTGTACTATATAACGGGCTGGTGTCCGCAATTCCACGTCCAAGGCGCATATTTTACGTGTGGATAACTTATAAAATAGCCTTTTTATTTTTAATCTCAGTGAATTACAAAATTGTTTTCACTGCTTATTAGAAATATCAGTGAGATGATGTTTATTTTAAAAAAAAATTAACATAGTTTATTTTTCAAACCATATTAGGCCGGTGATTCGTGCATGACTACTCTGACTGAGAAGAAACAGCCAAAACAATCTCAGAGGTATATATCATAGTCTCTTTTAAGGTCCAGACAAAAATCTTGGTCAACTTATATGAGGACTATGTAGATTATTGTTTGAAATAGTATTTTTGTTAAGTTATGATAGATAGTTAGCAGTGTTGGTTTTGCTAAAGCTACCTTCATCACATAGAAAACTCATACCCTAAATGGTCTACTTTTTATCCTGATCTACATAGGTGAAACTGCAGGGTGCAGCTATATCTTATAATATAAAATGCTCATGTCACAGTTTAAGTTGCCATACTCCTCCTAAACAGCTTGACCAATTTTTAAGAAACTATATATTATATAGTCTGAGTATTGGTTGTAATCTACTGTTTGTACTCCTAAGTTATTTAATCTTTCCACATCCAGCCGCAGGCTATTCTCTCTAACCCAGGGTGGGTTGATTCTTCTATTTAAAATTACTTGCTTATACTTTGTGACGATGACAGTGGACCCTTGTCTACTAGCAAACTGTGTGCATGTTTGGCCCGATGTAGGAACATGGTTGAGGGAAAAGGAGTATGTTAGGTCAGTAACAGGTGGCATTGTAGGGCTGTCTACCCCCATAAAAAAAAGGGATGAGTTTAATGAATGAGCATGTATTTCAAATCTATTCTGAAATAATTATACCTGCACTTTGGTATGGGCTGAATAAAACCTGTTCTGTGCAAGAATAGGTAATAATTAAAAAAAAGACAGTGTTAGTAATACCGGAAGCTGGAAATTAATACGTCCTGCAATTACATGCAGGTAATATAATGGGTGCATACATTCTATGCAAAATTTTATGACTAGGATCTTGGATAAATACGACAGAAAAACCTCAAGCATAGCTAGATGCGTAGATAAATCTGAACCAAACTTAAAACCGGTTCACATAGACGACTGATTCTATTATTAAGTTCCGATTAAGAAACATGTAGCTGCAAGCCAGTTATTATGACATTTTACATAAATAACATTATTTAGGCAACATCCTCCGCCAATATTACAACTAATAAGCTGGTTGCCCAGAAAAATAACTTTCAAACAATAATATCAAAATTTTGAAAGCTGAAAATTAAAATATTCTTTTAGCGGCGCAGCGTAAATAAAAAAAAGGAACTACACTATGTTCAATGGAAAAGATTTAGTTACCTCGCCGCTGGCGATGCTCTTCACTTTTTGTGACCCAATCTGAGTGATATCTGTAGACATTTTCGTTGTTTTTAATACTTTTGATTACTTTAATTTTACAAAAACTCAAAAAGTTCTTGACACAGCGAAGTGAACGACAAGAGTGAACAGTTAAATTTGTTTGACAGTTCGAGTTTGCAGTCTGTCAGTTATGTTACTGTCAACTGTGGGAGTGAGTGAGTGCGAAGGAGTTGATTGCCAATTATTTTCTAGCTTGCCAATCAGTATTTCTTTGAATGAACATTTGAACAACTACAGTCTAGTTTTCGTCCAATAACGGACAAGGACATGGACAAAGACAAATTGCATGAATTTCATAGAAAAATAAGTAGTTTCTAATTTCTAGGGGTCAAAAAGTCCAATGTCTAATTCGTCGGATAAACTGTGAATCTAATCGAATCTTTATGGAAGTACACTCATCTTTTGGACAAAATGGATCAAATAGCCGGATCCACACCGGACGATCCAAAGCGCTCCGATCGCGCGCGGCATGGAGCGCGCTCCACGGAGCGTGAAGTGTAGACGTGCCGCGCGCGATCCATGTGCGCGGCGGAGAGCGCGCGCTCCACGCCGCGTGCGATCCATTTGTTGTCGGTTTTTTGGTCACGCACAAAGGGGCCTCAGTCGCTTGGCGCGCGCGGTCTGGACGGTTGTGTAGAATCGCGTGATCCGCCGTTATGGATAATTCGCAATGTATCCGTTTAATTTCCCTATATAGGGAGAATAAATGTCTATGGGATCCTAATGATACCAATTACACAAGTAGAGGTGTAAGAGAAGATGTCTGGCGGAAAATTAGTCGGCAAATAAACAATATTCCAACAACAGAACTAAAGAACTTTTTGGTTTTCGTATTTTTTGCCGTAAATATACAAGTAAAATGTAGCTTGCTGCTACTACGGCTATTCGTCGCCGTCGTTGCACGTGTGACATAGCCAGACAAAATTCAACTGATTCAGTATGGATCGGCAGGAGCGCGTTGGAGCAGGCCATCAGGATCGCAAAAGATTGCTGTTGGATCGACCTAGAACGATCCACGCTCCACGCATCACGATCTTGGATCGCGGATCGCAGGATCGCCGATCCATTTTGGATCGTCTGGTGTGGATCCGGCTAATTATCAGACATACATACTTTAATTTTATATGTGGGGCTGGAACTACGAACTTGGGTTCAAGCCACTCTTGCCATTCATATGGGAGGATTCAACGTCCGCAAAATTGCTAGTATTAATCTACCAGCTTTCAACTCCTCGGTCAATGACACAGAGAAATTAATGAGGAACGTCCTGGCTTCCACACTGATTGATTTTTATAATCGTTACTTAGAGCGTCATTTGCCCGTCCGTCCATTTTCCAAAAGATGGTGGGAGTAGTTCAGAACAATCTATTATACACGTCTGTTGGCTATGGGGATGTGGGAGCTGGGTCTTAGGCATAACGCACTACCGTCGTCGAGCATAGCCCGCCCTTAGTTCGACGACACTATTTTTCACCTCGCTGTATTTGTTATGTGCCTATTCTATTAAAAGGCATCAGTGGTGATTTACTGAATATTATGAAGAAGTATGTTTAATGTTAAATGGGTCATTTTCCTGACCCATAAACCTTGAAACTGCTTAAGTGCTAACTATGATAAAGATGACCATTTTTGATTTATTTTCATTTTTATATTACGATTTTTTGTTCTCGTTTCTACAAGTAAATGGATAATGCACTTTTCCTATTGGAATAAAGGAGAAATTAAAATCCAATAGGACAAAATCGGTAACTCTCACATTGATTTCAATTTATGACATCCTTATGCGATCTTCACATCACTATTGCGTTGCTTCTTCTTAGGGATGTCCGAAACATCGAAAGTATCTATTTCTATCTTATCGAGGTTTTAAAAACCAAATATCAATTTCAAAATATTTTCATTTCACATAGGCCTATAGGAGCACTTATAAAACGTCGATAAAAGGTGCACGTTTCGAGATTTTCGTTTCCTATAGTGAAGAACTAGAAAGAAAATCCATGGTTACTCTTTTAACATCAAAAGGTTAGTCAGTATAGATTAGCACTTAGTCGCTTCATCATCTTTTAAAGTATTCTTAGTAAATATAGTTATTAAGTTTTCTTCTTCCTTTCCGCCTGACAATTAGATGGAAAGTTCAATATAAATAATCAAACACACACTGCTATGAAAATAATAATATGTAAAGCTGTTTGTTTTTTTTTTATTTATTTATGCAGTGTTTTTTGTATTTTCGTTCCTAAGTGCTCACTCAAACTCCAACTAAAGTGATCGTGTGACTACTGCATCTTCGATGCATCCACGTGCATTATTCATTCTCGTTCTGTTTTTCGCTCTTGCAAATGACGGTTCTGAACAATGTGGTGCTACTCTAAGGCTACATAAAAAGTTTTTTGATTCGACTGTTAAGATTTTAAGAACTAAGTAGTTCTTAAAATCTTAACAGTAAATATCGATAGTAAACAACCAGTCAACAAGTCTCACAAGGAAGTGTAGCGTAGATCATTATGTTATGGAAGTCAGACAGTCACTCCATGTAAAGTGCTTCTATTAGGTATCATTAATAAAAAAAATAATGAAATTGCATTCCAAGTTTTAATTCTCTGGACATAATTATTCCCAAATAATTTTACTTGTGAATAAATCCGCAAAAGTATCGATTTGTAGAATCGACATCTATTCGACAGCCCTACGTACCTACTTTTCATTCTGCCTTGATTGCTTGTCACCGCGTGTTTCGCCGGTCTGAAAACTTTATTATTTATCTCCATACCTGGTGAGTATTCACTTATTTATTATGAATTTATAGATTTTAGTCACTTTTCTTTACGTCAAAGCAAATTTTGTCAAATACAACAACTTGTTAATTGGACGCATTTTGACCTTGTACATTCGAGTCATTTCGATTGATTTTTTGTTACGTGTATTGTCAGTTTTAAGAGTTTTATTGCGTTGTTTGTTGGTCTCTATTGTGAAAAACAGGCCAAGTTCTCATCCACGCCTATTTTCCACAAAGTCGAATAAACTAGGAAGTTGAATTTGAGGATAAAAAGGAGATAGGTACCTACATCGACAAGAATGAGCGTTTTACGCTTCGTAGTTGCTAGTTTAAGCTAAGGTTCTTATAAGCGTGTGTTTAATGATGAGCTAGTCAGATACGTCATTAGCAGTTTTAGAGTTTTAGACCATATTAGCTGGATCTACGTTTTCAAAGTACTACCTACCTATGTCATCAGATTATTTTTAAGTATCTCAGCCACCTACTCATTCTGAAACAATTGATGCAAGTAAAACAGTGTTTGAAATTGCAGTAATTAAATCTAATTGAAGTAAGCAATTTCCTTACTAATCATGGTATTTAGGACAAAGTGAAGAAAGTGGGTCACTTAATCAATGTTAGCTATTGGGTTTTATTATCTGTTAAAGGCATTGTTCTCTATGCTCATCCTATTTGAATTAATTTGTCTCTAGAATCAGACATAATAACTACAACACATTTTCAGTTTAAAAGAACTTATTTTTACAATAATGAAAGCAGATATCTGAGTATTGTATGAATTTCTGGAATATAAAGGTACCTTGTTTGTTGGGTGATTTTTGCCCCTTATTTGGGTTATTGTGGGAAGTTTGACAGTTGCTCCATGTGTAACGGATAAGGTGTAAACTGACACCTGTACAGTTGGGAAAAGGCTAGGAACTTGATGATAAACTTACCTGGTTGACAGACATGGAAAGGGATGAAGGAAAAATACACCCCATTATCAGTCTTTTAATAATCCAATTGCTGGCCACAGGGAGTGGGAGTGGGTTGTAGCTTACCATCAATGGTGTGTTAGTAAAAGTCTGTTTTTGGTTCTAAGATATGCCAGCATCTTTACAATGATTTTCCTTAATTTTTGTCTTCTGAAATATATCATAAAATGATTTATTTACAATTTTAAACCTCTTTAACACTTTTGGTGCCCAGCACCCAGCATATGGGTCGCAATAATTATGTTGTGTGTCTACAACCTCCCAAGCTAACAATAGCTACAGCAATGACTTGTGAGGTGAGCACTGAAAGTTGATTTACCCCTTGTGTTCACACAAACATAAAATACTACAAATGTAATAAGCTGGCTCCTCCAATTCCAACTCTACCACTAACTTAACTGGCTTGAAATTCATATTCATATCTTTATTGCATTCCATAATGTCTGAAGATCTTAAAATAGGCTTAAAGCTAAGGTACAATCATGAACCATGTAGAGCACAGCAAACAAATTAAACAAATTCTTAATATAAATTACCAAATTATAAATACATCACTAAAACTATAGTCATTTGTGACTGTCACAAAAAAAATTGATCTACTAGGTCAAAGACAACATTTGGCCCAATATTGATTACATCAAGCATAAGGTTCTAATAACAAAAACTGACATTAAACCCAAGTATAAGCTGTCAATTTTGTATTTAGACATAAACATTTATTATAGAAATTAAGTTAACCCGTTGCACGATTGTTTACAAAAATGTAGGGTAACAATGTATGAAACTTTGCACCTGTCTGCACACTTTGTCGAGCGAAGGATTAAAAATACTACAGTGGATTTGGACCTGGGCTTACAGATATATCAATGAGGTTGATGCCATAGCCCTAGCTGGACCGTCAGGTGTAAACACAACAAGTAAATCCAATTACAATAGCATTCTGTGCCTCAGAAGGCACGTGAAAATGTTGGTCCTAGCTAAATAGTCAGTGTCTCGAAAGTCTGATAACCAGTCTTACCACATACTAACTGAATTGTGGAAATCAGATAGGCAGTTGCTCCATGTAAAATACTGGTATTCAACTGCATCCAGTTAGGCTGGAAACCAACCCAACGTAGTTAGAAAAGGCTAGGCAAAAGATGATGACACTGCACGCTCAAGCTAGGGCCCTTACTGCCACCTAAAAATATTCTGAACCAAATATATACCTTCTCAAGATATCCATACAATTATTAACTTCATACTTACTCAATAAAATCTGTAATAATCTCTAATTCTGATAACAAACTGATAAATTATTAGATTATTTGCTAGATTCAGATAATCTGAATGCTAAGTATTAGATAATGTAATCTTCTGATAGTAATGTTTAAATGAATGTGCAATTTCATGTACAATGTGGGTTTATAGAAACCCGACATGAATTTTTATTTATTTAGGCTAACTGTAACGATAAAACTAAAAAAAAATGTTCCATTGTTTTTGGAAATTCATAATGATTTATAGACCACTAGCTTTTGCCCGCGGCTCCGCTCCCGTTAAATTCGGTATAACACAGTTCCCCTTTCCTGATTTTTTAGGTTTTCCCCTAGCGCCTTATTGATTTGTAATAGCAATGCTAAGTTTTCCCTCGTTCTCCCTCATATCCCACTTTTTTAAAATAAAAATTAGCCTATGTCCGTCTCCTTGTTCCCAATTATCTCTGTACCAAAATTCATCAAAATCGGTTTAGCCATTAAAGCGTGAAGAGGTAACAAACAAACAAACAAAGTCACTTTCGCTTTTATAATATTAGTAAGGATTTGTATGTAACACCTTGTCTATGGTAGTGACACAAAAACAGCATAACTTGTTATGGTATACCTCGTATAAGGGAGGGATTTGAAAGTCAAAGCATACCATCCCTCTTGTGATTAGAAGAACTTAATTTAAAAAAGAAATCTTGTTAGTATAACTTTTAGTTGCAGGAAAACATTATGTTAACTAAGTCTACTTCACAACTTTCATTTAATTTTTGTAAATAATTGTTTATTTTATTTGTTTACTAGCTTCCGCCAGCGATTTCCGCGTAGCATAGTTACTTTGGGCTAATTTTAAACCGCGTGATGATTAAAAAAAATATCTTTCTCTCCCCCTTTCTTCCCTCTTTCTCCTCCATATCTCACTTTAGAAATAGCCTATGTCCGTCTCCATTGTCCCAACTATCTCTGTGCCAAAATTCATCAAAATCGGTTTAGCCTGAAAGAGGAAGGTTAAAATACATAACAAACAAATACCATATCTGACTATCTATACGCCATCGGTTTAGGTAGTAAGTGTTGTTTATAGAAGACACTTCCATACGCAATGTCTAAAATTAAATTGATTTACGTTTTTAATTAAGATAGTTTTCTATTTCCTAACGTATGTTAAACCCTACGCCGCACCATCGCATCACATCAGGCGAATTGTGGCAAAGCGCAAACCTATTTAGTATTAAAAAAAAACATAATATTTTATGACTTGTTCAGTGGTCATTCAAAATCAACCTGAATCTACATTATCATAAAGTTGATATTCGCTGAAATACGAGTACCTTTAATAGTCTTCTTATGAGTCATTAATCAGTTCATTTTATTTCCTTAAATACCTGAGTATTACTGTAATTTACACCTTAAGTTTGTGCAATAAAGCTGGTAGTTTATTGTATTACGAGCTAAACTGATTAATTATGCTGACACCGTCAAGTATGACTGAATTATCTCGAGAATTACTTCAAGTCGAAAACGATTAGATCATGTTTTATTTGATAGAATCTATTAATGGAGAGGAAATCTACCGTGAGGAAGGTTGACAGTAGGGTAAGACCAGAGACACGAAGGATAAACTGCAGGATGCTATGACTAGGAAGGAGATGACGAGGATTAGAGAAGTATGCTTGAGGAAGACAGATCATTGACAATCGTTACAGGTAGTCAGAGGCCCAAAAGTCTGACAACTAATCATATCGGGGTGTATTGTATTATCCAAAAGACGGGTACTCACTGAATTGCATTAGTAGATAAAAGCGAAAGTGAGTCTCTTTCTTTCTTACCTTTTCACGCCTTAATGGCTAAGCCGATTTGGAAGAATTTTGTTACAGAGATAGTTGGGACCCTCGAGACGGACCTTCGGATTTTAGGCAAATTTTGAAAAATGATGAAAACTACAGGTAGCAGGTACCTGCAAATCAGGAAAGGAGAACTGTGTTACCCCGAATTAAACGCGAGCGAAGCTGCGGGCAAAAGCTAGTATAAAATAAATACTAGTATTCAGCTGATCTCTAAATATTTGGAAAAAGGTTAGGAAAATTATGGGACGAAGGAAGCTGCGCCAACGACAAATTAATTGGGATAATGGTAGAAGAATTAAATTGACCTAAGTTAAGGTTTAATCATCATTTAAATATGGCGCCTTTTTTGTGGGTGTTTTTTTGTCCTTGAAGAACTCGAATTTTGTTTTGACTATGAAACGGTATTTTGATGTAAACTTATAGTTTGTAAGTTTTAAACTTTCAATTTATAAAAAAACTAGCCGTGCCCAGCGGTTTCACCCACTGCTCATTTAGGGTATGAAAAATAGATGTTGGCCGATTCTCAGACCTACCCGATATGTACACAAAATTTTGTTTAAATCGGTCCAGCTGTTTCGGAGGAGTATGGGCACGAAAACTGTGACACGAGAATTTTATATATTAGATAAGTTTATAATTGTAAAATAGTAACTTTGATGTTAAATCCCTCAATTTTTTCGCTCATTTGGCGCCACAATCCTTAAACAGTAAACGTCATACGCTTTACGACAAATAATTTAAATTAAACAATGTGACCATAAAATAATTGAACGCACTACAGATCCACATAATTACATGACTAGCCATTATTATTTTTAAGTTTGTGTGTGTGTGTGTATTTATTGATCCTTCACGCACAAACCACTTAACCGACTTGGATGAAATTTGGTAAGTAAATAGCACATATAGACTTAGTCTTTATTTATGTATACGCGGGAGAAACCGCGTTTCGCAGCTAGTCATACATTCAGCTCTTTAGACATGCATGTAGTAATGATCGCGCAGTGGTCTCAAGCTATGAATCATTGCGCAGGAGTTTGGGTTTTGATTTTTCTATAAAGAAAATATTAATGACTAGCTAACGCCCGAGGCTTCTTCGCCTATGTATATATTCATATTTTAAACAATGTTTTAATAATAAGTATAGGTTTCTCTAAAGCTGTATATAGCAATTACCAGTGTCACATGCTATGAAACCGGCCAAATGCGAGTCGGACACGCGCATGAAAGGTTCCGTACCCTTATCTATCTACTAGCTGTTCCTCGCGGTTTCACCCACGCTGCTCAGCACCTGTTGGTCGTAGCGTGATGTTATATAGCCTGTAGCCTTCCTCAAGAAATGGACTATCCAACACTAAAAGAATTTTCCAATTCCAACCAGTAGTCCCTGAGATTAGCGCGTTCAAACAAACAAACTCTTCAGCTTTATAATATTAGTATAGATAATATAAAAATGCATCGCAAAATGTGTTGGTAAGCGCATAACTCTACAACGCCAGGACCAATTTTATTATTTTATTTTTTTTCAAATGGTCGTTGAACTACAAGGATGGTTTTTAAGGCGAGAAAAAATTCGGTAGGGTAGAAAAATTGCATTGCAACTCATACCGGGCACAGCTAGTCATAAATAATATGTTATTGTAAAACGGAAAAAATCCTGTTTGTTTTATGGTAGTCCCTATTTACTTTATTCTGTTTCTAAACTTTGCTGTTATAGCGGCAACACAAATATATTATCTGTGAAACTGTCAACTTTCTAATTATTACGGATCATGAGATACACCCTAATGACAGAAGGACAACGTAGTTTTAGTTATAGGGCCTGGTTTTATCCTTTGGGTACGAAACCCTAAAAAAACATGCAGCTCTAGAATATAATGTTAGTTTCGGTAATTAACAAAGAAATTGACACCTAAGATGACGGTTTAATGTTGTTAATTGTTATGGCAACAGACGCTAGACGCTATCTACGAAAGAGGCGTCAAGTTTGGGTTAATGCTGGCGAAATATAGAAGTATTAGATATAAGTCGTCTCTGCTTAGCATTTCTGGTTACAAGCGGGAGGTTTTGTTTTTTCCGAATCGTGTTATTTGCTTATCTAATCATACATGATGCCTATGCCCGTTTTCACCAACACGAGTTTCCTAACACCTAAACGGATGACTCAGCAAAAGAACGCTGCTTATTTTTTTACCGACTACAAAAAAGAGGAGGTACACAGTTTGGCTTTATTTTTTTTTTAAAAAAAAAAGCTCTTCTAATTATAAATTACAAGTAGGTCGCTTTATGTTCTTCAGATTTAATGGGCATTGGCTAAGCGCAATAAAACCAAGTGCAATGACAATGCAAATATTACCGAAAAAATCCTCATTAATATAAGCCTCGGGTTTTGTCTCCTAATAGTAAATAGTCCAATCCTCCACGGTATTCTAACTAAAATCATGATTCAACGTACAAAACTGGAAGTCCCGACATAGTTGGCGAAAAGCCAGAATGATATAAAATATTCGGCAAAATCGATAACTGTCGTTTGCGAGCGGCGCCATAGAGCTGACATCATCAAGTCGACCGCTGTGGGTCAACATTGACTTTTACACAGCATAAACAAAGTCAAAAAGAACAAAAGGTCAGGAAACTCCCATGAACTGCATTATAATGTACAGTTATGTTTAATTTCGAGGTCGTGATGGCCTAGTTCTTAAAGCTTCACCGCTTATGCATAAGGTTGAAATTCGGGCAAGTACCAATGTGACTTTTTCCATTCATATGTACTCGTACTGTTCTCAGTTTATCTTGGACATTACAGACTGGTAAGAGAAAACATCGTGAGGAACCCTAAAACTAATAAATTTAATGTTTGAAATCACCAACCCGTCCTGAGCAAGCGTGGTGATCAATGCTTGTGCCTTCTTTGTATCAGAAGAGGTCTTTGCCCAGTAGTGGGACAGTAATTGGTATTAATATGTTTAACTAGCTGGCGCCCGCGGTTTCGCCCGCGTGATATCGAAAAGTAGCCTATGTGTTATTCCAGACTATAATCTACCTCTGTGCCAAATCTCATCAAGATCCGTTGAGCCGTTTTGACGTGATGAAGTAACAAACATCCATACATCCTCACAAACATTCGCATTTATAATATTACTGGCTTTTGTCTGCGGCTTCGCTTGCGTTAAATTCGCTATAACACAGTACAAATAAAATGTACCACAAAGAGATCTAAATTTAAATCTTGACGGCAAAAATCTTGATGTTATAGCGGAAACTGTATTTTTGGGGATGACTATCGATTCAAAACTGCAATGGGGCGCGCACATAAGAACTCTTTCGGGTAGGCTCAGCTCAGCTGCTTATGCAGTAAGGAAAATAAGGCAGTTAACTGATGTAGACACAGCTAGGTTAGTTTATTATGCTTACTTTCACAGTATTATGTCCTATGGCGTTCTGCTATGGGGATCAGCAGCAGACGTCGATTCAGTTTTCATATTACAAAAGAGGGCAGTCCGCGCGATCTATAAAATGGGTCCTCGCGAGTCCCTCAGAGAAAAATTTAAAGAGATCGATATACTGACTCTGCCTTCACTTTATATCTTAGAATGTATATTGTATGTCCGTAAAAATCGGGGGCTTTTCAGAATTAGGAGCGACTACCATAATATTAATACACGCAGTAAACACGAAATTGTAATTCCCAAATTTAGATTAACAAAAACTAGCAAGTCATTTCTAATAAACAGTATACGCTTTTATAACAAGTTGCCAAAATCAGTTATAGAACTGACAGATGGAAAGTTTAAAAACTACATAAAACGTGTCCTTATTAAAAAAGCATATTACAAAATCAAGGACTACGTTGAAGATAAAGAAGTTTGGCTATAGTTCCTTCTGCGCATGCGGCTTCCCTGGTAGCTATAATCAGCACAAATTTGTGGATGTCTCTAACTATTCTCAATCTTATTATTTTTTGTGATCTCTTTTAATCATTTTTTTGCAATAGTTGTCAAATCACTTATTTATATCACCCATGTTCTGAATAGTTACAGTACTGATAGCAACATCTGTGTGACTCGTCTCATTGGTATTATTTTGTTTATTTTTTTATTCTTGTATAGATTCTCTTCTACAAATTTGTTGTGAATGAGTGGACATGGTAGGCCTTGTAGATTCTTAGACCCCTGTTAACTTTGGTTATTTATTATTTTATTTTACTTTCTGTAAAGTAAGCATTGACTTATTGTCGGGCCTACGCTGTCCTCTCATACTTAAGTACTAACGCTGTAACAACAACATTGTAAAACAAAATGATTTTAAAAGAGTAACCATGGAGTTTCTTGCCGGTTCTTCTCCATAGGAAACGACCAACCCGAACCGTGCATCTTTTCTCGACGTTTTATAAGTGCCCATGTAGGCCTATGTGAAATAAAAATATTTGATTTTGATTTTTGATTTTGAAAACAAACAAATAAGTACAAATAAGGCGCAAGGGCAAAAACTGCAGGTCTGCTACCTGCAGTTTTTGCCCTTGCGCCTTATTGATTTGTAATAGTAACACTAAGCCAAAACACCTTATCTTACCTCGTTCTCCCTCACATTCCACTTATTTTAATAAAAAAAAATAGCCTATGTCCGTCTGCTGGTACCCAACTATCTCTGTGCCAAAATTCCTCAAAATCGGTTTAACCATTAAGCGTGAAGGGGTAGCAAACAAACTCACTTTCGCTTTTATAATATTAGTAAGGATAAGTAGGATTTGGTCTCGTTTTGTCTAGTGTACCTCTTTACCCAAAATGGAAATTTGACTTGCTTATGCTGTACCTTGGAAAGCACGTCAAGTCGTTGATCCCGGCTGTTAATTGGAGATCATTGACGAGTAGACAGTGGCCCGAAAGTCTGATAATCAGTCTTACCAAGGTTTATCGTATTACCCAGTACTAAATAGGTTGTGGTAGTCAGATAGGCTGTCGCTCAAGTGACCTTGTGTGCATTTACTTTCCATATAGACCATAGCAGGTCAGATTTGTAGAGTTTCACAAGTTGTGTGGTGTTTGTTTAATGTCCTCATCTCCCAAATTGATGGACAATACTCAATTTTCCCGCTTAATCGAGTCCAGTGTACCTACTGGCTTTTCTTTACCTTGACTCCATCGATCCAATTGTACAGGAGTGCGATCCGTTTTACCTTGTTTCTTTCGGCCTTGCTGTTTTCCCTCAAGGATATTAATTGTAAAGGCATAACATCCAGTTGACCGTCACTAAGAATTTGACTGATTGAGTCACTCAATTTTCTTGGAATACGGTTTTCTTCTGGGGCTGTATCATTAATTGAGGCGAGGTTTAACCAATTTTGAACTTCTAGAAATTCACAAATATAAGAAAGAATACCATGACAAAATACTTTGTTAAAAACTAGCTTCCGCCCGCGACTTCCTCAGCGTGGCACTTTAATCCGCGTGATGATAAAAAAAAAACTTTCTCTCCCCTTTTCTTTCCTCTGACTCCCCCTTTATTTGATGATTTCCCACCAAAAAATAAGGAAATGAGCCACAGGCGTGCACAGGGTCTAATGACCGGGTAGGCAGCGTATTTTTTTCCGCGAAAATTAGGAAAGATTCCGCAATTGCACGTGTTAATTCGTCTTTTTTGCCGCGGAATAGAAATTATGTAAATCTGTAGGTATACCCCGAATGACTCCACACTGTTGTATTATTCGAATTAAATAACAGGCACGGAAAACAATATAATTTATTTGTGTGTATGCAACCACACAGCCAGGAGTATGTTTCATAATTTTTCTTATTAAATTTACGAGTTACATTACCTTTTTGCTGGGTTAATGCTGGTAATTCAAGCACACATCTACCTTTCGACACTATTTGAAGCTTTTCATTAAACGACAATTGAGAAAACCTACCATTTATTACTTTTAACAAACACACATTATAGAATTTAGAACAAATCGAACTGAATTTGCGTTTCGTTAATTAATTATTCACAAAAAACAAATATTAACTGCAAACTTCACATAAACATTTCAAAATTTTGATAATAAAATGTTGACAAATAAAATTGCATCACTTTCAACCGGAATTGTACATAGCTAATGACTTCTTCAACTTGTCGTATAATCTCTGTTGAGCGCCAATCAGTAAAAAGCTGAGCTGTACCGACCAATGCAACGAGCTGTTCATGTCGCAACGAATTGCGACATGAATCGCGGCCCCCGATTGGCTTGTCATGCCACAGGAGATACGTCGCTGTGTGAGCCATACACGACCCTGCCGGGGTTGCGGGTTGTTCGAAAGAGATACCGCGGCCTCGGAACGTAAAGGGCAATAGAAGAAACATGGGTGGGTTTTAGTCAGTACAAGTCTGACATGCCCCCCCGCTCCACCTAGAGCGGGGGAAGTCATTGGATGATTTCCCACCCGAAAAAAAAAAAAAAAAGACGTGTCTGTACACGAGATTTTACACACACACGCATACTTCATGCCTACATTTATCAATGAACTAAAGGCACTATTGAAGTTTGCCTTTAATTCGCTCGTGACGATCTGTTGAACGCGAAACGCCTGCCATAGTGTTAATTTAGGGCGGTGTGGAACGTTGCTATTATTTTTACGTTAGGAATTTATAGAAAAAGTTTAAATTAATTAGATATTTGTTTATTCTTTGATTTTTTTTCTTTCTTTGTTTACCTATGGAGTCTAGGGTCGGCAGTGTCTTTTTGCCTATATGAACCGCACGCCCCTGAAATGAGCATATGAGTTTCCTACGCAAGTCATCCTAAAATTTTGTTAGTCATCACGCTGTAATGTCATTACTTCATCGGAATTGACTTAGCGGAATAATATTGGAATAAATAAATGCATTCTCATTCAAAACCTTCATTCATCATCGTGAACATGGAAACTACGAGAATTTTGTCAGTAAAATATGCATTTGAATCAGCAGGTTTTAAAAATGTAACCTCATTGGTAGACAGGTCGTTATTATTTAGTTACTAGCTTCCGCCCGCGACTTCGTCCTCGTGGTGTAGTTACTTTGGGCTAAAGCTAACTTTAACCCGCATGATGATTGAAAAAAAATATTTTTCTCTGCCTATTTCTCCACATTTACACACTTAAAAAAAATTTGCCTATGTCCGCCTCCAGGGTCCCAACTATCTCTGTACCAAAATTCTCCAAAATCGGTTTGGCCATTTAGGCGTGAAGACGTAACAGACAAACTCACTTTCGCTTTCATGATATTAGTAACGATTATTCCTAAGATACCCGCAGACAAGATTTCTGCTTATTTTAAGAAAGGGGATCCACAGCCCACGACATTTTTCTCATTCCTTCGCATGTATACCTACTAAAAAGTTATAAGCATCGATCAATCTAACACCTAATGTAATTTCCCCTTTTGTTGTAAATTAAATATCCCCTATAAATTCTTATTTTCCTGACAATACATGGCGCTTACCAAATTTCGTTAGTGAAAAAAACGGTCTATAGGCATTAGTTTATGCGTTGCTTAAAGTTGTAATCCGAAACTAGGCTTTAGTTTAAGCGTAGCTTGTTGTTGGTGAAAACCGAGTCTATGCATCAGGAGTCATCTAGGAGTAAGCGTCGTTTAGTGTTAGTGAATCCCGGCACTAAGGATAGGTTTAAGCGTCGCTTAGTGTTGACGATACCCAGCTCTTTGCATTGGTTTAAGCGTAGTTTGTTGTTGGTGAAAAGTTGAAAACCGAGTTTAGGATTTGGTTTAAGCGACGATTAGTGTTAGTGATACCTTGCACTAGGCTTAGGTATAAGCGTCGCTTAATGGTGGTGAAATACGGCACTAAGCATTGGTTTAAGCGTCCCTTAGTATTGGTTTTCTGGCGCTTACCAAAAAGGTTCAGTTACTACAAAATCTGCCTTCTCATTGTGATGACATAATATACAATACATGTATGTTCTATGACATGAGTTGAATCACCCAACAGTGAAGTGTTAGTATCATTATCTAGTAAATCACAACAATGATATTTATCTAGATTTTAAGGTTATCATCATGTTCGAGCTTCCACTGAAAATGATCTGGCTAGTCTTGATTATGCTGCGTTTTAAGAAGTTCTCAGAATCGACATTCACAGAAATCATTTCAAAGGCGTAATCGCAAATCTAAAATAGAATTAAAGCAGTTGAAACAAAATCTTATTGAAAAAAAAGTTATTACTTTGAAAAAAAATATTTAAAAAGAAATGTAAATGAGAACTGACTCTCGCAAGATTATGATGAAACACGATTAACTTCTCTTTAGTCTTAAGGAATAAGTAATAAAGAAGAAAACGCAGCTGATAGACATCCCATCTTATCGACATATAGTAGTTTAACTTTTCACTCGGCAGCATGGTCATAGCTTAACAAACACGTTACACAATCCTAATGGTAATTATTTTGACAATACAACATAATCCATTGCGTTATTAAGTGGTCGAGTAGAAGTTCCCTTCAAGATTCCTTAGTTTTTATATACAAAATAACGGACTACCAAAAAAACACTAAAAAGACTGAAAATAAGTTTAAGGAAGTCGGTAATTTTTGTTTTCTATTTGTGTCTTTTAGTTTTGGTATGATGGTATTTCACAAAATCTATACTAATATTATAAAGCTGAAGAGTTTGTTTGTTTGAACGCGCTTATCTCAGGAAGTACTGGTTCGAATTGAAAAATTATTTTAGTGTTGGATAGTCCATTTCTTGAGGAAGGCTATAGGCTATATAACATCACGCTACGACCAACAGGTGCTGAGCAGCGTGGGTGAAACCGCGAGGAACAGCTAGTTTCTTATACGAGTATTCATTTTCCATTGCTATTTAAAGATAATTATAACATTCACCTACATTAGACGAAAAAATATGTGTTATAGAAGAAACTCATAAACTACCAAAACAATATTGAATAATTGGTATGGGACTCCATCGGGATTATAACCCTTTCGATTATAAAAAGAATTTTGAAAGACCGCCCACAATTGACGGAGAAATCGCGTAACAAACTTAACAAGAAGAAGATTTTAGAAGTCGTTTAAAAACGAATTCCTTTTTTTTATTAGTGATAGGTTCGCGTTTGACCACTATCTCACCTGATGGTAAGTGATGATGTGGTCGACGATGAAGCACGCTTACCTAGAAATAACATATTCACTCTTGACTTGAAGACCCCAAGGTTATAGCTGTCAGGAAATACAGACTTCTTCTAATCATTAGCACAAATTACCGTAATAAATAAATTATTCCGCTTATTTATTTCTATATCTTCTTTTATAGCTTATTCAGAGCACACGTAAGTACAAATTTAAACGAATTAGGCTTGGAAGAAAGGCGTGCATTTGCTTCTAGATAAGGTTTACGCTCATTTTCCCTATATGATGAACACAACTCCATAAATTCGTCTTCGGCTTCAATTTCATGGTACCCCATGTTTGAAACCATCTTCAAAAACACTCTAGATTTTGCATCAGTCTGAGTTGGAAGTACCGTTCTTTTAGCTATATTTCATTTTCGCTTTCATCCCAGCAATGATGTATCAATGTTTCCTTGGGTGTGTTTAAAGGTATGTTTTTATAGTCGGCTTTACTTTATTTATCAGTTGTCTATCAGGTGGCTGTGTTAATAGCAGCTTCGTGACTAAGCACTCTCTTAAATTTATATCGCCGTCGCCAAGTGGCGGAAGGTCCTGAGAAGGGTAGTTCTTTGGACACTTAACCAAAAATGGTTTTAACAGCACATTTTACCAAGTTGAATGCCGCAACAGTGGCGGCTTGGAAGCTAAAGAAAGGGAAAACTTAGCTTTGCTATTACAATAAATAAGGCGCTAGGGCAAAAACTACAGACAGCCGGTACCTGCAAATCAGGAAAGGGGTACTGTGTTACCCCAAATTTAACGTGAGCGAAGCCGCGAGCAAAAGCAAGTCTATATTTAACATTCTTGTATCGCGGTGTTTGTTACTAAACTCCTCCGAAACGGCTGGATTTCTATGAAATTTTGTGTGCATATTGGGTAGGTCTGATAGTCGGGCAACATCTATTTTCATACCCTTAAGTGTGAAGAGGACCTGTAGACCCAGCAGCAGATGAAACCGATGGGTACAGCTAGTAATCTAGAGTCTGAAATCGATATTAATGTCTCCCATTTCAATATCACTTTTCTGGGGGCAGCATTTTCTGTGAATATTTGTAATCTCTGAACCCCCTTGTACGTTGCATATGCTTATTAGATTAGATTACTTATTATTACTTAGATTTTTGTGATGTTAACTTGCAACTCAAGTTATTTATTTACAGTCTTAAGGCGTCGTTATTAAATTCTGTAGTTTAGATCGAGCTTTTCCGAGCCTAATAGCGGTCTAATATACATTAAATGCATCCCTTGCTACGAGCCTCTTTCAAGGCACTATTATATGCCCTGTGCTTACCACAGCGTTTACCGTGCGTGGTTCCGGATTGCTTTACAATTGTGGTCTTCATTTGAGTCGGTATCGAAGTGTCTTAGTATGATTTTAAAATTGCAAGTCGCTTTACCTGTACATTGCAAAAAGCAGAAGCTGAAAGAGTTAACTTATTAGAATAAGTTAACTTCTTTCAGCTTTTTCTTACGTAATCTTTTATTTTACCAGAATCATTAACCAAATTAGACCCAGGATAACTAGAAAAAATAACTCGTTTTTATTTTTGAAAATCGTCGATATCAACTTGAATACCTAATAATATTTTTTTTTGTATTTAATTTTAATTTATATTGTGGTCAATTGATTAGGTCGTTCGCATGTCGTTCGTTGATAAGAAACATAGGTATTTATTTATTCCCTAACCGACTTCTAGAAAAGGAGGCTATTTATTCGAACAGCATCTTCTTTATGTATGTACTCTTATAACTCCAATTTACGTATTTTTTTCATTTGATAGAGGAAACCCGTGTTGTCCCATATAATTTTGTTTTACTTAGCTCGAGATGAGTTAGCTTCCTAAAGTAAGCCAAATACTTTTTTTTTCTGTTTGGCGTATGTTGATGATAATATGATGGTCACTTAAAAACTTCTGGCAACATTAACAAAATTAAATCATGAAAAGAATTTGTATAGGATACTACAATTTAAAAGGGCACGATACAATTTTGGCATGAAAACAACCTTCCAGAAAAAAGAATAAATTAGAAGTCGAACATAACTTAAACCGTTACTGCTTCCTCAGATACATGATCTTCCTAGTTTAGGAGTCAGGGTCTACTTACTACTTTACCCATCTTTGCACACTTTTATTGTATTTAATTTTCTATGTGCCAATTGCGGGTACTCAAACTTTTTTCTGCAAATAAGCTATTATTATTACTTTCGATTCAGTCTGTCTAAAATAAATATTTATTATATTTTTCACCAAGTCTTTCTACTTACGAGAACATAAGGTATGTGCAGAAATGTTTTCTGGGCAATTTGTTATGGTAACAATTTGTTCTAGATAATGATGTTTTTCTACGTTTCCATATAGAATACCAATTAAACCAGGAGTGGCAAACGATCTGCCAATTAATATCTCCCTGGAAATATGACATCAGGGGAACAAGGAAGCAAGTCATCATTAAAATATTTGTAGCAAACATTTTCTCAATACGATCATGGATTCATGACAAACACAACTTCCCAAGGAACTTACGCTCACAATGACACATCATTACATTAATAAAATACAAAAAAAAAAACATTACGTCATTGAATTGAGACAGCGCCATGGTGAGCTCGAAAGAACAACGTATACTCAATAAATGTCTAAACATAATGACACCGATATATTTATTCCGCGTCACGCTGTATTGCTATCCTTGTCACGAATACGATAATTTGTTCAAGAGAGAAAGAGACGGAAACATTTTGCACGCGATACCGCGAACGAAACAGCAGACCAATTAACGCGCCAAAATGCTACTGTATAAAACTTTGCAGTTGTCTATGGCCCGCAGTATTCGTTTGAAACCTAATCAGTGAGGACGTGTGTGAATATTAAAAAGCATAATATTTAAGTGCTTAGTCTGATTTGACCTGTGATACTATTCTGTAAGAGTTAAAAAATACTAACGGTGAGTAAAGTGAAACAATGTGGTTTTATTTTAATACAATGTAGGTTATTAGTGTTTATGGTTATCCACACGTAGTAAAGTAATTAATATGAGTATCATAACTCGCCGTTTGAAGTTTAAAACACGTTATTTGTCCGTGGAGGCAAACTAAGGTGATTCTACCGTCGCGGGTGTATCATTTTTTTTTTACTTTTCGGGTTATGTTCGGCTATGAACAGTCTAGAATTTTCTGAAAATTGAATATATTTTATTGTTGTTAATCTAGTGGTGGCAAGTTCTATTGAGCAGAGGGTTTGATTCCTAGGTCAGGTAAAATGCAATTGGGGTTTTTTATTAGGAATTCTCAGAAGCTGGATTGTTTCGGGTTGATTGTAATAGGCTTGCCGCTTCCTTCTACATAGGACTTCTAGATAACTAACTTATTATGTTAAATTTACTTGACATAGTTACATTGAGAAGGGCTATCAAAGAGGGTCAATAACATCTTTCGTCACGGACTTAAAAATAAATGCCTTTGCCCATAACAACTACGAAACAAATTGGTTGTAAGATATTATTTATATGAAGCGTAATCTACTTAATGCGCAATTTTTTTTTTCAATATACCCACCACAAAACATATATTTTAATAAGACAAAATCTTTAAAAGTATCATGTTTTTGAGATAGAAGAAGTATCTGTGGTAAATACGATGTCCAATTAAATTATTTAAACTAAATTAAGCTGATCTTCCATTCTACGGGATCCTCATACAGAACGATGTCAAGTTATACTGGATACTGACCGCCAAAGTATATACATCGATTTTATTGTCACGCTTGACAATAATTGGTAGTTAACCAAATGCATCGAATATGCCAACTAACACTAGTGTCTGTTAGTGGTTCTTAGAGCGAGATGTTCATTTTAGGTGGTGAGGGGTATAAGGGAGAAGAATTCCCCCCAGACATCTTAACAATCCTATTATATCAACATCTATGGGCGCCGGTACCTCTACTGGTGTGTATCTGCATGATTGCATCCCCTTGCTTGAAATGTTATTAAACAAAATGCAGAAAAGCCTAACATAGTTATAGAAAACCTAACCTTATCGAAGCGGGATGCTATACATGCATCCGGTAAGACTGGAAGCTGTTTCCCCGAAAGTTGGGAAAAGACTAGGCAGATAATATGGATGAAATTTAAAAATATTAAGTTTTGCAATAAGTGTTGTCATTAATTAGTTCATGAACTTATCTTTAGTGTCTAATGTTACTCCCTATTTAAAAATTGTACCCCTCAAAGCGAAGTGTAAGCTCTCGCTTTTGCATCCAATGATCTAATTACGCCCTGTTCCAATAGACAAAAAACGATTCGTTTTGCTTACGGATAGTAGTATTTTGACATACGTCTCGTAGAAAATACAACTATCCGTAAACAACGAAACGAACCGGGCGTTAGTCAGCATAACGGCATTACTCGAAAAAAAACCGCTTCTATGACTGATCTAATAAAAACCTAAATCCGAGGTGGTATGGAAGTTTTGCACCTTCTAGAAATAATAATGCCGGCGCCCAGAACAACACCTGTAGTATGAACACAAAACAATTAAAAGAAAAAGCAGAAATGAAAACTTTGTAGATCGATATAGATTTGTTGCTGATGTATCATAAGCGATAAGATACAACTCCAATTAGCTTTACAAACAGGCTGTGTTTACAACAGGAAAATCAATGAGTACTAACGTTGTTTTTTTTTCTAATATTCCGTAATAGTCTGACGGTAGACTTTACTAAAGCTGGACTACAATTATCTTGTTGCCTTCTGCGTCCAGTCGCTTGTAAACACCTTCCACTGTATATTTTTCATATCAGTACAACAATTTTATTCTTCTGGGTTTGGTCTTTCTATTACCCCAACCAAACTTGTTTGAAAAGGGCAGTTACTACCCTTATTAACCTAGGTAAAATTGCGACTGGCATTCTCGATTATGTGAGTCATAAAGCTGATGCATGTTTACATGGCAACATTGCAATTATCTGTCAAATATTTCATTACTTTGTTTACTTGGTCATTATGAATAAAATATCGCTCTGTTGCACTAAATTATTGACTAAGTATTGCAATAATAACCGTAGATAAGGGCTTTTTATACACCTACAACTAATAAATCAGTGCAACGATCAATACCATCAATTTACTAACTACACCCGGCAACACATCGCGCTATAAATGTTCATTACAACATGACCTCGCTTTATTTGGATTTCCCCTGCATTAAGAGATCCACATGTTCTGGTTTTGCAAAGCTTGATTGGTCTTCTTGCGTACAGATATTCCATTTTCATCTATTAATAAACTAATTAAGATTGGACTGGGTGTGTCACATTTCTGGGATGGGTTCCTAAACATCTTCAATGTCACCCTGAAAGGCCCAAAATACGATAGCGTGATTTGGCCTCGTTCCTGTCAGAAAGTCCAGAGAAGTCAAAACACCGATAGCTATGGATATGCACGGGGACCGTAATTGTCCAGACAAAATAGACTTATAATAATAATAATAAAAAAACAGCGATACATTTGACAAATATGCGACGTTGCCAACTCTTAGGAATGCCAAAATATTTCATTAAACCATTCATTTCCTTATTTCCAGATAAAATGTCGATCCACATCAAAGATTCCGATGACCTGAAGAACAGGCTGGCTGAGGCCGGTGATAAGCTGGTCGTGATCGACTTCATGGCTACCTGGTGCGGACCCTGCAAGATGATCGGGCCCAAACTAGACGAGATGGCCACTGAGATGGCTGATTCCCTTGTTGTTCTTAAGGTAAGATTCTATTGTGGTTTTTGGATAGGGAGATCATCAATAAATATACTTACCTGCTCTGAAGGGAGTGTCAGACTTATCCTGACTAAAACCCATCCATCCGTTCCCTAGTCCTTATGCCGGGGCTCCGCCGGGGAACCGCAGCTCCGGCCGAAGGTGATACTTAAAATCGATGATTTTTAACTGAACTTCTCGAAAGAAAATAGGCTTCACTTATTGAAGGAGGATTCGTGGCTAAGTAAAAGCAGCCGCATGGTAAAACAAAGCTTGCCAACGTCAGTCAGTCGATGGGTGACCATCAATAACTTCTTACATGATAACGAAAAACACACCTTTGGTCCTGAAATCGAGGCTGCCTGGTGCGTTCGTTGTGATGTAGACAAAGCACAACCTCTTACATTCAGTCATTTAGCAGCGGTACAAGTGGAACTTCAATCAGAAAAAATCCTAAGCCATATAAAACCAGCTATACTAAGCCATATTTCTTTGCTACTTTAGTAGTACCTAAAGAAATATAGGTTAGTATTAGAGATAAAACGGATAGTAGTTTGGCTAGATACCGGATATTCGGCTAGCTTCTAGACTAGATGGCCAGATATCCGGCTCCCGGATATTCAGCGTTTAGTCAGCCGCGTTAGTTCTGTGTTGAAATGTTTACGAAGCCAAACGGGGTCGCTTGTTTCCATCAAAGATTTTGAAAATTGACCGGTTGACACATAGTTACTGCATATCAGTAACTATCGTACGTACGTTAAAACGACGACCGTGACGGCACGGTTGGCGCAGTGGCTGAGGGGGAAGGGCTGATTTTAATGAATGATCTTAGAATATGTGTATAATATGTATCTTTATTTTACTGATAAATGGTTTCGTACACGAAAGAGATTCTCCGAAAAGACAAGAAAATCAATGGCTGAGCGATCGACTGCTGCGCTGCGGTTCGATTCCCGCACGGAACAAATATTTTTATGACCTGCAGATAGTCGTTTCGGGTCTGGCTGTCCGTGAATGTTAGTTTATATGTTTGTAAACGCACCCACGATACAAGAGAAATTCCTAGTGTGGGACAACGTTTTATTTTTTATTTCTTAATTGTGACATAGTTGATTACTTTCGCCGTGTTGGTTTTCTATTGAAGGAACAATTTCGAACGATTAAATTAATAACCACTAACAATACCCTCACGCTCTATGATCGCGATAAATCAACGATTAGACTAATTGAAAAGAAATAACTTTATTTGCGTAAAATGAATGGATGGTATTTAAAAGTACTTCAATTTATTCACATTTCGTTTACCTAATTTTGCCTGTGTTGCACCAAATATACTGAATGTGCACCAAAATATGTTAATTAAAATATGTCATAACGAGCATCAGGAAAAAGACAGCACTACAATAAAAAAGTGTAATATCTCTATCCATTTTCTATTAATGCAAGTCGTTACTGGCAGGGGGGGTCGTAGGGGGTCGCAGTTTTAACCTAACCTAACCTACGCATTTTTTTAGCATTCAGGAAAGAATATTTGGTGCACGATCAGTATTTTTGGTGAACACAATTTTTTTTCCCAAAATGAATGTAACAGTTGTTGATAATTTAGGTGTAAACTACTATTTATAAGTATCATCTAATGCGGAGGAATTTGGAAAATTTGGGAGGAAACTTGTATATATGAATGTGGATAAGCGTCGGGGAAGACCAGAGAAATGATGGATGGATTGTGTTGAGAATGATATGGCAAGATTGGAGGTAATTGGTGAGATGACGAGTTACGGAGAGGTAGTTATGGATGAAAAAGAAAATTCCTTACACAATCCATCCATCTTTTCTTTGGCCTTCCTCATTCTCTCCGTCCATCAACATTCAGATCCATTACTCTTTTAGTCACATGTACTTCATTCCTCCTCATTACATGTCCATACCAAGACAAACGACTCCCTTACATTTTTTCTGAAAGAACATGAAGTTATAATGCGGCAACGCAGCGAAATGACTTGCAAAAATATACGAAGTAAAAAAGTCTAACTCCAGTGCTGAAAATACACTAAATATTAGCTTTGTCATGCTAACTAAATACCTTATGAATTGCATTAAATTTAATGTTCAAATATTTCACCTCGAAAGTGTTTGAACAGCTGGATTAGTATACATATTTGTGAAAAAATACATAAAAGGATTTTAGATTGGCTTTAAAACAGGCAAAGACTCCGCTCCAATTTAAATCGAGAATTTACCAGCATTCAAGTGACAGTTGACAGTTAAATCTATACTAATATTATAAAGCTGAAGAGTTTGTTTGTTTGAACGCGCTAATCTCAGGGACTACTGGTTGGAATTGGAAAATTCTTTTAGTATTGGATAGTTCATTTCTTGAGGAAGGCTATAGGCTATATAACATCACGCTACGACCAACAGGTGCTGAGCAGCGCGGGTGAAACCGTGGGGAACAGCTAGTCTTCAATATGGCGCGAAGTCCGTCATTTTGTCAGTGTAAACGCACTCTACTGCGCTTACAATGACAAAGGGAATGTATTTTATTTATTTTAGTGTTATCGTTTTCCCAATTTTTTAACCACAATGCCACTTGCGGTATTTTTCAGTGTATTCATTTAACTATTGCCATAATCATTCAGAAATACAAAATCAACAATAACATTTTCCTTCCTTCCTGTTCTGGTAATATATGAAATAAACAGGAAAATTTTGTTTTTTTTTGTGAAAAGTAATCCTTTAAAACCATGTCGGTGTCAAAAATATCGATGAATAAAAAAAAATGTCACCGACGGCCGAAAATAGACTTATTTTCAGACTTTTAAGTGTTATTTGCTAATCTTAATGTTTTGTCTGTGTTCTTCGTAACTGACGTAACGTTTATAATTTGATAATTATATGTTTTATGAATGGATTGTGTAAGGAATGATATGAAGAAGAAAGGAGTAAACGATGCCGTGACGTCTGATAGGGGAGAATGGAAGAAGAAAACGTGTTGCGCCGACCCCAAATAGAATAGGGCAAGGGCAGGAAAATAATGATGTTTTATGTCCTGTGAGCTGTGAAGCTACCTTTTATAAAAAAGCTAGCTGTCTTGTGCGGTTTTATCTGCGTCTTTAGTTGCTGCCCCGCCAGGCGTCCGTCACTCGCTCAAGGCCACGCGTTTTATGCCTACCGCTTCGTGTATCGCCGTCGATACAACTGACAGCGGGCTGTCGCACCGTGCGACGACGTCGTGATTACCGCGCTGAGTTTCAAAATGCCGAAACCACGTAATTTTTGTGCAGTATATGGATAATATAAATATATTGAATATAATAATTCTACTATTATACTTCAATACAATAATTATATTGAAGAATTAAGTAGAAGAAACTTTTTTAAATAATTTTGACAACGTAATAATGGATCGGCCTGGCAGTACTATCTTGGAAATTTTGAAATTAATTGATTTTGCTCCACTTTGCTCCTGTTTCCCTTTCGATTATTTATTAAAATTATTTACGCGGTTTAGAATATTTTGCACAATAAAATTTAATAATCGTGAATTCAGGGAAGGAAAAAAATTATCAGTCATTTTATTAAACTGAAACATAATTTGATTCTACAACATTCGTTTTATTATCATTATCATCAATTCATCATACGTTCAACCCTAGCACATTCGCTCGATGACGCGCCCGCACGTTGGTCGCGCGGCGGGCAATACAATCTCAACTCTCTATGTGCGTACTTATGGTGCATTTCTTTTGGCTGCAAACAGCTGGTATTATTATTATGATTTTGTAGGGTATTATAGCGTAGGTATTTTCCTTTTTGTATTGGAGTGATGTATCTGCTACGTAGTAGCTATTTAGTAATCTGTGGCCCCGCTCCCGTGGGTAGTAGCGTGATGTTGTATAGCCTATGTTACTTCCTGATAATGTAGCTTCCTTTTAGTGAAAAAACGGTTAAAATCGGTCCTGTAGTTTTGGAGCATATTCGATACTCAAAAAAAAAAACAAATCTTTCTTCTTTAGAATATTAGTATAGACAAATACATGAAAATTTTCGCAAAAATCAAATACATGAATTTTCGACAAAAACATGAAAATTCGCTTGTATCGGATATTAAAATTTTAAAAGTAAAATATAAAAATCCAAGGTATCATAGACAATGCAAATTGCAAGAGAATGTGGCAAATGACAGCTCAGCGGGGCGAAAAAAAAAAGCTTGTCATTAAGACGCTACCCTTATCCAAAACCATCTGAAACTTTTATATCGGTTTCGGATATCCGATAGTTACGGTTACAGTCACGGAGCTTCATAACATCCGTGGTCTAGTAGTCACAAGTTCTACTGTTGAGCTTGAGGTCCTTGGATCAATTTCCAGGATAAAGTGTTATTGGGTTTTTGCCAGCACTCAGTAACAAAAGAACTTGGGTTTGTGACCCCTTTTTGCGTATCTATACTAATATTATAAAGCTGAAGAGTTTGTTTGTTTGAACGCGCTAATCTCAGGGACTACTGGTTGTAATTGGAAAATTTTAGTGCTGGATAGTCCATTTCTTGAGGAAGGCTATAGGCTATATAACATCACGCTACGACTAACAGGTGCTGAGAAGCGCGGGTGAAACCGTGGGGAACAGCTAGTGGTAAATAATCAAATAACTTCCGCTCTAGGCGGAGCGGGGGAGACAAACTTATTCTGACTAAAACCCACCCAAGTTCCTTTCTATTGCTCCTCAATTTCCGGGATCGCGGTATCTCTTTCGAACAACCCGCAACCCCGGCAGGCGGTGGCCCTGGCAGGCCCCTCTGCATTGTTGACATCTCTTTGAGGCGCGCATGGAACACTAACGCGCCGTCGAACCGGTGGTGTCGGACGGTGGGCTGGGTTGGTGGCCCTTTCTGGAAATAAGCTCACCTATCTCTCTACATTACACTTAAACTGGCGCAAATTGGGTGTAGAAATAACTCTTCTACCTTCCCTTCAGGGATTACAGTCGTGCTGTTTCGTCCATGGTCTACATAAATACCGTTTCTATGCTACGGTTGGATGCAAACAAATAGTACATTATATTTAATCACTCGGATCAATAATACCGTATAAAGTTTCTGCCGCAGTGTCCATGCAACTGACCAAGGTTTTTATGCGGTACGTTGAAGGGTATTTTAAAACTACCTCTAAAGTGTCATGGTGTCGTTTTGACATAGATTTTTTCTTCTATCCTTACTAATATTATAAAAGCGAAAGTGAGTTTGTTTGTTTCTTCACGCTTTAATGGCTAAACCGATTTTTGATGAATTTTGGTACAGAGATAGTTGGGAACCAGGAGACGGACATAGGCTATTTTTTATTAAAAAAACAGTGGGATATGAGGGAGAAAGAGGGAAGAAACTGGAAAACTTAGCGTTGCTATTACAAATCAATAAGGCGCTACCGAATTTAACGCGAGCTAAACCGCTGGCAAAAGCTAGTAGACTTATATAAGCATAATTTTAATTTAATAGTAGTATTTTTTGTTACTTGATAAACCTTTTTATAGAATACTTAAGTTGTTAAAAAATTTGGCTAAATAATAGCAGTCGTTTGGGCCGAGCCGTAAGTTAAGCCGCGCTTGCCTAAATTGGTCTGTGGATGGGTAACCACTCGTTGCATACCGAGTTTCTTCCGTGCATCCATTCATCTCGTTTCCCTTTGAAAATAATTCTTATCAGTTTATGACTACGGTTTCACCCCCACGGGGTCGTTCTACCGAGATTAAAAGTATCCTAAGTGTTAATCCAGGTTATAAACTACCTCTATGCCAAATTTCATCGTAATACATCCAGTAATTTTTGCGTAAGAGAGTAACATACGTTCACGGTTCAACCTTACAAACTTACAGATTTATTTATAAGTAATACATTCTCAGTTTAACTGTCGTCGGTGCCTCAAAACTACTATCTCTCACCCAAGTACGATTGCAATCCAAATAGAATTAATAACATAATCACTGTTATCTGTTTATCAGATAACACATGTCTATGTTTGTATTCACGTAGATGTTCCTTGGTAAAGTATCAAGCCGATATACTCAGAAATCGCGAGTACGCATGGTGCTTGAAAATCAACAAGTCATCCTATTCAACATGTTCGTAGGTGACATCAATATTGTTAAAGTACTGCTACCCTACCATGACGTGTTAAAGCAGAACTTATTCCGCTGAGGGAAAGGGATAGAGCTATACAGGGTGTCTAGCACCATCTCTTTCACTCAGTGGAATAAGTTCTGCTTTAAAGCCCGCAGTACACATTGGGCCAAGGTATTGGGCCAAGATAATGAATTCCCAATGTCGCTGTATACACATTGGTGTCAATCATTACGAAGCGCACCAAGATCCTTGATGTGTGAACAAAAAACCGACAACAATCGGTTTGCGCGCCAATGTTGGCACCAACAGAACATCGCTGCCAACATACCGCCAAGTACCCCTCTACACTTTGGGCCAATAGACTGGCCCAACACCTTGGCCCAATGTGAACTGCGGGCTTTAGATGTCATAGTAGGCCTACTGTAGCGGCATGGTAACCGCGATTTGCTGAGTTGCATTTTTGATGTTATATGGGGACGCTAGCGGACGGCTCGCCAGTCGATTACAGTACACCGCCCTGCCTCTACACATACCTAGTAAATAGTTAGATATATAACGAAGTATTGTGGAACCAAAAATAAAGACGTTTATTAAGTCAAAGTCACTTGTCATTTAAGTATCTCCCAACATAGGGGAACACGCACAACAGTACGATTTAAGGATCAACGGGAAACTATAAAGTTAATAATTCATAGGTACAGATCACTCAGGAAAAATGTGCGCTTCGGTAATAATCGTCTGTTTCGGAAATACCAACTCGCGATTTTTAGAGCTGTTGTCGTAGATGAGGTTGAAAAATATACCTAATATCATGAAGTTTTTTTTTTTTCATATGAATTTCAACAGAATTGATATATAGCTTAACGATACTGTAAACACTTAAGTGTTTTGTTTAAGGTGGCACTGCTTTTCAAACAAAAAGCAATTGATGTGCCAAATTCGTTCATTTCTTTTAGTTCTGTATTCCTGCTTGAAGAACGTCCCAAGGACAAGGCCAAGCGATTTTCTCGTGAACAAAAAACTCTTGCGCACCGAGAGTAAACAGCCATATCTTTTGACTATGTTGACTTGAACGGGTTCAACTCGATACCTCCACACGTTCCCGAGATAAAGGGTCTTGACAGACAGACATACAACAAAGTGATCTAATAAGGGTTCCGTTATTTTCCTTAACGTTTTCTACTTCGAGACAAGACTTCTTTCGTAATAGTATGGCTAACAAAATACTATACATGAATTTAAAAACGTTAAAAATAGTAGTAGGAAATCGCATAATTATGGTTTTTAGCTGCACAGATAAGTTGGCTGAAGTCTAGTATTTTTGTATATATACTTACTGTATTTTTAACCGACGATAAAATAAGGAGGAGGTTCTCAAAAAAAAAACATACCATGTCGAATGTATGTTTTTTTTTATGTAAGTATGGCCACGCATAACTTTTTACTGAGACGTTCGATTTAAAAAAAACTTTTTTTTAATTCTTTTTATTGGAAAGAGTATATTTCAAAGTTGGTCCCATTTTAATGTTATATACAGTAAGCTAGTTATCGATTTCTATTGTGTTGTCCTAAGTTCGTTTTTCAGCGTTTTTATGGAGCGGTCAATCTCGAAACTAGAGTATGAGGTCACTTAGCAGTTGCGCGTTGTTATGTAACACTAACGACTGACTTATAACTAAGGCGATGACGTCATCTTGTCATAATGCGGAGATCAACTTGAAAACGTGTTTTTATTTTACTTAGTAGACAATTGTAATAGTGTTTTCTTTAAAAAAAACCGGCTAGTTGCGAGTCGGACTCGCGCACGAAGGGTTCCGTGCCATTATCTATAACTAGCTTCCGTCCGCGACTTCGTTCGCGTGGCATAGTTATTTTGGGCTAACGCTAACTTTAACCCGCATGATGATCGAAAAAAATATATCTTTCTCTCCCCTTTTTTTCCTCTTTCTTCACTTTATCCCACATTCTTTTTAGCACAACTATCTCTGTACCAAATTTCATCAAAATCGGTTTGGCCATTTAGGCTTGAAGACGTAACAAACTCACTTTCGCTTTTTATTTTGAAGTGAGAAATGAGGAAGAATGTGAAGAAAAGGGAAAACTTAGCTTTGCTATTACTATGTTATCCCGAATTTTATGCGAGGGAAGCCGCGGGCAAAACCTAGCAACATATATATTCTTTTAATTCACATTATACATGTTATTATTAGGTATTTAATATCATTATTTTACGTAACTATATATATGTAGTTCTATATTTATTTAAATCAAAACTAGTAAACATCTGAGTCAGTTTCAAACTCCTTTCATGTAGTCATCGGGAATCCCAAAGCAATAAATATTTACGCTTTTGAAAGCTTTTAAAGCATGAAATTTTGGATTGTGTTATCTACACTCAAGATTGTTCACCTGCAGTGGCTAATCAGTAACTTGACCTACGAAATGACAAAAATTTACAGAGTTTGAAATGATAATAATAGTCTCACTACACTCTGTAAAAAAGATCTCTTTTCACAAAAAATTCTTGATAGGTGTCAAGGGACGAAGTTATTATTTATTATGTACAAAAAACCTGTATACACTTAACAAAAATAATCGTCGCGACACCACACTGCTCAATGCGAAATAGAAAGACGAAACGAAAATAACTGGCTTGCTTTCTATGAGAGAAAGATACAGACAAACACGCGCACGCCGCACAGCTTACTTATAGCAAAAAGTGTTGTTAAAACTTTTGGTCTTAATTTTTTCCGTCTAGCCCCCTTACGCAACGCGCGATAGGGAACTTCGTTCTAAAAAACATTTATGCTGTGAATATTGTGGTCTCTGGATCCACCATTTATGCCGCGTTCCAATAAACAAAAACGACTCGTTTTGCTTACGGATAGTTGTCTGTTGACATAAGTTCTATAAGATATTTCAAAATACAACTATCCGTAAGCAAAACGAGTCGTTTTTGTTTATTGGAACGGGGAATTAGTCACCGTAATCTGACAGACCATCTAATTTATATTGTCGCAATATTTCGGAGCCTTTTAGCCAAATTAAACCTCGTTTGGTGAGAGCTCGAAACAAATGACTCACTCTGCCCATCCGTTTGTGTGCGTATTACTCGAAAACCACTTAACTATCGTAGTTATGTCTTTAAAAGTAATAGAATAATGCTTTTGGTTAGTGTACGTTCCTTTCGGGTAATTTACGGCACATTTGAATGAGTTCTTATTAGCTTTTGACCCCGGTTTTATTCGCATGAAGGTCAGAAAATATCCCACGGGATCTACTGCCGGGGTTAAAAGTATCCTTTTAAATTAAATTTATTTTATTTCTACGCACAAAAAAAAAAACAATGTTAGTACCTTATACCTAGTGTTAGCCGTAAGGTTGTGGGTTGAAATCCAGGCTATTACGAATGAGACTATTTCAATTCATATGTTCTTGCTAAGTTTATTGGACATCACAGACTTCTGTGTAGGAAAATGTTGTAAGGAAACCTGGAATCCTTACTATTTTAATATTATAAAAGCGAAAGTGAGTTTGTTAGTTCGTTATTGTTTTACGTATAATTTAATAAGAAATGTGACACAATAAACAAAAATGAATAAACGATATTCAAATGACTCTACAAATAATATATTTAGACGGTATCGACGGATGACTAATACTATTGACCACTATATTCTGACTACACAACAACAACGTGATAAAAAAACCACATGTTGTTGGTTTTACTCAGATATTATTACACTTATTAGGTATGTTGATAAGCCTCTGCGGGTCACCTACAGATATATAAACAGACTTCAAAAAAGGGGAAGGTATGTATTACCTATGTCCGAAAGTCGATGGCGGAAAACCAACAAAAAAAAATAAAAGTTATATCCACCTTTTTAGTGTTTACCCGATTATTATTATCCGACTGCTGCAAGGAGGAGGGTTATGTTATTTGTATGTAGGTCTAGTTGTTTGGCACGCTCTGCAGCTTAAACCTTTTCACGGAGTTCGAAATATCTATCATCTAGGAACTTGCCTAAAAACTTAAAAGAGAAAAACAAGTCAAGTTTTTAAGTAGCGGGAGGGACCCATTACAAATCTAGACAGGCTCATATATTTCCAATAATGGGTCCAACTTATTTTTGTAAGCCCGTTATGTTTTCTTCTGTTTCTATAAAACCACTGTGATCTTTTTAACCGACTTTAAACAAGGAGGAAGTTTTTTTTATGTTTGGTACTTTGTTTTCTCGTTACGTAACATTTTTTTTCTGTCAAAGATAAAATAACACGACTGTAAAGACTGTATTTGAGTCCGTTCTTACAAAACATTTTAAGTTGTAACTTATGATTACGTTAATTATATTTAATTAGGTATATCGGTAAGTGGATCGACGATAGCTGGGGTGGGGAATCGTTAGGCACGGGTAGGACGCTGCCCATCCCAGTTTTGCAAGCCATAGAATGAATAGGTGCATTTGTCAGTTCAATGAACTCTTGAAGCTAGTTCTAATATCAATTAAACAAGTTTTAATGAATAAAACATTATAATTAATTCATATTAATTAAAAACCGGCCAAGATCGAGTCTCCACTCGCACCGAAGGTTCCGTTCAAACTTGCGACATACTCATATTCTTGACAGACAGACGGACAACAGATGTGTTCCGTTTTTTTTTTCCTTTTGAGGTACAGAACCCCAAAAATACATTTCTTCGGTAAACTTTTCAGCATACCCTGTGATTTGATACTCACCATGGGTATACATAAAAACTTACTAGTCTACCATCTGTAGGAGTCTGCCATATTAAATTTAGATGTCAAGCTGGCCATACTTTGTCATTCAAACTACACGTGTATATAAAATTTTAGCTCCTCAACTAGAATGTGGGTCAAATTTAAGTTCTAAGATTTTTTTACACAGTGGTAAACCTTACAAAGATGTTAAAAATACTGGCCGAAAATATACCTCCGACCTCTTCCTTGTTTTTCCTTCCTGACGCTAAACTCCAGAAAGCACGAACTGATTTCCACGATTTTGCATTCGTTGGAAAGGTCTCGGGCTCCGTGAGGTTTATAGCAAAGAAAAGGTAGGGTAGGTAGAAAGGTAGAAAATTGCATAGCAACGCATGCCGGGGCACAGCTAGTTATATGATAAAAGAAACATTTAAGGGATCGTACCAAGTTATCTTTCTATAGTTCCTGCCTACCCGCATGTCAAAAACGCGAGAGTTTATGTAGATATTGTTACTAATTTAAAATCAACACTTTAAATTTCGGTAGACAGCCATTTTTATATTTCGCCGTCACCTAGTGTCACGAGAGTGTCAGTAAAGTTCTGCAATAAAAAAATTGGCATCAAAAGTCTAGATTTTTTGCGTTCATATTTCTAGACTAGACAGTAGGTTTGAGTTCGATTGCCAACAGTTCCCAGTACAGGCTAATAGTTATTCAATGACGCGTTGCATTAAAAACGGACTGTTTTTGTCGATGATGAGGTCATTCTTGTAATCAAGATCAGCAGTTATTGAAATAATAAGGTGACGGTCATTTGGAACCGTGAGAAGTTGAATATGAAGTGTGAAGATAGATGAAAAACAATTGAATGTAGCGGAGATGGGAATGATGAGATGGATGTGTCGAGAGACAAGAATGGATAAACTAACGAATGAGAATATATTAGAGGAAGTCTGAATGATGCGCGTGTTACAGAAAAATTGAAAGGGAGTTGATTAATTTGGTGTGTACGAGTAATAGGGAGGGACGATGTTGATGGATGGAAAGGGAGATTAAGATAAAAAAGATGGATGGATTGTATAAGAATTAAAATAGAAGAGAAAGGACTAAATGATGCCAATCACTGCACCTACTATGCCATTAAGATGCCTGTGATTGAGACCCGTAAATCGATACCTTTCTGAAGAAAATGAAAAATATAAGACATGATGAACACATGGAAACTCTGAATCACTTGTAACACGTACCTGAATAACTCTTTTCGTATTTTTAATAGAAACTAGCTGTGCCCAGCGGTTTCACCCGCTGCTCAGCTGCTTAGGGCTATGAAAAATAGATGTTGGCGGATTCTCAGACCTACCCCATATGTACACAAAACTTCGTTTAAATCGGTCCAGCCGTTTCGGAGGAGTATGGCAACGAAAACTGTGACACGAGAATTTTATAAATTAGATTCAAATAAGCAATGTAATACTTACGTGTGGTTCGAGAAAAATGATAAGATATAATTATTCTTATCAGACGTCATACGTTAATATTGAATACAGAAATAAACGTAGGCAACAGTTATAAATATCCATGATTTAATTCATTTCACTGATACCACATATTATATTACTACAAAATATATATTTACTAGCTGTTCCCGGCGGTTTTAAACACTGCTCCGCTCCTTAATGTCACAGCGTGATATTATATAGCGTAACATACGCTATGTAATATCACTTCCTGATAATTTAGCTTTCTATTGATGAAAAAAATGTTAAAATCGGGCCAGTAGTATCGGAGTCTATTCGGTATAAACAAATAAACAACATATTTCTCTTTATATTATTTACATACTAGCTGTTCTCCACGGTCTCACCCGCGCTGCTCAGCACCTGTTGGTCGTAGCGTGATGTTATATAGCCTATAGCCTTCCTCAAGAAATGGACTATCCAACACTAAAAGAATTTTCCAAATCCAACCAGTAGTTCCTGAGATTAGCGCGTTCAAACAAACAA
The DNA here is from genome assembly GCA_958449745.1 of Ochropleura leucogaster. Taxonomy (NCBI): domain Eukaryota; kingdom Metazoa; phylum Arthropoda; class Insecta; order Lepidoptera; family Noctuidae; genus Ochropleura; species Ochropleura leucogaster. Next base: position 3,884,682 of record OY288226.1, on the reverse strand, counting down.
ACAAACAAACTCTTCAGCTTTATAATATTAGTATAGATTTAACTAAGTAGCATATTTAAATCATATCTATTGTTTGTGAGACAACTACCTACTTTATATGCTATGTTCGTTCAGTTCACCATAAGGTTGTCTCAAAGATTTCGCTGTTATATATTAAAATAAATAAAAGTCTATTCTATTCTGAGCGTAAAAGCATACTCAAATCCAACACCTCTGATAGTTTTTATTAACATTGTTGTTTCTGTCATTTCCAGGTTGATGTCGACGAATGCGAGGACATCGCGACCGAGTACAACATCACCTCCATGCCTACCTTCGTGTTTGTCAAGAGCAGCAAGAAAGTAGAAGAATTCTCAGGAGCCAATGTCGACAAATTGAAGAATACCATCCTCAAGCTGAAGTAGAACGGGACACGGGTCTTGTACGCTAGCCGGCATTCCCACAACGAAAAACCTTACAAAAAGGCATTTATCAGCATTTGTGATTAAAAATAAAAATTCTATTTATGTATTTAAACATATAAATCGGCATGTTTAGTTGCTGGTTGACTTAAATATACCTTTGTACGTAAATATTTGTTTGTCGAGACGGCCCATAGCTTAAGATACGCTTTGCTGCCCCAAATAAGACATCACTAAGACTGCATCATAACTATTCGAACTAATTATATAAAATCGTCAGCCGTTTTTCGACATGTCACTTTTGTAAGGTTTTTCTTATGGAGGGAAAAAAGCAGCTGGTTAAAAAAAAAATATATAGCACACGGCACTAATGCATAATAATTATGTTAATTTCTCAGCCATCAGAAGGATCACAATTATTTTTGTTGTTTTAAAAGTTTTTTTTTTTAAATGTAGGTAGATGTATTTTTCTAATGCAAGTGTCTTACTAGCACGTAGTGTGCTTCAATTTTAGCACTTCCTGCGTTCGGTTTAGCGTACAAACTCTATTTTCGTATTATTTGCCGTGTATTTTTCATTATATTATTATGTATGTTACAGAGTATTGTTACTTCAATAAAATATTGTCTAAAATATAAATGCTATTGTTTTAATTTTTTCTTACCTAATTGAGTAATAATAACATTAAGGAAAGTATGATGTACAGACGCCTGCAGGTCAAGCTACCCGAAACTGTCATTTTTCCCAATTAACCTTGAACCTTAAAACTTTAGAAATAAAGTCGAAAATATATTAAAGAAATCTGACAGATTGTAGTAGCTTGATGTGCAGGCGTCTGTACAACCAATATAGTCAATGGGCAGAAAAGGTTTGATCAAGAATTAAAAGAGACGGCAACTCATATTATAACTTGTTATAAAAATATAGAACTGTCACTTACAAAAATATTAGAGGGAAAACCTTTAATATAGATATTTCAGAGTCACAGAGTACATGTTAAAGTATCCACAATTTTCAAACTAACTCCAGAACAGGCGGTGTATTGATTGTAACAATTTATTACTCGAATCTTTGGTTATATTAGGTGAATGATCCGTTGAGACAGCGGAATTACTGTACTAATACTTGAACATTACTGTAGCGGCCAGCAAAAGAGGATTGATGGACGAACCTGTTAATGTGGGCCAAGGCGAAGCCGTGGCTTACATAGGCAAAACCTTGGCCATAACTAGGCATTGATATGCCTAGTTGTGGCCAAGGTTTATATGTATAGTAATTTTCTCAATAATGCGCGGAAATGAAAGAACATTTTATTTGAAACTTACTATCAACGAAAAACATTTTTTCACGCGCCAGTGTTCATTTATTTTTGCTATAATCCAGTTCAAAATATAAAACCTTTGATAAGTTACCTCCTTGGTTGTCATGTTTCGAAATAAAACGTTCCATTTTTAAATTGCCAACATGGGTGGCACATTGGCTGAGCAATCGACTGCTACGCTGCGTGTTCGATCCCCGCACGTAACTAATTTTTGTATGTTAAACGTTCGCGCAGCGGAAACTTGAATTTCTCCGAAGTTTATGCATGCACTAATTTTATTCATACACTAGCTTTCGAACGCGTTAAATTTGGAGTAACACAGTTCCTCTTGCGCCTTATTGATTTGTAATAGCAACGCTAAGTTTTCCCTTTTCTTCCCTCTTTCTCCCTCACATCCCACTTTAAAAAAATAAAAATAGCCATGTCCGTCTCCTGGTTCCCAACTATCTCTGTACCAAAATTCATCAAAATCGGTTTAGCCATTAAAGCGTGAAGAGGTAACAAACTCACTTTCGCTTTTATAATATTAGTAAGGATACACAAATACACACTAATTTTTAGTCACATCTCTTTTCTTCTAATCTATAATTCAAAAAAAGTTCCGCTAGGACAACGTTCGCGCAGCGGAATCAGTTTTTGTTGAATTTCTCCACAATGGCTGCATGCACAATTTTTTTCTACCATACACAATTATACGACGTCATACACTAAATATCTGCATAATTCAAATCTTTAAATTCAACAACATTCCGCTGCGCGAACGCACACTTCAAAACTGTCTGTAATGGTCTAATTGAAATAAATGTTTTGAGTTTGAAATAAAACAAGTTATTAGTTACAACCAAAACTTTAATTAGCTAAAAATTGCTGAAATCATAATATAATATAACACATAAACTTATATTTATATAAAAGAATGTTCTGTACAATACAAAAGCATTCACTTCTTATTGCTATGCGAACATAACTAGCGGTTTTATCCTTATATACACCTCCCGCATCTGAAACAAGGATAGATACGAATTACAAATACAATTTATATTTCACTAGCTTTTGCCCGCGGCTTCGCTCGCGTTAAATTCGGGGTAACACCTTGCGCCTTATTGATTTGTAATAGCAACGCTAAGTTTTCCCCCTAAAGTCTTTCTCCCTCACATCCCACTTTTTTTTATTTAAATTAGCATATGTCCGTCTCCTGGTTCCCAACTATCTCTGTACCGAAATTCATTAAAATCGGTTTAGCCCTTAAAGCGTGAAGAGGTAACAAACCAAACTCACTTTCGCTTTTATAATATTAGTAAGGATTACCTATTTATTGGGATGTGACAATCAATTCGGGTTGTACCCTGCTTCAAAAATAACATACAATCACTAGCAGTTCCTCGTGGTTTCACGCGCGTCTTTGGTTACTACCCCGCTCCCAGGGGTAGTAGTTAGATGTTAAACAACCAATCCACGGCTAGAGTAATTTAGCTAATAACCGACTTAGGGCTGATTTTTCAATAGTCAGATAACTTTTATCGGAGGAATAAAAATAGCGGTTTGACATATTTTCTATAGATAAGCTGTCAAACCGCCATTTTTATTCCTCAGATAAAAGTTATCTGACTATTGAAAAATCAGCCCTTAAAATATATTTCTGGGGCAGATTAATTTTTTGACCCTCCAAGCACAATAGCAGAACAGGTATAACATCACTACATAGTATAAAACAAAGTTGCTGTCTGTCTGTTGCTATGTTGTATGTTTGCTTAAATCTTTAAAACTACGCAACGGATGTTGATGCAGTTTTTTTTAATAGGTAGAGTAATTCAAGAGGAAGGTCTATATGTATAATACTTCACGCTATGACTCTTAGGAGGTGAGCAGCAGGTGAAACTGTTGGGCGGGCCGCTAGTATATTTATATTTGAAGAAATAATTTTGCCGGCATGGTTGGCGAACAAAACACCACTCTCCAATTTAACTCCAAGCTGCTTAGTTTGTCTCACTGACAATGTTGATTATGTTGTGTTTCTTTTGATGAATAAACTTGTTACTTCCTAGCTGCACCCCGCGGTTTCACTAATATGTAAGCTGTATTATTGTAAAGTTTCATTAAAATCCATTCAATAGTTGCGTGAAAGAGTAACAAACATCCATACAAATTTTCGCGCTAATAATATTAGTAGGATACAGAATGCTGTACTCCTGGACACGGCTCGTATTGTTAGGAGGTTCCTATCTCTGGAGCCCTGACCGCCGGTAGCTTGGATCCTGTACCCGAAACCGGTGGGCTACTATTTTTATATTTTTTTTTATTAAGAAATATTTAAAAACGTAATTCTATGTAAAAAATTTAGTAGGATTAAGAACTAACTCACAATTAATCCCTCCGCTTCTTCCCATGTTGGTCGTGTCGGTCATGATGGTCCCGCTTACGTCCCGATTTGTCGGCGCGCTTGGCTTCGCTCAAGAACCGATCCAGACCAAACGGATCGAAGTCGGCGTCCGGCTGGTTGCTGCGGGATTGTTGCTGTGGAAGAAAGGAAGCTGTTAGATAAGCGGTAGAATATAGATCTTGTGAAGTAAAATATTCCTTTATTTATCCTCCTTACAACTATCCTTACAGGCCTTAACCTAAAGCGACAGTGAAGCTTTTAATTAAATAAATAAAATCACTTTACATCAAATCTACCTATTCCTGCCGGGGTTGCGGGTTGTTCAAAAGAGATACCGCGGCTCCGGAACGTCAAGGGCAATAGAAGGCACATGGGTGGGTTTTAGTCAGTAAAAGTCTGACACTCCCCCCAGCTCTACTCGGGGCATGTTATTTGATGATTTCCTACCCCAAAAAAGAAATCTACCTATTTATAAAACTATATTCATATTCATACTAGGCTATATGGTGTAAGTATTCACATAATATCAGGGGTAACCGAAAAATCTAAACTCAAATAATTTATTTCAATTAGACCACTACAGGCAATTTTGGAATGTCAATAACAAAAATATGTAGCTACAGTCCCAGTCACAAGGCATAATAATTTGTGAAAGTAACTCCATGGGCAAGAAACTCCATGGACGCTCTTTTCAAACATAATATCTGATCTAGTGTCCTGACCATTAGAAGCTTCAAATGACTTGTTGAGTAAGTGTTTTACTGTTTTTAAGATTTTTTTGAATATGTGAACTTTGACTAGAAATTAATGTTTGATTTTTGTGGTTTTGACTTTTTATTTTATTTGTATGAATATTTCGACCTGTTTGACATTTTGATTTTTTATTGACTTGACATTGTTTATATCATTGTAACTTTAATGTAATGAATATTATAAACCTGTGACTTGTAAGAATCCCTTATCAATAAAATACTATGACTAATATTTTTACAAGGTCACTAGCTGTGCCCGGCATGCGTTGCTATGCAATTTTCTACCTACTCTACCTATCCTATCAACCCTACCTTTTCTTTGCTATAAACCTCACAGAGCCCGTGACCTTTCCAACGAATACAAAACCATGGAAATCGGTTCGTGCGTTCTGGAGTTATAGCGTCAGGAAGGAAAACCCGACTTATTTTTATATAGTAGATAAGCACAACCATGTAAACCCGGGTTATAGAAAGACTCCTCGTACATATAAACAAGCAACATAAAATATACTAACGGGTTCGTCTCGACTGGACGGCGCATCCTTCTCGAACTGTACGGGACCTGCGCGGGAGTTGCTGCTGCTGGTGCCTGCGAACTCTTTGTCCGCCACGAATCTGGAATAAACAAACGATACTATTAGTTGTTATTCCCTGTTTTGAGCGGCTAGACCTAGCGCAGTACCCTTTCGCTGCCCAGTCCAAATTATACAATGTATTTTGGACTCATACACTGAGTTCTGGGCAGCGAAAGTGTTAAGGAAGAATTTCCTCCGTAGATGTAGATTGTGCATTTCTGTGGTAGGGCGGCATTTTGAAAACCTTTTGTGTTTTAATAAAAAATTGTAAACTATTTTATCATAACAGTAAAAAATTACGAAATCACAAATTATAACAACAACTGTAAAAATACCTTTATTGCTATCAATGCTAATTACAGGAAATAAACCCCTATCAAGCTTTCTCATCAACACGGAAAATATTTGTTCCGTGTTAGGCCATACAAATATTTATTCCGAGCGGGGATCGAACCCGCGACACGCAGCGCAGCAGTCGATCGGTCAGCCACTGCGCCAACAGTGTCATCATAACTTAATTGGCGAAATGTGGGTGCACGAGGTACACCTCTGTCCAACCCTTCATTAGAATAGAGGCATGATAGTAATAACATTGTCGTTCAACACATAATGCCGATAAACATGTCGACAGTTCCTACGTACATAAGGTTAAGTCAAAAACCAGTTTACAGGCGTGTAATTTGTGTTCAACACGCCCTAGAAATAATTCTATGAGCAATAATATTTTCTTTCTACAATATTTTAACAGTTTTAAGAGCTTTATAATGCTATTTACACATATTAAGTATTTTATTTTTTCACGTTTTCTTGGAAAATCTGATAGATGACCGTTTCTACGACACTTATTTGTTGTATTTACAATACTTGTTCTCTTATACGATTTCTAAAACAATGTAAATTAATAAAATTAAAATAGTATGTCAGCATGTGCGCATAGATAATCAAAAGCGCCGATGACATAATAAAAAAAATGCCATTTTCGACGTCTTTATGTACGTAGGCACCGTCGATGTACTCATGTTTATAAGCAGTCAGTATGGACACACGACGGGACATCAACCTACACAAAACCATTGTTACCTGATCTCTCTACAGACCAGGTTATAATAGTTTAGAATAGGTTGACCTGCTGTCGTGTGTACATTTATTTAATTAAGTTCACCAACAGTTGTTACAGGTATTATTATAAATAGGAACATACAAATAATTGTGTCTAAAGTCTCACTGTACAACCAATTACAGGCAAACACCACATGCAAAGTGCTCTATAATTATTATTATTAAGTGTAGTTTCAGGTACATATATGGATATTTGTTTTTTAATTTTATGGCACCGAGTCGCCGTGACTGGCATACCGCTGTTAAACCCGCGATGGTTTTTGTTGGTATGTTGTAGTTCCTAAATTGTATTGTAATTATGTGTTTTTGAATAATAAATTAAATGGGACTATACAGGCACACTAAATCAATGTTCATGGCACCTTGTGTACCTTTAGAAATACATAAAATTATAATGACATTGAATAATACAAATAGCGTAGGATATGATGGCATTAGTACAAACATACTGAAACACGTATCACTGGAAATATGTGGTCACCTCAGTCATTTAATTAATCTCAGTATCACCACAGGCATCTTCCCAGATGCCTTAAAAAAATCAATAATAAAGCCAATGTTTAAAAAAGAGAATAGAGAATTAATGGAATATTACCGGCCAATAGCACTCATACCCGTGATTTCCAAAATATTTGAGAAACACATTTATAAAGAGCTAAACAAGTTCATTGAAAGCAATAACATTCTATGTGATGAACAGAAAGGGTTTAGACAGCATAGGAATATTAATATGGCTATCTTTGACTTTATCTATAATGTGATACAGAATGTCGATAAACGAATACCTGTATGTGGCATATTTTGTGACATGACTCAGGCTTTTGACTACGTTGATTATACTATTCTCTTAAGGAAACTTGAAGCTTACGGAATAAGAGGCAATTTACTTAGTCTTCTTGAGTCTTATTTGAAAGATCGAAAACAAATAACTGAAATTTGTCGAGTTAATCCAGTTAGCAAGCGCGAAGAAATATATCGATCCTCAGAACGTGAAGTTATGTTTGGAGTACCTCAAGGGAGCATACTGGGTCCTTTTATATTCATACTGTACGTAAACGATTTACCTGACTGCGTTGAACAACCAGTAACACTGTTTGCGGACGATAGTACTGTGACAATACAATGTAAAAGTGTCGAAACATATGAAACGGACATAAATAATTGTTTAAAAAATGTTGTAAATTGGTTACAGGTAAATAATTTAAAAATAAACTTGACAAAAACTAAAGCAATACATTTTAGTCAGCGGGTTCCCAACAATAGCCCTTACATACACTACGACAATGAAGTTGTGGAAGAATTAGAAAATACGAAATTTCTTGGACTCATTATTGATAAAAACCTGAATTGGAAAGCACATACTGATAGTTTATGTAAGAAACTTAGTAAGTCCGCATACGCTCTGCAATCGCTATCCCCAATTGTATATATGGACACCCTTCTTACGGCCTATTATGGGATAGTAGAATCCCACTTACGTTACGGTATATTATTCTGGGGGAACTCAACCGAAAGACAATCAGTTTTTAAAGCCCAGAAGAGATGTTTACGCGCGATGTTTAAGCTCAAATCCACTGATAGCTGCATGCCATACTTTAAACAACATAAAATATTAACACTGCCCAGTCTGTACATCATGGAAGTAGCTGTATTTGTGAAATCGAATCCAAATCGTTTTAAACGTTTGGCTGACGTAGTTCCACGTAATAGACGCGACAATAATCTAGTGTGTACCCATCCTGCCAAAACGGCACTAATGCGCAAAAGTGTCTACTGTATGGCTCCGGCCATTTATAATAAAATACCTAAACAATGGAAAGAACTGCCGCTGGTATTATTCAAAAACCAATTACGACGCTTTTTAACGCACAAATCGTACTATAATATCAGTGAATTCCTTACTGAGAAAGAATTTTGTATTGGTATTGTGTAGTATTTGTCTCTTAGTACGATAAAAAATGTGTTCTTATGTTCTTAATTGTAATTGTATATTTGGTTTTCTTTATTCATTGTTACAAATACATTTTTAAATACTTCTTTAAAAAAATAATTGAAAAATAATTGTATATTATTATTACTAGTCTGACATTATTTTAATTCTAATAATTGACATTCTTGTAATTTTTATGATTTGACATTTATTTCCTAATAATTTTCAATAAATTCTTATGTATATTTATAATTATGTCATTAATTTAGCTTTTAAAAATTGTGTTCTAATGTTATAAATTGTAATTGTATATTATTATTACTAGTCTGACATTATTTTAATTTTAATAATTGACATTTCTGTAATTTTTATGATTTGACATTTATTTTCTAATAATTTTCAATAACATCTTATGTATATTTATAATTATGTCATTAATTTAACTTCGAATATTATTTGCATGCCTATGCGACGGTAAAATATGGAGCACTATATAATATGAAAACATCTATGTACAAATTACCCATGTTTGCAAAGAATAAATGATTTGATTTGATTTGAAAAAAAAAAAAAAAAAAATTAAATTCTCAAAATGTACTTACAGTGAACTTAGATTCTTAATAATTAATACACACTAATACTAATGACGTCTGACAAACGTCGATATTGGGTCTGCGTGGACGTCAACCAGGTCGCTGCGTTCGTTTATGAGTTTGCATATGCGGGGTATAGGGGAATTAGTACCAGATACTGTACAACGAAGAGGTGGAGCTAAGGGTGTTATAGGTCTACGGGGAACTCTTAAATTAAACCTACATACCAATACGGTATTACACCCATTTTTAAAAAGTATCTCATTTTGATCCTAGGGTCCTAGTAAACCACCAAAAAAAAACAAAAAAATATTCAATCGATAAGTGCCATAAAACTGCATTTCAATTTTACAATTTCTATTTTCGCGCGTAAAATTACAAAAACGCTTGACGCCATGTTACTCTGTGGTCATGACGTCAGTTGGTTATAAACAAATGCGCTGTTATTAGTCTTTCTGTTTAGTTGTATTTTTCACTATAGTTTATGGTATTATTATAATGGTGGTATTTATTTCTTCCATGGTATTATTACTACTATTTTAATAAAAAATAAAATGTAAAGTTTTATAATACAAAAATAGTAATAGTTGCTCAGTTGACAGTTGTCACTTTTTGTTTCCATGACCATATGACGTAATAATCATGGCGGACACTGTTTCGCTTTAAAACAACAGACTAAAAAAAGTGAAAACTTTGAAATCCATTTTAAAATTTATTCAGTTGTTTTATTAATTAAATTTAACATTTTCTGATTGCTTGTTGCCTAAGCTATCTGAATTGTATATTTTTAGAATTTCTTTCATATAGAGTAAAATACCCTATTGTGGGCAGTCAATGGTGTTATTTAGTAGTTTATAAGCAAATCTCAAATCCAAGATCTCTCTTCGAGCTTCCAGGGTACGCATTTTGTAGCAGCATGAAGTTTTTTTTTAAAACTATGGTCAAAAAGCACTACCTCTGCCTCTCTCCTTAAACAACAGCATGAAATATTTCTTTGCTCTTCATGATTATTATTTTATATGTATTATATATAAGTATTTGTCTTTGTAAAAATTTAAATAAATTTTCGAAAAATGTTACGCCAAACACTACAGTACTGTTTCTCCTCTTCTTAAATCCATCCAAAGGTTGTCTTGAAAAGATCGCTTTTAGCTATAAGACCGCCCATTGTGTCACCTTATTTATAAGTTTGTCTAGTGTTATTCTTGTTACTTGTATGGTGTACATAATAAAGAATATTCTATCTATCTATCATGAACAAAAATAGCTGCATAAGTTACCTGCGCGTGTTGGCAATAGCGTCAATATCTCCTCCATAGTTATCCTTGTCAGCGTTTCTTGAAGGCCTGTATATATGTGCGCCTACATTGTCCTGGTTGCGCCAAGGTTTGTCATAAACGTTGTAGGCTTCGTCGTCACCATAACCTGTAGTTAAAAGTTGTTTGTTGATTAAGGAAGGCTAAGTAAAAATGATTTAGCATCGAGTGATGATTTATAAGAAGGATGTAGCTGAATTGAAGAAGACGATACCGTTGGCGCAGTGGCTGAGCGATTAACTGCTACCCTGCGTGCCGCGGGTTTGATCCCCGCACTGAACAAATATTTGTATGGCCTACAGATAGTTGTTAAGGGTCTGGCTGTTTGTGTATGTGAGTTTACGTGTCTGTAAACGCACCCACGATACAGGAGAAATTTCTAAAATGGGGCAACGTTTCTTTTATAAAAGAAAAAACGTCACTGTTTGACGAAAATCGCGTGAGAACATTTCTCTAAAAGGCAAAATAAATAGGCAGTCGCTCCATATAAAATAATGGTATTTAGCTGTATCCGGTTTTACTGAAAGCCGACCCAACATAATTGGAAAAAGGCATCCTTACTAATGTTATACAAGCGAAAGTGAGTTTGTTTGTCAAACTGATTTTGATTAATTTTGGTACAGAGATAGGTGGCACCCTGGAGACGGACATATGCTGGGAAAAAAAGTGGGATAAGAGGGAAGAAAAGGGGAGAGAAATATATTATTTTTTGATCATCACGCGTGTTAAAATTAGCCTAAGCCCAAAGTCACTATGCCACGCGGACGAAAGCTAGAAATAAAATAAATACATACCACTATCCATTCCTTTACTGTTGTTGAAGAGTCTCTGGTCGAACATCGCCTCGCCTCCCTGCGTCGTCTTAGCGGGCAGGCCGAGCGCAATCTGCTCCGAAATGTCACGTTCACGGTCCTTCACTAGTTTCGATCTGGAAAATAAAAGGTTTATGAAAATTTACTTTTCGAATACATAGGGGTCTTAAACTTTTGGGGTTCAAAAAGTGCTGATTATCAGCCTAATTTGAATAATGACTTTTGATTTGATATTGAATTCTTTTTTTTTTAATGACATCTCGCTATTCGACCTATGAGCTCGTTATCTGCTTTACCGGTCAGTCCTGTGGATGCGTATAGGGCGCGTGTAGTGGATTTTTAACTTTCATTTCAATCTTGGTAAGGTATACACATTGGCAATTCGGTTCAATCAGCAGCCTTCAAGGCAGTGAATATACCCTCATATTAAAGATTTCTCTAAAAATATATAGTTGTTAGCTTTTGCCTGTGTGGTTCCCGTTCCCGGGGGATTTCCGGGATGAAAAATATCCTATGTCATTTCTCGGGTCCCAGACTATAGCTGTACCAAATTTCATTGAAATCGGTTCAGTGGTTTAGGCGTGAAGAAGAGACAGAGTTACTTTCGCAGTTATTATATTAGTACGGAAAAGAACGGATGTGTGGCAGCACCAACAGTCTCTTGATGACCGTAGATAGGACTGATGGCCATATGATGATGATGGACATGCATTGTTATCGTGTATGTATTATAAGCTTTGTCATAAGTATTTATGTTTTAACATCAGTTTGTAAGGGGTGTATGTCTTTGCTAAAAATTTTGGATTGGGTTGGTCTGACGTGGGTTTGTTACATCAGACAATTGAGTGATCCTCAATTACATAAAAGTTGTGGTTTGATTATTATATCCTGTATTTTAATAATATAATAATTTATTTAAGCTACCTATTACCTATACATATCAACTACTTTAAAAAAATTCAATCATTTATTTCTGTTCTGACAGGTTGCTTTTTTAACCCACACTAAAAAATTCTCCTGTATCGTGGGTGCATTTACAAATATTTAAACTCACATACACCCAGACCCCAAACAACTATTTGTAGGCCATACAAATATTTGTTGCGTGCGGGGATTGAACCCGCAACACGTAGTAGCGCAGCAATCAAAAGCTCAGCCACTGCGCCAACCGTGTCGTTTTATAGTTAATGTTAAAATTAATGTTATTTAACAATTTCGCTGTCCCAATTTTATTGTGCTATATAAAGTGATGGTTTTATTTCAGACTAAGGTCAGTCCAAGCAGCTGTTTTTATGTAACCAAATAGCATAATTCTCATTACCTTTTATCAGGGGCAGCTCTGGCCAGGTTCCGGTCTCTCTGCCTCTCCTTGTGTCTGTCAGCCCTCAGCTTGTCTCTCTCGGCAGCTGTTAGGCCGCTCTCGTCGATCTCATTGGTCTCAGGCTCATCATCAGGGGCTCGGATACCTAGGGTAGAAGATCTGATTTGAGATGTTGAAGATATGGGTTTCCTATCTTTAAAGGGCTTTAGACCTTTTTCCTGATTTTGGAAAAACCAAAGAACAAAAGGCTTTAAACAAAAACATCACTGTTTTTTCTCCTCCACTAACGTCTTGGCGGGACCAAAGACAATTAGATTGATTCTCGGAGTTTTAGAGCTGAAACTGCGTTAAACGAACACCCGCGCGGTTTTATACTATAAAACCGCGCGGTTTTATACTATAAAACCGCGCGGGTGTTCGTTTAACGCAGTTCACTTTTGTATTACAAAAGTGAACCAACGCGGGGGACACGCGCGTGCTTGCTCAGTCAATAGTGCGGGTATGATTTATCTATAATATGTATGTATTTATAAATTATATAAGTATGTATCAGTTGTCTGGTTACCATAACACAAGCTCTGCTTAGCTTGGGATCAGATAGCCGTGTGGGAGCTGTCCCAAGATATTTATTTATTTAATAACGCATGATGAAAAGCTTGTGATAATATCTTTCGACAGAGAAAGAGTAATTGTGAAACTGCAGTGTCACTCTGTCATATGAGGTCAACCAAATGAACTCTTTAGGCACCTGTGACAGGGTCCTTCACATACCCACAGAGACACGAGGCGGGTGTCTGCTGCTTAACGCAGTTTCAACCCTCATTGTCTCGACGCTTTCCCACTTGCCACTGTTGATACTAGAACATAGGAGCTGCAGTGATTTGGTTTAACAGTAGCGGACTTGTCCAAAAACAAAACACCAACTCACCCGCCCTATGATCTCTAGCTCTCTGCGCCAACATCCTCAAATGCTCTTCCTTCTTCTCCTTCTCCCGCTGCGCCAATCTCCTCTCGAGTTGTGCCCTCGCCTCCACCGCTTCACGCGCTTTCCTGTCGGCGATGTACAGCGCTTCAGCGAGCTTCGAGAAGTTCTCGTTGATGTGCACTTGTTGGAGCCCGCGCCCGTCTGCCGCTAGACGCTTGTCGAGGGGGATTGTGTAACCTGAAGAGAAAAACATGTTATTAAGTTGCATCCAAAGTACTATAAGTAAGAAATCGGAATACGGTAAGTCGAGACAAGGAAGTATAGGGCAAATTGAGCAGATTATCCCTTTTTTTCAAAGGGTAAAACGGGAACCTATTACTCAGACTCCGTTGTGCGTCCGTCTGTCACCAGGCTTTATCTCATAAACCGTGACAGTTAAGACAGTTGCCATTTTCACTGAATTTAATGCTAAAAAAACAGAATAGAATAAATATTAAACGGGTTCCCATACAACAACCATGTTTTTTTATGAAACCGTAGTGCGCAAGTACGACTTGCACTTGGCCGGTTTTATATATAATGGTACGGAACCCTTCTTGCACAAGTCTGATTAGCGTATATTACAGGTTTTGATGTTTTTTTTGTACCTCCTTATTGGTTATTTAGTTATATTTGATCTCCCTAGGTGGCGCTGTTTTCGACGTAACATAGTACTTAGCAAAGTGTCGGTACAGCTAGTATAGATGTACCTTTAGCGTTCTTCCAGTGGCTGACACAGGGCGGCACCTTCCAGTCGCGCTGCTGCTTGACGGACACGCGGCGCGGCGGCGAGTGCAGCACGGGCGCGGGCGGGGACGGCGCCGCGCGGGGGATCTTCTTGTTGATCTGGAAGCGCGGCGGCTCCATCGGGTCCGACTGGGCTTCTACCATTCTGGGAGGAGGAACATTTATAGTTATGGTACTGTAAGTCTACTCTCTATGCCCGTAGTTTCCACCGACATTACGGACCATTTTTTAGGATGTGAAATCAAATGACTCCTGGAAATGTCAGACTTGTACTGACTAAAACCCAGCCTTCTTCTTTATGTTGCCTTTTGTGTTCGGGGGCCGCGGTACCTCTTTAGACCCGACCTGCAGATCCAGGCAGTCTGAGGTCCTGAGGAACACCCTGATGCTTCCACCTTACATCTAAGTTATTCATATTTATGGTTTTTCTTTATGTCTAATATAATATATAATTTATCTTTTTTTTTTACCTTTTCTTCATGTTATTCAAAAAAGTTAGGTAGATAAGGTCAAAAATACTATATACCTGATTACTCTCTGCTTAGCTCCCGAGTTGAACTGTCCTCCTTGCTGCGCTGGGGTGTATCTGATGTATTGCGCTGGAGCCTGCGGGGTTAACGTACTATCAGAGCGATTGATATAGATGTGCTCTTCTCTTAGAGAAGATTGATTAGTGCATGTGGAATAGGAGTATGAGTATATCCTCATGAGACCCAGACGCATTTTGGGTTCACTACGCATTAACACCGAACAGTCCGTTTAAATGGACAACATTTTTATATTGCTTAAGTCCTGAGACTTGTTGTTGAAAATTTAACATGTTAGAGTTATTGGTTTGAAGTGAGACTTTCAGGGTGTAGTTATGATAATAAATAGATGCCATATTATAAAATAGTTGACAATCCGTTCATCATTCTTTCGTCCGGAAATTGGTAGAAATATCTTAAGATTTTGGCCTAATTAAAAAAAAAATGGCTTTAATACCAACTCATCCCGTAAAAGCTGTGGGTCTGAGTCACCATCTTTATTTTGGGTATTTAAAGGGCGCGTCGGCCTTACGAGGATATTTACAGATAGTTAGACACAGATAGACAGTTAATTTGTCATAGTTGTTCCGGGTCTCTGGCTGGTTGTGTATGTGAATTTCAATGTTTGTACACCCACGATACAGCTTTATATACACTCTTGGAATTCTTAACAGAAAATCTCAATGAAACTTTTGACCAATCCTGGATCGAACCCAGGAACTCAGACTCAGCAGTTGCGCTAACGACCGCGGGACCGACGAGGCAGTTCATAAAAAAAAAACATAATTAATTTTGTATCTAATAGTCACATATTATCAGTTATGATAAACTCTCATGAATGGGGCTTATTTTTAGACTTCCTCCAGCTACTATTGAGACATTCTTGATGGATAATCCTAATAACTCTATGCCCCACCTGGGAATTGAACCGAGGACTTCATGATTAGCACCAATGAGGTAAGGTAGCCAAAGTTTGTACCTTTAAACAAATTCATAACCCTAGTAGAATGAAAAAAAAAATACAATCTAAAAACAATAGAATCAACCATGGAATTAACTTTTTGGTGTGCATTATAGTATATTCTATTCTAATCTCTATTATCATAAAACATCAACTCACAGCTTTAGGAGCAGCCTTCACAGGCAAAGCAGCAGAAATCTTAGCATTGGTCAGTTTCTCCAGTGCTTGCTTGGTCTTCTCTGTGATATCCTGGATGTCATCATCATCTGGTTTCTGGAGGGTTGGGTCATCTTCCGCCAGAACTTCTGCTGGTAGCAGGTCTGTGAGTTTTGAATAGATTATCTGGAAAAGGGAGAATTTGAACTTTAGTTTGGGTGACAAGTAAATAATATTTTTTAGTTTTACTTATCATCAAACTTTTTTTTTATATTAAAAAAAAAATATTAAAAAATAGTGGTCTGCCGGTATCGGGAGCAGGGTCCAGATTACCATAGAGAGGAACCTCCTCACAATGCGGGCCAAACAAATTCCGGCCTTCCGAATCACTCCTTGATCCAAATGCCCAAGGAGAGATTTGACAGACGGTTGTCGAGGCTCTTAGCCATCAGGCCATTGGCCATAACTACTATCGACACAGTGATAGCCAAGCTTAGCTTATTAAAAGGTGTTTGGAGTTTTTTAACAGACTGACATTTTATTTAAGTATTTGAGAACACAGGTAAGTTTACAATCATATCAAATAAATGGCATTAGTGGTACGACATTTTGTTACTTGTCTATTATTTTTAAGCAAGCTCACATTCAAAATTCATTCGTTCAATTTGCAAACATCATGATCACATTTAATACCAACACACTGGTTAATATCCCCTTATATCCTGTGATTGTTATAAGAGCTAGATTTTTATGGCCTTCATATTTAAGAATAAATTTAAGCTTTTATTAACAAATCATATTATCAGAATTACCTTATCAGCACTATGTCCTTGTCTTGCAATAGCAGAGTATTTAACTCTTCCCGACTCGTCTAGTTGTACCGCTAAGGCATTGGATGTGCTCTCTTTGCCTCTAGCGCCCATACCCAGTGGGTATTGGGCCACATGGATCTCTGGGAAGGCACCTCCATCTGGAAACACCGATTTTAGATTAAATGCTGAAAATTGTTACTTCAAGGGTAAAATTACAATGGATAATTTTTTTTAGTTCAATCAAATTACATAGTGGAACTCTTTACTGATGTGGAACTACACTACCTGTGGTTGTGAATTCAATTAAAAACTCATTAAATCCGTGACTTGGAATGGTATTTTTTTTGTGGATTGAAAATCATCAAATATCTTCCCCCACTTGGGAGTGTATCAGACTTTTACTGACTAAAACCCACCCATGTTCCTTCTTTTGCCCTTTAAGTTCCAAGGGAGGCGGTATTTTTTTTAACAACCCACAACCCCGGCTAATAATAGGTATTATTATCTAAACATTATACAATGAAAAGTATCTGAGAAGTCTGTGATGAAGCTAGGTTATTTAAATTGACCCGGTTTAATAAAAAAGAAGTTTCTTATCTCAACTGAATATTACTTGCAGCAATTGAAAATTCTGTAAACATTTAAAAGTGCTGGAAACCCAAGATACTGTAAGATATTTCCAACAGCCAAAAGTAAACTTTATTTTGTAGTTGTTATAGACTACATCTACATGTATCTTTGAGATTTATGGTTGCAGATTTCTTTCAGACGGTTTTGTAACACTGATTGTAACAGTAGACTTTGATAAAAATGACATCATCCCTGACCAATTGAATATCTTTCTTTAAAGATTCTTTTCTTGACAATAAAGGCTGGATGTAATGCCAGGTTAGCCTAACAACACCGCTTAATAGACACATAGTATAATAGAAGGCATCCTACCTCCAAAATCATCTTCAGCTCTTGGGATCCATCCCTTCCTCTGTCCATAAGGTGGCACACTGGTCTGTGACACCACCAAGGCACTTCCGACGCGTTTCGCTTTCCTCTCATCATCACGGTCCCACACCTGCTGTGTGGGCGCTGGCAAGAGGCTGAAAAGGAAAGAAACGCGAATGAAAAATCGAATTTGATTACACTTTGATATGGTTATATTTCATATGTCAATCTTTAAAGGAAGCTGTGGTTGGGATAAAAACTGTCGTAGAAAGTTATTGAAGTTGCTTAGTTTGCTGTTATTATGAAATTTTGATACGCCATGCAGTATTTACCACATACAAGGACAACAGTTTAACAACACGTTGGTATTTTAAACAATACTGCGAAGTTCATAGAAACTTTTTACACGTAAAATGTAGAATTCAGTTCCAATTAAATTATATTGTGAAGCTTATTTTCGATACGGTTTTCATAAATTAAAAATAAATAAAAACTAGCACAACTTACCTCGACAACGACGCCATTTTCTTTGATGAGTTTTGATAGATTTCGTTTTCGTTTAGAAACTGTTCCTCCCTGTGAAATGAAAGACAAAAAAAAATGTTGTTACCCCAAACCAAATTATTAGCCTACGATTTTGATTTGATGCAACAACATAATTAATATTTCTTTTTACGCCATATTTAGGGTTCCTAACCACGACAGGAAAAAACGGAACACTTTCAGGATCACTTTGTTGTCCGTCTTTCTGTCTGTCTGCAAACTTGAAATTAAAACCGTATAAATACTGAAGTCGGTGTTCCCTTGGAGCATTAAAAATCAAGTATGTACAACGATAATCATCGTATAAGTTTATGAATGCCAAACCCGAATTTGGCCGGTTTATGATATAAGTTAGTTTCTATATTTATATTTTAATCTATTTTTGCATAATATTACGATAGAATTTTGTTAGGGAATAAAATATATGAGTAAACTACTTTAGTGTCAAAGGTAAATAAAACATTACTCAAGGAAAAATAAACAACATTCTTTCTGCATTAGTTTCTAAACGTCCTGACCAAAGTTTTTTTTAAATAATTGACCAACATGGCTAAGGAAGATTAAATTTATTCAGCCTCCATGTATTTTAACATGGGAAATTCTTGCAATAAATTATAATTTATTTATTTAGTCTAGTTTATAACAATGGAAAAGTAATTATGCCGATATTTGACCTATTACGTTTGTGGATTACGTGGATAATCATAAAATGACCATAAAAAATGGTGGAGAAACTGTCAGATTCGTATATAAATGAAGTGGGCTGCGAACGTCCCCCTTTTATAACCTCAAAAATGCGCGAGAAGTGTTAACATTCTGATGGTGAAGTGGGCTAATTTTATCATTTAATTGGTGTTAAAGTGAACGGATTATCACAATGCCTTCCAAGAAGAGAAAATACAATGCAAGGTTTCCTGCCGTAAGTTGAAAAATGTTAATAAACAACCATAACAAAGAGAAATTGGGTTTTGTTTTCGTCAATAATTTTGAGAGATTGGTGATATCATGACATTGTTTGTTTGTAGGGGCGAATCAAGAAGATTATGCAGACTGATGAGGATGTGGGGAAAGTGGCCCAAGCTGTGCCAATCATAATCTATATCCTTTTTAAATAGCACTGTTAAAAGATTGCATTGAGTCGTTTTAAAAACGTATGTATTTACATTGTTTGAATGTTCATTTACTAATTTAGGCTTTTAATTGCTCCATACGGTAGGCCATTTGTTACTAAAAAAGATAATTCATGCGTTCTATAAAAGTTCAAAAAGTTATGTGTAACCTTTTTGGGAGTTTATATAATCACAAACTTGTTTTAATTTAGGTTTGTTTGGTTTAACATGGCTGAATGTTTTAGTGTTGTAGTCAGGTGGATAATTCAAGTACACTCTGTGACTATAATGTCTGCTCTAGTGGACCTAGATTTGAACCAAATTCCAATTAGATTTGTACTTAGGAAATCACAGAAATGAACGACTATGAAATGTCAAATTTCATAACATAAACAAACATATACTATCCTTGTTGTATGTGTATAGTGATTATTTATTAGCATACTGTGATAGTTTCACTAGATATTATCACAATATTGATAAATCAAAGGTCTGAGATTATAATAAAGCCTAATTTACAAACCCCATTTTGTAAACAGCTTAGTATCTGTTAATAAGGGTATTGATAACTGTTGGGGAACTAACATATTAATAGAACAACAAAATGTTTTCTAGACATACGGTACGGTATTGAAAAAAAAAAAAACATTTAAATCTTATATTCAGCAATCCGTAAATAAAAAACTTATTTTATTTTTTTAATTTGAATTTGGTCTTCTATGAAGTTTCCACAGTTACTCTCTGTAAGGAGTATTTTATCAATAAAAATGAAAGCACAAAAGCCACATTTCATGAATGTTGGTGTGTGTGCGTATGTCTGTATGGCGAGATGGATGCTAGCAATCTTTCCAAACCAACTCTTGTTTTTTAAAACATTTATTATATTAAAGTGTACAGTCATTAGATACCTAAATAATAAATCGAAACATTTTCCGGTAAGTTATCTCTGAAGGGTCAAAGTTGAAGAATTTATTTCAATTAATAATACCTACTCTAAAGTTGGTTGCCATGTACGAATATAATGCATTCATGACTGTTTCCAAACATAAATATTGTTTTTGGAAAAACAATTTTTAAATCCTCTTAAATAAAGTTTAGTTTGCACAACAACTGCACCAATCAGCAAGTCATTCTGAAATCAATTTTATTTATATATTATATTTTTTTACAGCAGTTAGGCTTGCGTTTTGAACAACTTGCTTGTGAAGCATGACACTCACAAAATGGCGATTATTAAATTATTGTATTTACATCTAGTCTATTCTCTGCTATCTTATTTTGACTATATATATATATTTTTTTACCATGACAGTGAAGTGTAATCTATCTATCCTACTAAAATTATAAATGCGAATGTTTGTGAGGATGTATGGATGTTTGTTACTCTTTCACGTCAAAACGGCTGAACGAATCTTGATGAAATTTGGCACAGAAGTAGATTATAATGTGGAAAAACTCATAGGATATACTTTTTTCTCTATCATCACGCGGGCGAAGCCGCGCGCGCCAGCTAGTAAGAAATATATGTTGTGACAACTAATTTATAGCATTTTGCCAAACCCATATTACATTGGTCTGTCCTCAAAAACGTCACAGTTGAATTAATTAAATTACTAGAACAACATTTGTGTAAATACTACCTGTCTGTATGTGCTAGGTATTAATTACATTAATTACTGTAACTAAGTCCGCCATCTGTTTCATTAGCCCAAAATGGTTCTGCAAATTAGGTTTTAGAATATTTATTATGTCTGAAATCAATAAAGTAGACTGTGATATAGTCTCAATATGATATTGTTATTCTGTAGGCCATATACGTGAGCAGTAATGACAGTTTTTACCCTCTCGTTGGAACATAATTGAATCCTTACTAATATTATAAAAGCGAAAGGGAGTTTGTTTGTTTCGTCTTCACGCCTACATGGCTAATCCGATTTTGATGAATTGTGGTACAGAGATAGTTGGGACCCTAGGTCTCCAGGGCCCAACTATTAATAATATATTAAGTAAGCCATGTCCGTCTGGACATGGCTTACTTACTTACTGGGAGAAAGAGGGATGATAAGGGAAAACTTAGCTTTGATATTACAAAAAATAAGGTGCTAGGGCAAAAACTATAAGTAACAGGTACCTGCAAATCAGGAACGGGTAGCTGTGTTACCCCAAATTACACGCGAGCGAAGCCACGGGCAAAAGCTAGTGTCTAAATAAAAATATGCCGTTGCTGATAGACTTTTAACATTTTCTGCAATGTAGAGACCACGCCAAAGCACGCCACGGTTTTATATTTATGCCATGGCATGAGCAGTGTCATTTGTGATGAAATAAAATCACTACAATCCTTTAACAATATCATAACATCATTCCTGTAATCCCCAAAAGGTTAGATAGAAGTAGGGTTGCCACCTTTTTTTGTCCAAATAAAGTACAGACGCCTGCACATCAAGCTACTACAAACTGTCAGATTTCTTTGATCGATTTTCGACTTTATTTTTAAAGTATTAGGTTCATTGGGAAAAATTGTCAATTTCGGGTAGCTTGACCTGCAGGCGTCTGTACATTGGCAATGAAGGATAGAAAAAAATAATATAATAAAGTACTTTTCATTCCGCTTTAATACGAGTACCGTTTGAAAATATATTAAGTACTTACTACTTTTAGCACATTTTATCAAATAATTATTTTCATTGGATATCTCCACAGCATCTTTACATACAAAATTAAAATAAATAACAGTATATTCCGTCGTTGTGTTTTATGCAAAATTCTTACAGTAATATTGTACCCTGTTTCTGTATATATATTTTGTGTCAAAAGAAATCAAATTACGTAAAATAAATTATTTTCGTGTATTTTATAGTTGGTATAAAGTATAGAGTACAATTACCTGAAATAACGTACAGTTTGTAATATAGTAACAAACTAGTTGTTCCCCGGCATGCGTTGCTATGCAATTTTCTACCTACCCTACCTTTTCTTTGCTATAAACCTCACGGAGCTCGAGACCTTTCCAACGAATGCAAAACCGTGGAAATCGGTTCGTGCGTTCTGGAGTTATAGCGTCAGGAAGGAAAACCCGACTTATTTTTATACATATAGTAGATTACGGATGGGAACCCAAGAGATAGAAGATAGGTAATAGAAGATAGGTGGCGAACATAAACCGTCATTACCGTCAGCCGGTCACCAATCCAGACTCCGTAGTTTGTACTGATAAATTCCTGATGAAAAAAGTTAATAACAATTTGCTCGCCCCAGGAATCATGACCTCAAACAAACGAGGCTGATATCCACAATGGTGACCTACGAACAATGGTCCATTGGAAAGAATAAGTGCGAAAACCGGACCCTCCCAAGAAGCGGGGTCCACATGAAGAAGATCCACAACGGTACTCTTATACATTGTGTAAAGGCAACGAAACTGTTGCGGGTTGTTCGAAAGAGATACCGCGGCCCCGGAACGTAAAGGACAATACAAATAACATGGGTGGGTTTTAGTCAGTAAAAGTCTGACACGCCCGGCTCCGCCCAGAGCGGGGGAAGTTTTTTATGATTTCCCACCAAAAAAAAAGGGCTACGAAACTGAAAGGCTCATCCTCTCCATTATTGTGATAATTTTAAAGGTTCCGCACGTCAGAAGACGAAACCATTATAGGAGGATCACGGTTGTCCGTCCGTCTGTCAGTACTGTACACACTGGCGACATAAACAGCCATATCTTTTGACTGCGTAGACTTATGGGGTTAATTTGACGGGCCTGTTGGTCTAGTGGTTAGTGGCCCTGACTGCTGAGCCGGAGGTCGTGGGTTCGATTCCCACCCAGGACAAACTTTGTGTGATGAGCATGATTGTTTGTTCTGTGTCTGGCTGTGATTTATCTATAATTTGTATGTATTTATAAATTATATCAGTATGTATATCAGTTGTCTGGTTACCATAACACAAGCTCTGCTTAGCTTGGGATCAGATAGCCATGTGTGAGTTGTCCCAAGATATTTATATTATATTTATATTTTTTTTTTTTCACAGCTTCAGGGGACCACAGACTTGAGATATAGTTTTAATTTTAACTTAATATCCCCATGCGTTTCCGAGATAAAGGGCGTTGACAGACAGACGGACAACAAAGTGATCCTATAAGGGTTCCGTTTTTTTCCTTTTGAGGTATGGAACCCTAAATAAACATACTCGGACAGAAAATCCCCGAATATAAATAACAATGACGCGGGTTCAGATAAGAAACTAATACGCAATAAAAAACTAAAAACAATAGTATAATTTCATTGATTCAAATGTGTCATTTTAATGAATGAACAAAGAATATGTGTATAATATGTACCTATCTTTATTTTACTTATAAATGGTTTCGTACACGAAAGAGATTCTCCGAAAAGACAAGAAAATCAATGGCTGAGCGATCGACTGCTGCGCTGCGTGTTGCGGGTTCGATCCCCGCACGGAACAAATATTTGTATGGCCTACAGATAGCTGTTTCGGGTCTGGCTGTTTATGTATGTGAGTTTAAATGTTTGGAACGCGCCCACGATACAGGAGAAATTCCTAGTGCGGGGCAACGTTTAAAAAAATAGGCCCTCGGGGTAAGCAAAAATGGGAAACGTATCTCATTTTATTTTGCAAAAATGATTTTTAAGTATTTGCTCTGTTACTACCCATTTCTGTACATACGGTAACCAGGCCATGTTATATCAGGGTTTGAAAGAGATGCCGTGGCCCGCGAACTTAAAGGGCAAAAGAAGTAACATGGGTCGGTTTTAGTCAGTAAAAGTCTGACGATCCCTCCCGCTTCGCCTAGAGCGGAGGAAGTTATATGATGATTTCCCATCTGCGAAAAAAAGCCATGTTATAAAACTTCATATAGCTTGATGTGTCGGTATGTGTACCCCATTATTTTTTTACTTAGAATTCAGTCAGTGGTTAGTTTGCTCTTTGGTCTTTGAACTGTTACCGTTTTTTATTAAAAATAACTTATCGCACGAGTAATTAAAAAAAAAAACGAATACCTATATCATACAACATAAACCAGAATTGGTTTTTTATCACTCATGGAGATTAAACTGACAAATCTATAAAGGTGTCCCATACTAGGAATTTGGGATCGTGGGACAAACATTTAAACACACAAACACAAACAGCGAGACCCGGAACAACTAACTGTAGGTCATACAAATATTTGTTCCGTGCGGGGATTAAACCCGCGACATGCAACGCAGCAGTCAAATGCATAGCCACTGCGCAAACCGCGTCGTCAAAGAGGCTAAATATGCATTGACTTAATACTAGCTGCACTTCGCCGTTTCACCCGCCAAGACCGGGAAAAAAAGTATCAATGTTGCCTATATGTTAATCCAGGGTATAAGTCATCTACTTACAAAATTTCATCCAAATCGATCCAGACGTTTGAGATTAAAAGAGTAACAAATATACACACATACCAACTGTCACCTTTAGAATATTGGTGTGATACTGTTTTGAGCATCAGTAAGTGCCTAACTACTGCCGGGTTTTCTCTTTGAGTGTCTCTTAAATCTCCATCTCCCTCTACAATGATGCCGTCTTTAATAACGATTCCTGATTCCCAGTCAACCATGAAGATTCACTACCTATTTAATTCCTCTTTCGCCTAGCAGACTTATAACCAATTCGAGTCCAAGGAGCCTACCGGGGCTCCGGGTTGCTTCGAAAGAGATACCGCGGCCCCGGAATACAAAGGGCAAAAGAAGGAATATGGATAGGTTTTAGTCAGTACAACACTGAGACGCCCAGACCGGGAGAATTCATTTGATGATATACCATTCACGAAAAAAAAAACACTAATTACCAATATCACCAATTTTTGTTTAGAAGCTGATTGTGGTATTACGTGCACATTTTGTAAGTTGACAAAATGTGCACTATTCAGATTCTAGTAAGCTGATAAATTTATGCAGACCCTGCCTGGGTCTGAAGCCGATCAGCATACGACGATTGTAAAACATTTATGATTAATTATAAATAACTAGCTTTTGCCCGCGGCTTCGCTCGCGTTAAATTCGCGGTAAGATAGTTCCCCTTTCCTCATAATAGCAAAGCTAAGTTTTCCCTTTTCTTACCTCTTTCTCCAACTTTTCTCACTTAAAAAAAATAGCCGTCAAAAAAGTCATAAAATGTGCGTCTCCAGGGTCTCAACTATCTCTGTACCAAAATTCATCAAAATCGGTTTAGTTATTTAGGCGTGAAGACTTAACAAACAAACTCACTTAGTAAGGATGTTTATTTGAACTGCAACGTAGTTCTCTGGAAATAACTGATGTACAATTATTTTTTAAAATAGCGCTAAAATCGACTTAACAGGGGTAACCCTGTTAAGTTAATCTATTCTACCTGTCTAGACTGCAGTATTGGTCTAAGTAGCTTTGGCTAACTTGGTCTAGTTGGTTAGGTATCTAGTTCATCGCAAGGAGTTTCCTTGTAGTGACCCTTAAATCAGGCCGGTTGTTATTTTCGTCAGTATTATTTGTATAGTTATAAGCACACCCATATTTTGCTCATGGAAAAACTTAAAATATTTTGTTTGCTAGATATTCTGGTTTTGTAAGCCTTTACAAATGTCCAGGAAATCTTTCGGACTGTTTCACACTAGCGTATTTTAGACGCGCATATACGCGCGCCTTTTGCTGCACTCTAAGATAATAGCTCCATTTTAATCAAGTACACGAAAAAATAAGCGCGTGGCAGCTCGATCTTCTTTTCTTGAAGTTTGGGGCGCGCTTTAGCCAGCATGACCTTTTAAACGTTGTAAAATAAGCTAGTCTGAAAGCGCAGGCGCATTTTTTTAGTTCGCTTCTTTAGGTAGGGCCAATCTAACTGAATGAATTGTTCAGGCCGGACTAAAATGATTTTCTAGTCAGCAGGGTGGAAGTGAGACTGATTGTCTTAGCTGTGTAAGTTTCAATATCTATTAGATCATCTTTAGAGGCTTTAAATGCATCTTTGGCAAATGGTAGAAGATGATGAATCAGTAACCTTGCACCTAAGTTATCAACTGTCATCTATATTTCTGCACATTTCCTTTTTAAGAAACAATGCAATAATGCCATGACATCACCGCAAAAAAAGGAAGTCGGCATAACGTGCATGCATTTTGATGTCTACTGTATATTTTTGCATTTACACCTGGCATAAAACAGGGACAAATCATCGATTCAACGATTGTAAATCTCGAATTGAAGGTCAATTTTGCTTTAATTGATGTAGAATTGTTTGTTGTGCTGAAATGGGTTGCATAAAATTGCTGTCAACCTTGATCGGTGTCGGACATTTTGGGGTGTTTTAGTTAACACACCTCGCGTGGTTAATTTCACTGTCCTATTAAATTGGCTTCTTGGTTCGAATTGCGACGGTTAAGCTTGTTGTCCTAGATTCACAGGTCGTGCAAGTAGCTTTACTTCTCAGGAATTTATCAGTAGCAACCAACAGTTTAGCAGTTGATTATGTAAAACCCGTGCTTTGAAAAGTAGTATTGCCGATACTCCTCATGTTGATCTTACCCAAGTCATAGCTGATCTTTGTCGAGATCAGTCTGTTATGACCGAAATCGATTGTCAGAAAGGACCAGCCTGATTTCTTGATCGTTTTTCAAGGGAAAAAAAAAATAGGAATCCTGTAAAAATAAATCAGCAAGAGCGCCTTTAAATTCTTCAAAGGCTTCTCGAAAACAGTTTTGCTTTATTATCTTAGTGTCCTCGTCCTATGGTGGTTGGGGTCGACAACACGCTATTTCTTTTAATTATGTCTTTTAAGCTTGTCAGACCCATTCATTGATCTTATTTTGTTACCTCTCCAAAGTTTAAATCGTCTCCATTAACCAGTAGACATAAAAATGTACCCATTCTAACTGCGATCCTTGCTGGCCTATAAGTCATGACGTAAACGGACAGACGTATTGCGGATGATAGAATTAGTCATGTGGACCAGAATAGGACTGCTATTGCACTTAATATACAAAGCGATATACAGTTCAAGATGTATCGTGTTTCTGTTTCCTTGTAGGGAGCAGTAAGGTCTTTCGCGTTGGTCTTGGATTACTTAATTTTGCACTAGCAACAGTATTTTTTCAGTCTTGCTTATGAGGTTATTAATTGTCGTTTCGGGGCCTTCTCAAGAAAGTATCTCTTATTGTTTCTCTTGAAAAAATGTGGCCTTTTGCATCCTAGAGACAGTCGCGTTCAAAAAACATAAAAGCTCCCAATATTTTTTCCCCGCGATGTTTTGACAACTTCTCTTAGCAAAGTCAAGTAAAGGAATTTTAGGAATATTAATATTGTTACCTCGAGTATTGCATCCAGAATTATCTAAACACGTCTTCTACTTAGAAAAACTTGGAAGCTTCTTCAGGCCAATGTTAAGAGTGCATTAAACGCTGCCATAAACCATGATTTCACACACCAAAAAGAAAAATATATTTTTGCGCAGTGTTACTTAATTTGATGTACAGGATGTATGTTTGACGACATCATAAAGAGTCCTTTAACACCCTGTATTTAATGGGTAATATGACTTAAAAATACACCCGAATTCCCAATAAAAATTAAAAGTGTATGTTCAAGACCCATATAATACACCGATGACAAGCCTCTTGCCAATAACCCCGTACATATCGACTTCAGGCTGCTAAGAAGGAGAAACAATCGGCAGCAGCGACCTCTCGCGTCCTACCCTGGTACAGTCCATCCGGAGCGAGAGGGAATGGGAAGCTATCACTTCCTTCTGTGATGCAGTACTGCTAGCTGATGGCATGACGTCCTAGTCACGTCCCAGGCGCCGGGATCCATGTGATGATACCGTAGACTCGGGTCTGTGGATGGTGAGAGATAGCTAACGTACCGTCTGTCCGTCCAGTGATGACAGGCCATGTCGACCTCGACTTTGTGTTTTACGAGCGCCTCATGAATATCAGCAAAGCGGAGAGGACCGTTAGGACCATTGCCTACCGGGGTTGCAGGTTGTTCGAAAGAGATACCGTGGCCCCGGAACACAAAAAGCAAGAGAAGGAACGTGGATGGATTTAAGTCAGTTCAAGTCTTGATACTCCTTTCCGGTCAGCCCAGAGCGGGAGAAGTCATTTGATGATTACCTATCCTAAATATAAAGGCTGCTACAAAAAACATCCCAATTACGCTACCCGACCTGCCACGCCATGGGTCAGACACATTTTCCTTACTCTAAACATTTCACACGAATCATAAAAATATATTCCTTTGTTCATTTTGATTTCATCAATACAAATTTTGTTGTTCCATCTCAACGAAATGTAGATCCATTCCAATATATGTAGATGCATTATTCATAGTCTCTTGGATGTACTTGACCGAAAAAATGCGCATAAAATTCACTATTTTTACACAGTAAAATGTCCTTCAAATGACTGTGGATGAAAATGCTGAAATGTTTCGTATGCCAGATTTATTAAAGCTCGACTTTACTTCGTGTTTTTAGTAGATCATCATCTTGGATTTATTTTGGGAGCATTTTAATCGCACGTCGTCACTCAAATATTTTGGTGTTTCAGTGTCCAATCTATAATGTTTGTATTGAGACAGTATTTATGGCAAAACTTCCGAATGAACTAACTTAGTAAAAACACGGTCGATAGATGGATGATAAATGATGTTTGTTTTGTAAGTAGCTTTTTACAAACACTTTTGCCGTCTTTTTTTAAACTAGATGAGGCTGGTGTGAAGAAACAGCCGAAATAAAATTCTAGAGGTCTCTTTTAAGGTCAAAACAACAATCTGTTTGGTGCTTCATATGAAGCACCAAACAGATTGACTGGACCTGTCCAGTCAGTGCAAGCATTTGTAAGTTATCGTGTAGCTCAACTCTTAACTCAAGGAGCTCAACGACACGACGACAATACCAAAAAAAAAAACCGACTTCTAAAAAAAAACTAAAAACTGGAAAATAACTTTATTTCCGGAAGTCGGTGGCTTTTGTTGGTTTCGTTGACTTTATTTGCCACCGACTTCCGGAAATAAAGTTATTTTCCAGTTTTTAGTTTTTTTTTAGAAGTCGGTTTTATTTTTTTTCTAAAAAGTTTTTATTTCAGCATTTTTAGTTATAGTATTTTTATTTTTAGCTTTAGTCCCGTCTTAGATACAAATTTAGTTCCACATCAAGCTATAGATTAAATACTAAGTATCTATATTATGCTTTAGTATTAAACCAATTCAGAAATCATATGCATCATCCCCTAGGGGCTACAGCTGATACTTGATCTGATGTTTATGTTTCTTAATGACTAGGTGAGGGGTGGGGAGGGGATACGGTCACCCTGCTCCCACTCGCCTGCCTACCCTGGCGAAACCCATACTTATACATGTGATTGCTTGCAGCAATCACGGCAGATTTGCTTTCATTTATTAAAGAGTGCCGTTGTATATCACTGAAGATCTATCACCAAATTAAAATACAATCACCTCAAAAAACTTCGATGACCTTCCAAACCATAGTAGCACATAGCATTTTTTGATTATTTGTCTTCGACAACTTCTAAAATATAATCGACGAATGAGTATATCATCAACGTACACGAAATCAATCTAATACGCATTATTAAAGATAACTCAAAAACTACTTGTCGGATCTTGATATTTTTTTTAGCTGGTGGTTGTCGTTTGGTCCCACCAAACGACAACCACCAGCTTTCGAATAAAAAAAGAATCATCAAAATCGGTTCACTCAGACCTGAGTTATGAGGTAACAAACACAAAAAAAAAAATACAGTCGAATTGAGAACCTCCTCCTTTTTTTGAAGTCGGTTAAAAAAGGACATTTGTGTAGGATGGGAGTTTACATAGTATGATGTGCCAAGCAGATAATGGCGACTGCCGAGTCAGCTTATTCTGCATAATCAGCCTTATGCTGTTACAAACGTCTCTCTGTGAGAGATCGCTTTAAATTAAGGAGAAAGTACGCATATACGTCCAAATGTTCTCAAATACTACAAAAGTTCACACGCTGTGTTCAACGTTTACCTTGGAAACTACACAAAAGATGCTAATATGATCGGAAAAACCCCTACTTACTATAAATTGTGATACACTTGGGTTTCTCCATGGCCATTAAGTGTAAATGGATATGAAATTCATGAGATTACGCTTAGAAGATTATGTTTAGTCTCATAATGTGGGGGAGCCAAGCAACGTTCGCGACCACAGGCGATGCGACTTGCACGCGCGTCATTTGTTTCCTTTGCGCGATTATCGTCGCATTGCGGTTCACTAATTAATAGTGCGAATCTACCAAAACATGTGCAAACATTTGTTCTGCACAATTGCTCGCGAGCATTTTCGCGTACTAAGCTGCAGATCAGTTTCCAACGACAGGGGCAACTCAGTGTGTACTGCGTACTTAAGTTTTGCTCGCGCGTAGTGCAGATAAAAGCTAGATACTAACACAACAATTTAGTATGTTCGAGAGCATTGGCCAGAATTTTTGCCTCAATGTTTTACAGATCGGATGAATATTATTACGATCAATAGATTTTGTTATTCTTAAAATTATTTTTTGGAAACTTAACATGAACAAACATTTTGCGAACACAGATATACTTCAAGATGCTAAGTTTATTGTAAAGTTACTCGAAGTTAATGCTGGTTGCCAATCCGCGAATTTATCGTTAAGGTAGTTAGTTGGTCAACTAAAACTATAAAATGAATTACGGAAACCAGGTCGCGGCGTTAGAAATTTAAGTGCCTATATTTTAACCGTACTAGCTCCCATTTGAACTTTTAGCTGAGGTATGGGCTGTTTCTTTTTTTTGCTGATGGCAAATCATCAAATAACAGTCCCCGCATAGGGCAAAGCGGGGGAGAGTGTCATACTTTAACTGGCTAAAACCCGCCCATGTTCCTTCTTGATCCGGGGCCGCATTCGTACAACCCATAACCTCGAACCATCGTGAAAAAAACTTAAATTAAAAAAAATAACTGCAGCCGCTGTTTAAACTCGCGAATCGCGAAGCGTGTATTTTGTGACCGAGCTACGGCACTACCAATTTGCAACAATTGCATTCGACAAGTCCCCACAAGTGGTGATATTAATGTACATCCGGCACACCCTAAGCACTGTTATCATCCTTGTTGATTGGCTAATATTTTTGTCACAGCATAAACTATTTGTTGTTTTTTCCTTGGGATATGTTCCTTTAGTTTGTAACCAATGTTACTTCTTAAATTGTAACTTTGATTTTAACTTACTTAGTTAAAATGTACATATTTTAGCACCCATAGCTTAAATGGTGTATGCACGAAAAATGTTTTCAATATCAATGAATCTTGAAACAGGAATCTAACTGTTGAATTTATGATATGGTTTACGCATTTCTCAACACCCTGAAATAAAATCTGCCCTGTCCCCGTAAGTTCAGCAAGTTCCAGTTTTCTACATTTTAATATAGCAAAACATTATCAAAACATCACGCCTGTAATCCCCAAAAGTGTACCTACATCATCATTCATCATTTTCCTGTCCTTGTCCCGTTCTATTTGGGGTCGACGCAACACGTTTTCTTCTTCCATTCTCCCCTATCAGACGTCACGGCATCTTTTACTCCTTTCTCCTTCATATCATTCCTTACACAATCCATCCATCTTTTCTTTGGTGTTCCTCTAACTCTCCGTCCATCAACATTTAGATCCATCACTCTTTTAGTCACATATCCTTCATCCCTCGTCATTACATGTCCATACCAAGACAAACGACTCCCTTTCAATTTTTCTGTAACAGGCGCAACTTTCAAACTAATACACTACTGAAAAATTCTAAGTTTACTCAAAAACCCGGGAGCTACAAAATTTTAACGTTCTTATCCAAAAACATGACACTTGGAGCTACAATTTCCTTTTTTTGGTTTCCCGTACGACCGTTTCTCCTGAAGTTCGGCCTGTTGTCAATTTCCCAATTTTTTTTTATACCTTAATTTTTCCAGTCGTGTAATACACCAGTATTTCGGCAGTATGTTTAAGTTTGGGATGGGGTGACCCTGTGATATACTGGACACAAATCAAAACTATGAGCTACTACTTAGCTTTTACTGTTGAAAAACTTAACAGCATATAGTAGTGACCTCATTTTGAACGAAAGCGGCCACATGATTGGAAACAGTCCATTTTTTGTGAATTGTATCTCGCCTCTGGATGTCTAAAGCCAGCCTGGGGCAAAAAACTTAAATACCAAGCGGCTACATCCGATGGGAGCCTATGATTAGGGCGTCCCTGAGGATGGCCAGCAAGGGACAGGCTGGATCGCATCAAGATCATTATTTAGAGACAGGTTTAAAACTACAGGCTCAGGCTAGCGGGCTGGCTTGAAAAGGGGTCGGTGGGGATGGGTACAAACAGAACAATAATGATTCCCAAGTTTTACCCATTAACGTCTTTCTTTTTATTTCTCGCAAATTACAAAACATAATTTTAATTGTATATAATAGGTGTGTAATCGTTTTTCTTATATCTAATGTCTAACTTTATATAATCTTAAGTAATATAAGTTTTTTTTGTATCTACTATATCTCCATGAAATCTACATCCACAAAACTCCTTAAATCAGCACTTTTATCACCAACACCTCGTACCCTGGAGCTGTTCGTGGAGTCTTTACTCAGTAAAGCGATGCAGGTGACGATGGCAAGGAACGCGAAGACCCTAAGCCCTTCGCACGTCAAGCAATGCATCCTGGCCGAGTCCAAGTTTGACTTCCTCAGAGATCTGGTTAGTTAAATGGGTGTCTAGTTTGAGCAAATATGTAGTACCTTGGATGGTTTCCTCATTAAATGGCTAGAAGGAGCACACCATCGAGACAAGCAGAAGGGATGGGGGAGGTTTTTTTCTAGGAGGAGAAAGTCTGATGAGGCTCGCAAAGAAATAATTACAGAAAAACTTGACAGCAACTGTCAGGCAGTAGCGCCCACATTTTTTAACGGAGTTTGAGAAATTTGACATTCTCATTTTCACACTCCTACTGCTGTCAAATATTATGACTCTATTTTCTGGCACGCGTCGATCCTCAAGGTTAAAGTCGCGCTTGCGTAGGTCAATCTGTTGATTGGTGCCCATTCATTATGTGCCGAGTTTAGCACGTTAAGCCTTTGGTCCTGACTGTCATTTGTAGATCTTTGACAGTCGTTACTAGTCAGTGGCCCATAGTCTTAACAATCAGACTTACCAAGAAGCATTGTATTACACAGTACTAATTTAATTGTGGAGGTCAGATAGGCAGCTAATCCATGTCAACTTCTAGTATTCAGCTGCATCCGACTAGACTGGAAGCCCCAATATATTTGAAAAAAAAGATGATGACGAATACAAGCAACTAGATGTACTCAGTTTATAAGTATCTACTGAATATTTATATTTAAAAAATTTCAGGTGAAGAATATACCAGATGTTTCAGCAGCCGAAGAGAAAGAAATGATGAGTGCCGAAAGTTCTCCGAACTCTTCTAGGTATTTTTCTTTAATGTATTACTTACTAGCTTTCGCCCGCGGCTTCGACCGCGTTAAATTTGGGGTAACACAGTTCCCCTTGCGCCTTATTGATTTGTAATAGCAACGCTAAGTGTTCCCTTTTCTTCCCTCTTTCTCCCTCACATCCCACTTTTTTTAAATAAAAATAGCCTATGTCCGTCTCCTGGTTCCCAACTAACTATGTACCAAAATTCATCACAATCGGTTAAGCCATTAAAGCGTGAAGAGGTAACAAACAAACAAACAAACTCACTTGCGCTTTTATAATATTAGTAAGGATAGTAAGGATTGTCTCCCGTAACCATTTTTTTTTAACTTTGTCCCTAGAAATTTCTCAGCCGCTGCGCCAACCGTGTCGTCAAACTCGACTTGTACGCTTTAAGTCCACTATTTGCTTGAAATAAGTTTTTTACTGGAACAACTTTTGACCCACGGGGCTTCCGTGGGTCAAAAGTTGTCAAGTTAATCATCATCTTTCTGTCCTTGTCCCATTCAATCAGACCAAAGGATCGTCGATCACAAACTGCCACCTTATTTCACCCCTTGAAGGTTGAAATTTGTAAAATCCCGCCATAGGGAGCACCTGCGCTTAAAAAGGATCCCTCATGCAAAATTTGAGACTGTTAACACTTGTAGTTTCTGTGATTTCGCGATGAGTGAGTCAGTGATTTTCTCTTTTTATATATAGACTAGATTTTTCCCGCGGCTTTACTCGCGTTAAATTTGGGGTAACAAAATTCCCCTTTCCTGATTTGCAGGGACCTGCTACCTGTAGTTGTTGCCCTTGCGCCTTATTTATTGTAATAGCAAAGCTAAGTTTCCCTCTTTCTCCCTCATTTCTCACTCTATTTTAAAATTTAGCCTATTTCCGTCTCCAGCGTCCAAACTTTCTCTGTACCAAAATTCATTAAAATCGGTTTAGCCATTTAGGCGTGAAGACATAACAAACCCACTTTCGCTTTTATAATATTAGTAAGGATTTTATGAGACTTTCTTAACATAAGCTGTGCCCTTTTTTTACAAAGAATGGGTGTGAAGAAACATTGTTATTAACACCTTTTACTACCCATAAGAGTGTGTACAGTTAGAAAGCCTGTTAATTGTTCACAATAAAGAGTTATAGCCCTTCTTGTTAATGAAAATTGGTTTGCCAGAGAATATAGCACCTTTTGCCTTGCAAAGTACGGTACATAGTTGACTGTTGTAGAGAATCGGCTGTTCCAAAAATACAGATTTACCTATTATACTCAAATTATATATACAAATAACATCACGCCTGTTAGTCCAGAAGGGTTCGGCAAAAGTCTACCTAATAGTACCTGTACCCACATTTCGCTAGCTATGCTTTAAGTCCCATGTAATAAGAGGTGAGTCCCATTTAATAAGGGGCGCCGCGAGACGACTCCCGGCCACCGTAGATGCGGGCCTGTGGACGGTGAGCAATGGGTAGCTCACCTTCCGGACGTCTATTGAAGACAGGCCGTATCGACGGCGCGTTAGTGTTTCACGCGCGCCTCAAAGAGATGTCAGCAAAGCAGAGGGGCTTGCCAGAGCCTCCGCCTGCCGGGGTTGCGGGTTTTTCGAAAGAGATTCCGCGGCCTCTTTTTTTCCGGTTCGCTCAACCACACGCTACGCACGCTATTTCAACCACATCGTTCTTAATACATAATTTTAACCACCATACATTTCACAGATTTTCAGAAATGCCAGTCCCACCTCGAAGGATAGCAAGAGAAGACTCAAACAGTTCGAGCAGTTGCGACGTCAAAGTAGTTACTCCATTACCTTTACAACCTCCAAGGGATCCCCTCAAAAGGGCACTCTCCACAGAGGTCGAGCTAACCCACAAACTAGCACGAACAGAAACTGTGACCTCAACCTCATTAGACACTGCCATAGACCTATCAAAGAAGTCGACAGAAGAGAAACCGGTTATTAGCGCGAATTTTTACCAAGAAACGTTATTGACTGAAGAAGTGCGACACAAAAGTGTAATCAAACTCAACCCTACGTACGCATGCCCACAACCCTCAACAAGCTACACGCCTGACCCCCTTAAAATTGAAATGGTACCGAAACCAGCCCTCATAGAAAAACCAATTGTAGCACCTAGGACCCCGGTAACACCAATCACACCCATCCTAAACATAGACTTTACAAAAAATTTCGCAAACCCAGAAATAAAGTTGCTGGACACAGCAGCTATTAACGTCAGCGTACCTCCTAAAAAAGAGAATTCGTTACGGCAATTCCATAGGCAGAACTCTAAAACGATTAGGCAGGAAGTGAAAAAGATTGAAATTAAGCCCGTTTTGGCGCATCCAGTTGATATAGACAGTTTGAATTCTGGCAACCTACAAATAGATGAAGACTATGATACCTGAGTATGTATGTAAGTTTGTTTTTGTTTTAAGTTTTATTTTTGGCGCGATATTTGTTTTCCGTAGTCGATGTTTTAATTTTTAGGTGTTAACTTTAATACTCTTGTGCACAGTGGTCTATGATACTAGTCCATTAGTATATTTCACAGAGTAGTAACAAAATGGAGTGTTAGGTTTGGTTTAAATTTGCATATTTGTATGCGTTGTTGTCTTAAATGTTTTTTTGCACCGCTCCATTTCTTTGCAACTTTGCGTTGTTTGCATGAACCAACATGGCCCATTGTGTGCAGGCTCCTATTAAATTAATTTCGTTCTTACATTCCGTGTGAAAATGTTTTATTTTAGTCATTCACACACGGCAATCGAATATTTGTGTAATATAATGATAAGTTTTTTTTTATTATAATTTTTAAATGTGGTAATTTTTTGAACAAATACCATTATTGTTTATTTTCTTGTACGGATAATAAATATCGCGGTCCAGTCAAGTTGTTTACCAATTTAGAATTATGAATGGTAAGTTTTCAAATGTAAAATGTTTTTGTGAACGTTGGAGTTGTGGTATTCGTAAATGATTTTGACGTATGACTGGTAAATGGCTCATTTTACGTAGAGGTTATTCTTGATTGCCATATGTCATTTAATTATCTTACTTTAGTGCGATTCGGCAGTCAGAGACTTTCCATTTTCTGTAAAGCTCATGTTGAGCGCAGTGAAGAGTTTCAGCAAGCCATTTCATATAAATGTTTACTCGCATTCATTCAAGGCAATGTTAAATACAAAATTATTTCCTAATTCTAAACATTCTCAAAGAAATGATTATTTTTATAAAAAAAAAACATTAATGAATACCTCATCTGGTAACGTTCGTTGACGTAAAATAACGTTTGTTTTTATTTGTCAGAAAGAGATTGTTTATTTTAGAAAATCACATGTCTAACGTATATGTTTCAATGTAAAATATCTAGACTCGGCGGCCAAAAGAACTTAAGTCAATTCTTTCTCAGAAACCATAAGAACTTAACTCAATTTTGTTCAAAATTGACTTAAGTTCTTATGGATTCCGAACAAAATTGACTTAAGTTCTTTTGGCCGCCGAGTCTAGATATTATGTCTTGTGTGAGCTTGATTATTAAACGATGACATTAAAAAGGGACTGTTATGTAATTTATGTGTAGTTGAGACATTTAGGTGGTAAGTACGGTCGGAACAAAAAGTCGCTAAACTCACCTGAGTTACAAAAATCCGTTCACTTTGTTGCAATATTTTCCTAAAAGCTCAAACTTAATATTGTTCTGTAGCCGTAGGTCATTTATATCTACAAAATAATGTTTTCATAGCCAGATAAAAGTCTTTGTTTGTAAATTTTAGATCATGGTAGTGTCTTATGTATACTGTACGTACCTCTCTGACTTGTTAAGTGTTGGCAAAGCAAATGTAAATAAATAAATAAATGCTATGACAAAACTGATGAATGTTTTTTTGTCTATTGAAGTTCGCCACGGAGTGGTCAAGGAATGGAGTGAGCATATTCAATGATTTCTTCTTAAAAATACGAAGTTTATGAAACATGTGGTGTTGATGGAACTTTATGAATGGCTAGTCATCGAACAATATTGAAATACACAAAACTTTTACCACTAATTTATTACCGTACTTATAATATCTGTCGTGTTATAAAAGAAATTAAGTATGTGACGACACAAAAAATCTTTCATTGATATTACGGAGTATATATTATACACGTCGCGGGTAAATGCTAGTGAGTTTTTTCCTGTAATGTCGCAGCATGTTTTTTATTTGCATAATATGTCACTCCATTACTTGCCTATTCTGTGTATTTGACTTGGCGATACTCAACTACTGGCCCTTGAAATATAGTGGCGTTTTCGTGTGGTATACATTTCGCAAATATGTTATCAGTATGACCACTCCGAGGTGGAGGCGCCAGGGTTGCCAAATTAAAAAAACTAAATTTAAGTTTGTCGACTTGTTACTATCGCAACTTAATGTTTTAAAACCTCGAAAAGTTTGAATTTCTTGGATTACACTGGCTTTTTCACCTTTCACCATTGAGACGCATCATTTTTTTGTAGTTGACTGTGCAGATGTGACAAAAATATGAGAAACTGACGAATATGTGATTCGATGGAAATAAATGTATGGCTAGAAGCTTTATGGAAGTTACTGCATTATGTAAAATCATCTTTGAGACTGTAGTAACAACAATTTAAAATTGTTACGATCTAAAGTCTTACTTAAAAAAAATTAAATACCTATTACGACTGAAACTGCGTTAAACGGGCGCCCGCGAAAGGCAACCGTTTCTATTTGCATGGACTTTGTAGGCACGTGACGTAGCCTGTCGCGGGTACCATCATTGGAAGTCGGGAGTTTATTCGCCTGGCCCCGTATGTGGCGGGCAACCCTGCACTTCAACAACTTCTCTTTTTGTATCGAAAGACATTTTCAAAGGCTTTTCTCAAAACGTTATTGATAGAATAAACCCGTGCGTGTTACCGCTGCACTCTAACCGACCCCTCTTCGTTGGACATTTGTACGAAACCGCGCGGGTATCCGTTCAACGCAGTTTCAACCCTTAGCCAAAAGTAGGTAACTATTGAATACCTTTCTGAAATTATTGTTGATTGTTAGAATGTAAGGATGTTTTTAGAACGTGATTTGATATTATCTGACCTTTCAAATTCAGGAGTTAAGTTAAAGTCCAAATTAGTGCGTAGCTACAACTACCATATTTGAAACATAGATAAGAGCATGAATGTATGCAATAACTTCAGAATTCAGATTCAGCAGCAGGCCACTTAGTGCCAATGCTCTCTGAAAAAAATCCCGGAATGCCTTCTTAACCTTTTGAACGCCATTGACAACTTAAGTAGTAAAACGGTCGCGTGGCTTAAAAATGTCCCATCACTAGCGAAAATTAAAAATACACATACCTATACATTTTAAGTTGGCGTCGGGGGAGAAGTAACGTAAAAAATACTGGCATGCAAAGGGTTAAAAAATAGTACAGTATACTGCTACAGTCGTATTAATATTGATACGGGCCCCCGAAGTGTAGAGGAAATCAACTACAACAGCTTCCCAAATCCAAAAGGATTTGGAAAGCTCTTGAAAGAATTGATAAGAGGCTCTTAACGTTTAAATAATGTGAAAATTTTACTCATCGCGGCCTAAAATACTTGAATTATTTGAGCATGTTTAGCTCGCTGTTCCATCAAGACTATTTACTGTATCTAGAAAGTTCCAAATTTTTCGAGCTAATTCTTGCATTCTCTAAGTATAATCTCAATAACAGCTTATACGCTGCTGGTCAGGTTCATATTTTAATTTATTTTGGAGAAATCCTTACGATTATAAATATCCTCTTTTTGGGCTTCACTGCACTCGGGTTCAAAGGGCCTCCCCAAAATAAATGCTACAGGTCCCTATTAGGATTAGCTACGGCACTGTTTATAAGCCGGATAATATGCTGTTTTTCACATACAGAGCTTGTTTTTAATTATAAAGGTATTGCTCAAGTAGCTGCTGATTAAGACACGCACAGTTACACATTGCCTTCTTATATCGCCACTCACAAAAGAGATCATATCCCATGATTTGTATATATCCTGCCAGTAAAATTGATTCCTTACATAAAGTAGAATATTTATGCTTATGTATTTTACAACAGAAATTATATAAACGTTGCATGCTTATTGGCATCAACATTCCCTTTCAATTTGTACTATTTATATCTATTGTATATAGAATCTATCATAAGCCCTGTTAAAAATGGAATCTGCGTCCAAAAATAAGCAATATTGAATGTAAGTACCTACCTATGATTTTACAAACGTTAGACTATGTGTACAACGCTATTGTATGTTATATGTTGTAAATTATGATTAGAAATACAATTGGTCATACGTATTCTTAGTTTTATTTACCCAAAAACTCATCAGGTATGTACAACGGTACCTTCATCTAGTCCGCACGAAGATCGCTTCGGAATTTTGTCTCAACCCCTGTCTTGACCTGAGCCTCGAACAGTAGGTGCATGGCCATCTTGCTCATAGGTGCCATCCATCAATCACGTGATGTTTTTTTTGGCAATTTTTTGATGAACCAATGTGCTATTTTTCCTAAATAAATGTTGAATGAGGCCACAGACGTGCCATCAAATAACTTTGACTAAGTGATTGTATTAGGAAAAGAATTACTTTTATGTCAAAATATCGTACACACTTGCGACATAAACAGTCATATGTTTTGACTGGCTAGATTTAAGGGGTTGATTATTTCACAGATCCAAGGGACCACAGACTTGAGCATAGTACGGTTTTAAATTTCAACTCCATACCTCCTCGCGTTCCCGAGATAAAGGGTCTTGAATGACAGACAGACGGACAACAAAGTGATTCCGTAAGGGTTCCGTTTTGAGGTACGGAACCCTAAAAAATACCTATTCTTTATGTATTTCATAAGTAAACTAAACTACAAGAGGCGGAGTGTAAAACAAATGGAGCTTCGCTCGTCATTGCTTCCTGAAGGGACACAGGGCCTCGAATTTGTTAAAGACGGCCCCGAGTAGGAACGTTTTAGTCACATTAAACTAAGGCGCGTCGCCCACACGACATTTGTAAAGAAAATCTCGTTGCAGCGTGCCTGCGCCTCAACTGCACCTCGACTGTTGGTCGTGTGGGCGACGCGCCTAACTCATCAAACACGAAAACAGAATATAAATGAATAATAAAAACGCGCAGAAATATAACCAATGACGGATTCAGTTTTGGCGCCAAGGGGTCACATAGCCCTGCCGGGGTTGCGGGTTGTTCGAAAGAGATACCGCGGCCCCGGAACGTAAAGGGCAATAGAAGGAACATGGGTGGGATTTAGTCAGTAAAAGTCTGACATGCCCACCCGCTGCGCCCAGAGCGGGGGAAGCCGGGGAAGTTATGATGACTTCCTACCCAAAAAAAAAGGGGTCATATAGTCGTGGTCAAGTCACAAGAAGTTATTGTTTAATTTTGATAATAACATCCAGGCATTTTACCAATTTAGGTAAGTTTTGTAGGTAGGTACCTATTTAAAAATACCTTTATGTACCTACCTATTTCATTAACAAAATCATTATTACTTTCACACATAGTGACAACAGTCTTCTCCCGAAGCGCGTTATCACTTCATCTACTTCAAGGGGTACGAATTTATGAACGTAAAGAAATGCCAGTCCGGTTAGACGTTCTACAACCATTGCTGTTGGCCACGATTTGATTTTTTCTAACGTAGAGAAAGATCTTTCCGCTGTTGCTACACTAACAGGTAGTGAGTGGTTTGTCTAGAATAACACATCTATAATAAACATTGTTTTTATTAGTGGTTCACCTAGGTTCTGGATCCAGCCCAGGGAGGGGTTGCTAGTTGCAACCCCCCCCCGAATCCGCTCTTGAATATTACCGATTCCCGTTCTATACAGAGTCGGAATCTAGTTCGGTCCAAAGTCAGTGCCTTGAGAAACACCAGGAAGAAATTATAATTGAGTAATTAAAACAGCTATACAGCTTGCAAGAATTTATTATATAGATTTGTTTGTAGCGATCAATTAAGTTTGTCTGCTACGTAAACGTTTTTTTTTAGAACTAGTGTTCTGTTATAAGTCAACCTTATCAGAGGCCTTGCAAAAGTCTGTAGTTACCATTAATGGTTTTACAGAAAACTTATTTTCTATTAATGAAGAGAAGTAAGAACTAAACCGCATTTTAAAGGTCCTTATCGTTGTTGAGTTTCTTATTTAGGGGGTATCTATGTAAAGATGTTTAGACAGAAATGTGTTGAAAAATAAAACTAGAAATATTGTCATCATGTACAAAAATATTTCATTTTAATGTCGTTATTTAAATTAAATATAAAACAAGTTCTTAATATACTGCTTATAGATACAAAATTTTGAATTTCCCCATCATAAACCTAAGTTTTACATAATTCAGGATAC
Organism: Ochropleura leucogaster; assembly: GCA_958449745.1. NCBI lineage: Eukaryota > Metazoa > Arthropoda > Insecta > Lepidoptera > Noctuidae > Ochropleura > Ochropleura leucogaster. The sequence goes on along the minus strand of OY288226.1, from coordinate 3,842,504 downwards.
AAATAAAAGCCAAAACATGTGAAATAAATCAATTAATGAAAGGTGTTTAATACAGGAGATTGTTTACTAAATGTATGTTATCTTTTAGATAATTTTACTTTGTTCAGCCTCTAAACAATGCCTGAAATATTGTAGCAATTTAAAATTTTAACAGAAATAAAAAGACTTTGTTGAAATATTTTTTTTCAAGTATTTTTTTAAGCATTACGCAAATTACTATTTTAAATGAAAAAGTATGTTTTTCGGTAGTATTATTGGCAAGATCAGAGTACAAATATTCTTCTAAAAATTATAGTATTTAAGTACCAAAACTTAATTTCAACCTGATGGATAATAACTTCATTACTTTTTAGGATATTTCGTAATTAAAACATTCTTGAAAATAAGACATTAAACTGGTCTGCAGATTTAGGAGGTCCACAATTTTGAGATTCAGTAATCATATCAAGTACCCAATGAAAAATACTAAAATAACATCTTATTATCTAAATGGAAGTAACAAAATGGACACATTTATACCTACATAACAGTCTGTTGTCATTCTATCACTTAAAGCTATTATAAAACATAATATAAGATCCCGTAGTCGAAGTATGGTTTGCTGTATAGTAAACTTTTTTAGACAAGGAAAAGAATCCCCCCGTATAAGACATACTCAATTAAAGGATTCAGGTCTACAAGGTCTACTCTCTAGGCATCGAAATTCGTAGTTTTGGTAGTTTCCTAAACCAAAAATTAAAATGAATGACAACCCGATTGGACAGTTGTCGTTTCTCCCGATATCGGAATATAATAGGAAAAAGGGTTAATTTTGAAGTATCGTCATCATTGACTAACGCAAGGAGTAGACCCTCAAATAGAAATTTTGTTTTGTGTTTATTTGGAAATGTTTACCTTGAAAGTTTTAATCTATGGGATTTTTTATGCAAAAAATGACTTACTTGAAAAGTTTTGATTTGAAATTGTTTTTAGAACGCCTAACAATCTAAACAAGTTTACTAAACAACAATGTTTTTTAAATTATATTATAATGTCGATATAAATTAGGATATTGTATTAATACTGATTACATTTACTTATAAAATGGTAATTGATGGCAATTATGTACATCATTGTGGCATGGAATATAATTTAGTTAAAAACAAAAATTGTATAGACCCGCATTTTATATGCAATATCAAAACTAAATATATAATACAACCGAATAACTAAAATAAATTAATTCTAGAAATCGTCTAAACTACTTTTTATTAAAACTATTATGCAAAATGGTTGCACTAAAAATATGTGTATAAATATTTTTCTTGAAAACATATTTCTACATTAAAAAATTATTACTGAGCACCCTATTTTTACATAACGGTAAGGCACATTATTGGGCATTTATTATTTAGTTTAAACCAAATTAAGAAAATTATAATTGGTGAGACACCTTTTTGTGAAAAAAAGGTATGGACTGTCAAATAATTTTAATATATTTTTGTACACGCAGTGTCCCAATATTTTTAAACATTATTGCATTAAAGGAACATACTCTAAAAGGAAGACTGAGTAACATAATTACAGTTTAAAAACTAACATTAAGTACACGTCATATTACAAATGTTACAACACTAAAAATTAATATAAATTAAATAGAGCTAAATACTATGCGTAACTAAGCGAAGTTTGGAATGTAAAATGAGTTGGCAGTCTTTGTAAATAAGAGTTTATTTTGATGCAAGAGTGGTATGCTAGACCTCAACTACGTCATGAAAACATAAGTTGGGATAGGAAATATTTGACACAGAATCAACCTGTAGCACAGAATAAGTTAATAAGCCTGTAAATCCTTAGAAACTGTTTGGTTAACAATAAGTTCTCATAAATTCCAGTTGAAGAGGTATTTTTTTTTCAATATTTTACCAGGTCTAGCGTAGTAGCAACTGTTTTCCTTTTATAAATTTCATAACACGACTCTGTTAGATATTCAACTAAACTCATTACCTTCATACAAACTTTCACACACCTCCAACAATCTTAGTACAGGACTTATGTTGTATGGGAACAGAGACTTTGATACCAGTCTGCTGATTTGTAACCTCAACCTTATTAGAACCCTCATTGTATCATCCAGACCTCTACTTCCCCCAGAATCTGTTTGCTGGCAAGTCTCCAGAAACTTCGGCCAATTCCTTCTCACAAACTTCAGAAACCTGAGCAAGTATAGCAAGAAGCATGTCTCGTTGCTCACAAGATAATCAAGTAGAACATCACTATCATGTGAAACTACCTTCAGGAATTCTATGAAAGAAGATATGGGGTTCAACATAGGTATTAAGTCTGGGTACATTGAGTTTCTATACACAATCCCCACAGTAATATCAAGAGTACAAACCATTGATTCAATCAAGTAATCATCCTGCTCACTGAACAAATGTATCAACATTTTAGTAAAAGGTGTTTCAGGATGAAACTCTAGGCTGTTTCTGATGAAAACGTCTAGCTTTTTCAAGACATCGCGAATAGATCGTTCTACAATCTGCATATCCTGTATCGCATTGTAATCTGAGGAGTCTATTGAACTATCAGATGAATCACATCGCATTTCTTTCACCGTGACAGCAACAGATTTCAGAACTAGTAATGACATTCTCTGTAACATTGTTTTGTCAACTTCTCCTCTTTGTGATTCGTCATTTTCATCTTCGCCATAACTTTGATCTACAAGTTGAATGGACGACGATAAAGGCGCTACTTCCGGGCCTAGAGCATAGTCTCTCAGGATTGTGCACTCATGTCCTAAAAATCCAAACCCACTTCTACTTGTCTGAACTCTAACATCACTTAGTAATCTGAAGTCTTTAACAAACCTCACAATAGAGTGAGCCAGACAACATATCTCCTCAGGCAAAATATCTTGTAGCGCCAATGTTGACCCATAACACAGAACTTCATTGAACAAACTTAGTAAATGAGTATATATTAGACCTGGAAGCACTGTATTTCTTAACAGGTCTACGAAGCCTTGCAGGTCAGCATAAAATGGTTTAGTGTCTATAACTGAGAGATTCGCTTTTACACTTATGATATTCTCCCATAACGAGAAAAATGTTAGTATACAATTTTCAGCATTTGCTAAATTCAGGTACCTTAGAAGAAGAAGCTTCATATTTTTTACTAGAACAGGCCAGTGATGCTCTAGCGTTTTTATTGTTAAGCATTTGATGTGTGACGTGTCAAAGGATTCCGAGTCAGTTAGTATGACAGTGACACAACCATGTTCGTTAACTCTCTCTATCCTTGACTGAGGAGGTTCAGGTGATTCAGATTGCTCCATCTCTCTTTGTTCATTAGATGATAGCTTTAATATTGGCTCATTTAATCTGAATGTTGCTGGGCCCTCCTGCTCTGAAGATGTGGATGGTGTCCCATGCGTTTGTAGATTAGAAAACGCATTATGGAGGTTACTGTGGGAACTTGAGGGCATCTCCCCACTACTACTACCATAGCCAACATTACTCCTAAACGGGTTATCCTCCTGCACTTGCATGTTTCCTGCTGAATTAATGTAACTGCTGTCTTCTAAAGGATGCTGTTCCACATCCTTCCACTCAACTATCCTCTTTATTATATCTAGACTGAAGTTTATTTTTTGTACTGTAATCCTATTGATTCTATCGAATAGGTAAATGTTTTCAGCAATCTGCTGTAGCCAGTTCTCATCTACTGTGTCTTTAGAGACTATTAGAAAGCTAGCGAGTACTCTACAGGCTACAAATGTTATGAATTTGCTCTTATGGTCTGCTAATTCAACAACCTCAGTTATCCAATCATGCCGATTTCTTACAAATATGTCACATGCCTGCATAATCTTTGAACATATAGTGCCTGTACTGTTTTGTTTTAAATATATATCGAACATAAGCTGCATTGTAGATAAATAAGTAAGGGAACATGTCAAGGGCCAGGAAACAATATTAAGTTGTCTGTCAAAAAGCTGTGATACTGCTGTGTCGTTAAATCTACATAAACACTGACCAACAAGAGCATCCTGTAGTATCCTCAACTCAGCAAGCAGTTTATCATCCTCTGAGTTCCAGTGTGGTGCCGAGTTTGAACAGGATGGTATGATTTCTACATTGGTGTCACTAGGGAGTCTCAGGAGACTGGAACAGTCCACAGCGTCCTCGCTAACAGTGCCACTGTCTGGAGACTCACCATTCCTTGACGGGAACTCCTCAGATGTCTCAGCAGGAGTTGCTTCAGAATCAAATATATCAGTGAGAACATCCTCCGTGGATCTGTCGCTACCATCATCGATGTCGGGCGCGTCTATCCGCTGTTTCTTCTTCACAGGTTGATCTGAGGCCATACCTTCATCTAACTGTGGTCCACAAAGGAGGTGCCCCCTCAAAACCATGAACACTAGTCCTGGTTCTCAGCTCAAACTATAATATGCGTTGCTCGCGCACCAGAATTGCTTTTATATGACGACGATCATCGTTCTGGAAACAAAAAGGTGAATATGAATGCATGACCTTTCCGTTTTGCTACTCAATTACGCGGGCGACAAAGCCTTCGAATTTTTGTACGATTACGACATAGCACGTTGCAACTAACTTACAGGGATTACAATTTATGATGTAAATAAGGGTATTCACGTTAGATTATGTACATAAAACAGATTTTTACGATAAATTCAAAGAACTTTCCAAAATATTTTGATGTCACACATACCATTGATAAAACGAGGTTGTTTGAAAGCTTATTACCGCTTAAGGTATCCATAAATTATCTATAACCATTCACTGCAATCCAGTAATACACAATAACAAACAGTTTTATGTGATATTTCGTCGAAAATTATATAATTATTTCAATTACAACTTGTCGAAAAGAACATCGACTCCATTACGTACAAATGACGCTCTGTCAATGTAGCAACTTTTTACTATGGAATTTATTACATTTTGATAAAATTATCGTTTAACTACTACAAAATATGCAACTATAATTCTAGTATAGAATTCTTTGTGGTATTATTATACATAAAAAAGCCATAACATTGCAATAAATATTAATAACATTTAAAATGTACACAGATTTCAAAGTGTTTCCGACTCCACATCCGGTAGAGACGTTGCCAGTCTGACGACTTCTGTATTTAGCAAACAGTGGCACATTTTTGAGTAGATTTTTGCTTGATTTGCAATGTTGAGATAAAAGGTTATAATAAGACAAATTAATTTGCAAGTGCGCGGAATTTATTAAAAAACAAAGCAAACTTGATAAAGTACTCCTATACATTCAATTTTTAAGCAGTAACTTAGTATAACATTACAATTTGTTGATACTTTATTCATATTTAAATATATCTTATATCTTGGGACAAGTAGTAGTAGTAAGTAGTATTACAGTTAGGGCATCGCTTTAGAATAAATTAAAATATTTAAAAAACTAAAAATTGGTGTTATTATTTTCACAAACTCACAGTAAATAAATTGTAACATTTCTGCCTATAGCAACACTGCCAGTGTCTCGAGTAAAATGTCTGCTTCGAAAGGATCGAAAAATAGTTTAAACAAAATGATTTATTAGCCATAGCCAAAATCAATTAAAGTTAACGGAATATCCAGGTGAATATCATAAACCTGCAGTCGTGGTGTTGTATAAAAGTGTAAACGATGACTCATCTAAGTGTTTTTGCATAACAATCGATAGAAAAAATATAGGTTAAGATCTCAGTGGTATTGTGTTCGGTTTCGAGCGATATAAAAATATATTGAAAATAGAAATGCATCAACGGGATGTTACTTTAGCTGCACGCAAGTATATGTTATTGTTTATTTATAGTCGCGATGCGGAAATCGTATCGATATGTCATGGTGATCATTATTCTTTTTTTGTTTTAAAAATGTATATAAAAGTTAATTTGTGAGGGATTGCGAAAGCGCTCTAGTATTGTGTGACACCCGCAACCTTGCAATCAATGAATAGAAAGCAGTTGTCGCCTTTTGATTAATAAAACAATAGCGAAAATGGGTTTTTATTTCCTGTTGACCCCAGACTAAATCTATAGTGAGTAGGAGTTGCATTCGCGGCGACGATGCTGTAGTATCGACATAATTTAAAACCATATATATTTGTTAGTGTTTATTTTCCTGCTTATACTTGAATGTAGAGTTACTATAGATTCTATGTGAGTCACTTCGAAACTGATTTCTTACAATATCTACTCGTTTTTTACATTGCCATTCAGATAGTCTCATTGGCTATTCATTATTAATCTCTTCAATTTTTTTTGAGGAAACACCCCACATTCAGACCCAATAAGGTGTTTTCTTGAGAGCTTGTAATAAAAAAAAATATAAACAATCAGAATTTTGTAAATAGAACATTGTTGTAGTCAGTTTATCAGGGACTTATCAATTTGATGATAACAGCCCCTTTCTAAAACGACATTTTTTAATGATAATACTAATTAGATATGAGGCTATAGTATTTCTTTAATGTAGAGCAATTCTTTGTCACACAAGAAATCTATATATCTTTTTAAAATACTCATAAAAACTATTTTTAATACTGGTGACCTTCTAGTAACAAGATGTGAAAATCTTCAATAAATTCTATTTTTAGATTTCTCCAGATTGTAAAATGATAGAACTAGTTCCATTTTATATGAATTTCTTACAAAGAACAGGTTTTAGTGTCATGATGTTTTTAAATTATATTACAATGATCTCTACATATTTTTTTGATTAGTTGAAAGGATCTGAAACAAAATTAGGTTGCTAAGAATCATTAAAAAAAAAAAAACTGAAGTGCTTAGCTATGAAACTGGCCACTCAAAACAAAAAATAGATCAGCTCTAACTTTTTAATCAGCACAAGAAAAAACCACATACAGCCAACCCAAAAACTCTTTTATTACAGATGATGAAGAAATAACTCAAATAACAATGGAACACACTAATGAGACAGACAAAACAATAAGCTGCATGCCTTAAATTGTTTTTTAAAAGTAGATTTTATACATGAATCTCGTAGGACTTAGTGTAGGTGTAATATGAAGTGATTTATCATCAAGTGCTGACATTTAGTGAGTGACCGATGGTTGATGGTGTGAACGGAGCCAACATGTCTGACGAGGAAGACCTATCGCCCGATCGGGCTTTAGTACCCACCAATAATGTACCAGGTAATAATTATTTTAATTTTTTTTTATTCCGCTTGGTGCAGATTTGTTTTGAACCTAATCATGTAAATTTGTCTTTGCTTTTGGTATTTTTTTTTTTAAATTGGGATAGGTATAAGGGATAAAGAGGTAAGAAAAGGGAAAACTTAGCTTTGCTTTTACAAATCAATAAGGCGCACGTGTAAAAACTGCAGGTAGCAGGTAACAGGTACCTGCAAATCAGGATAGGCACCCCAAATTTAACGCGATCGAAGCCGCGGGCAAAAATTACTTTCGTAATAAAACTATCTACCTGTAACCTGCATGAACTCACCCAGGCATGTCAACTCAGTAGAAAGTTGCATGTAAGTCCTAGACTTATCTGGTGTTAATTACACTGAACTGTCTCTATTTTGTTCTTATCAAGTTACCTGCAGATGCAGTTTTTATTTTTGCTAGCCTGGTAAGATTGCCAATACTGGGCAAAGGCCAGGCAGTTATTTACTGTCCTTTTATTTATTACTGGTCCTGACCCTGCTTTATGATTGGTTTGGTGTCTGCCTTATGTACAGTGAAACCTTGTTAAGTGGGACCTGGGTAAGTGAGAAACCTCCATAACTGGACCTCATGCTGAGGTCCCGACACCTTGGCCCTGAATCACCTCTGTTAGTGGAGACCCTGGGTTAGTGGAATACCTCTTGTGAGACTAATTCTCTTGTCCCTTCAAGTCTCACTTATCCAGGTTTCACTGTATTTAGTGGTCACAAGCACAACACAATTTTAATTCTGTAGTTAAGTAATTGCTTGAAGTAAGAACTTTCAAAGTAACACTTTTAAATTCTAGTCATCATCATTTTCCTGCCCTTGTCCCATTCTATTTGGGGTTGGCGCAACAGGTGGAAATGGAAGAAGAAAACATTCTTCTTCCATTCTCACCTAGATGTCAAGGCATCTTTCACTCCTTTCTCCTTCATATCATTCCTTACACAATCCATCGTTCTTTTCCTCTTGCTCTTCATTCATCAATATTCAGATCCATCACTCTTTTAGTCACATTTGTTTATTTTAAATTCTTGTCTAAAGCACAAATTGTTTTAACTTAAGTAATTACTTTTACTTGACAATAAATATGGGAGTAAGACTATCAATATTCTTACCAAAAAAATACATTTTTATAAACTAACTTTTAACAGTTAGTTTAGTCAGCAAACCTAGATTACTCTCGACATTGAACCCATCTACATAATAATCAAAAACACGCTAAATTTGTTATCAATTAAAATCTAACTAAGGCTATCAGCAATAGATTACAACCCAAGTTAATAATGCTATCAATACAAACCATAATTAATTTAATTGACTCATGTTTAAAATTAATTTCCATTATTTTGCATTAAGAATGAGATTATTTTATAACAAGAACTGATTAAATAAATAAAATCAAAATAACTAGAATTAGAAAGTTTGAATGGATATTGTAATTTATGCAAAAAAAAAGAGATTTTAGGCCATTGCCATATACCTATATATGTATATTTTATGTTATGAACAAAATATCTAACTAGATCTTTCTTTATCACTTGGTTTGCGCCTTACCTGGTCTCAAATTTTGCCACTCATTGGCCTCTGGCTGCTTGAACTAGATTTTAATAAGTTTGTTTTGGTTTCAAAGCATTGGCCTGTTTAGTAGTTTATAAATAAATAATTAAATGAGGCTTTGTTTGAGTAACTTTTACACTATAAATAGCTATTGATTTACCTTATAGCTATTCATAGGTGTCCTTTCTGGGACAGAATATGTCCTGCGTATGCAGTGGGCTGTGAGGGATTCACTTAATTTGCAGAGTATAATACAGTTAATGAAAAAAAGCTTCCATACCATCGGATAATGGAACTTTTCCAACAGTAAACAGTTTAAATTAATTATCATAACAAAAATAAAAAACTGTAGTAAAAATAAGCTTTGAGATTAAACAAAAATCTCTGCAATTTGTTTGTATCATATGCTGCAACGATGAATTGCTGCAACATAAATTCGCGCCAAAATCGAACACTTTTCCATACGCCTGTCAATAACGATTTTTAATTCACACCCATCCCAAGGCTACGGTATTCAGTCATACATCCAATTATCTAACAAACCATTGTTAACTAATTAGCATTGCAGGCGTAACTGATTCATTGTGTTACTATGTGCGCTTATGATGTACTGTATATATTATTCTTTTTATTAGTAATGGGATGTCCTTTTTAATTTAGCTATGTTATTTCCTGTTTGATTGTTTGTGTAATGAGGTTTTTCGTGTTAACGCGCCAGGGACGGTGGTTCATCGACATTTTAATAGTTTTAGTAGGTGTTGGTCCATTCATTTTTAGCGTTTTAACGAAATATTTACGATTGAAAACTGTCTCTTAAAAGCAGTAAATCATGGATATTTATTAACTACCCACTTTATGATATATTTCTTCAGCTACCTTCAATTTTCGTTTGGCAACAAAAGTCATAAGTAAAGCATTTTGGTTTGGTTTGCATCCAAATTGGCATTTTACTCTTCTCGAAGCTCCCTCGTTTTGTTTCCTCTTTTGGTCTCCCGCCAATTTGGTCATAATATCGCGGTTTTGGAACAGCTTTAGGGAAAGCTAACCCATTTTACTCTCTTTATTAAACGAGTTGGCAACACTCGCGAGTTGACTTCCAGATTGGTCATTTAACAAATCTATTAACATTACATAAAGTTGAAGAGTTTGTTCGTTTGGTTAGACGCGCCAATCTCACGAAGTACTGGTTCGAATTGAAAAATATGTTTAAGGGTTGGATAGCCCATTTATCATAACATCACGCTGCACACTAAGGAACTGAGTAGTAGGTGAAACTACTGGGCACAGCTAGTTCTATTAAAAATGCGAAATTAACACTAGATACACTGAGAGGAGCTGCAAGAGCTAGAGGATATTGATCGACGTGCCAAAAAACTCGTTGCCAACGACTTCCCTGTCAAAGCCTGCAATCTGGGGGTCTTAAATGGCCGCTCTAGAATCATAATAGGTTCATTATCATCTGCCTCGCCTCTTTCCAACTATGTTGGGGTCGGCTTCCAGTCTAACCGGATGCAGCTGAATATCAGTATTTTACATGGAGCGACTACCTATCTGACCTCCACAACTCAGTTAGTACTGGGTAATACGATACCCCTTGTTAAGACTGGTTGTCAGACTTTCGGAACACTGACTACCTGTTACGAATGTCAAAGATCTACTAATGACAGATAAATATATAAATCATAATAGATTAATAATATAAAACTGAATTTTTCTCCTACTCCTTCTCTGTTCACGCAGTACTTTTGTGGAACTCACTTCCGCCTAACATACGAGACTCTAAAACTATATTTATTTTTAAAAAGCAAGTCAAAGAGCATTACCTATCCTCTTTACTGTAATATTCTGCATAATTATATATTTTAGGTATATATTACTAGCTTAGTATTTATTTTTATATGTGTATTATTTGTATGTAAGTTTATTATATGATTGATAATTTAAAATTTTCTGTTTTATCTTTTTCACACACTGTGTCTACATATCTTATCCAACTTTCCTCTCGCAGGTCTGCTGGAAGAAATTTCTTATGAAATAAGCTGTACCTTTGTGCTCTTCTGTCTTAATGTAATGTCCTGTCATGTATTTTGTGTGTGCATAAATAAATAAATAATATGAATTAAGTTACCATTCGTATAATGGTCACAAAGTGATATTACCTGCGTTAAAATTAAAATTCTTACACCGGTCACAACCATTGTAAGGATTTTTATGTAATTCATATTATTATCCTACTAGCTGGCGCCCGCGGCCTGCGTGATGATCGATAAAAAAGTATCACATGTGTTATTTCAGACTATAATCTAACTCTGTGCCAAATTTCATCAAGATCCGTTCCGCCATTTTGACGTGAAAGAGTAACAAAAATCCATACATCTATCCTCAAAAAACAATCGTATTTATAATATTATTAGGATGATGTTAATGACCCTGTTAAAGCAGCCTTTCAGCACCCAGGTCTTTTATCAGTTGTCATTTCGGAGATTTTGCTTAGAAATTACCCAAGTTATTCCCCCATCCCTTTTCCATCATCAGGAGAGAAGAGATACGGAGAAGCTTCATCGTTATATGGTTTATGTTCAATAAAACCGATCAACCGCCTGGTGTAAACCACCGGTATGGTAGGAACTGAAATTCCAAGTTTGAGTCATCACTTTTGACTCATAATACTTCTTGATAATATCTTCAGATACTTCAGAAATCTGAAGAAACGTCGAAGTTTTTAAACACACCTAGATATTTCTGCACTCAGCGTTAAGTATTTGCACTCATTGCAGATCTTTTCAGAATTATCACTCATAGCTATGTGTGACACACGACTTTGTTTTTAAATTGCGCTTTGTTTACGATAGCAAGACATTATGATTATAGATTATACTGTGTACAGACGGTTAGTAAACCGGTATGTCAAGGAACCACACATTCTGAGACGAGACGAGATGTGTTCCACCAACTTGGACTCCCAGATCAATAGAAAGTTCCTAGAGAAAATTCTGGACATATGATGAAAATAAAGTCACAGGTTCTATTGATTCGTGCGTACATTTAGTTAGAAATATTGGTATTGTGTTTTACTTTTCTTATTTTTAGGCATTCCGGATGTTTTAGAATAGTCCCCGAATTCCGGACACTGGACCGCTACTTCTCATAGACGTATGCGTCGCAGTAATCATAGATACTTTTTGGTTGAATAAGAACTACAGATATGTAACGATGTGTGTGTGTGTGTGTGTGTGTGTATGTACAGATGTGTACCGTATAAGTATTTCTCCGATGCGGTCAGCCTTGTCATTTAACTAGCCTTTTCTTAACAATTTTGGGGTCGACTTCCAGTCTAGGAGACGCTCGTCACCTTATCCAAACCACTGCAACTTCTGAAAGCCAGAAACAACGATGGTAACCACCAAAAAGCGCGCTACAATGAAGCTCGAAGAAGTTCCGGAGAAACGATTAAACTGGCTTGGGTCCCACAACGAAATTAATCGGAAGATAATAGCGGAAGAGTAGGAAAAAAAACATTTCCACTTCTCTCTTATCTGCTGGAGACAAAACAAAGGGACGTCCAAAATTAACATAAGCCCATTTGCCAGTTGTGGATTCCAGTTATGTCGGTTACCTGTATTTTATATGGTGCGAATGGTAGCGAGTACCTATCAGTAGGCCTACCATGAAGTCTTAAAGCAGAACTTATTCCGCTGAGGGAAAGAGATGGCGCTAGACACCCTGTATAGCTTTGTCTCTTTCCCTCAGTCGAATTAGTTCTGCTTTAAGACATAGTAGGGTAGCTGACCTCCACAGTTATTATTGTTTGTAAATTATCTACGCCACAAGTAACGCTGTTACACCATGAGAAGTTGGTGCGCTTTAGAAGTGGTTCTGATGGTTAAAAACTCTAAATTCCACCTCTTTGTTCTGCAACCAGCTGTCCCAGTCGCCTTTTCGTTGTCAATGTCATCGCTGCACTAATCTGGAATGCATACTATGTCCCTTGATCACAACACCGCGGTTTTGGTTCACAACACACGAAGTCTGTTTCGGTCATGTCTTTGATTGGCCATTGGGGCTTCCTAACGCTTCAGAATGAACTAGTAGCCTCATTGTTAGCTGCCTGCGAAAATTCTAAACGTAGGTCCTGCAGATATGACAGGGCAAGCACGTACAACTACTCTCGCTGATGACTCAACCTGAAGCACTAAGGCATGCCTTGTCACACACAATCTTGACCTATTCTAATCAGTCGTTCGTTTAAATTGCTCTAGTATTATATACAGCTACTGGTCACAGAAAAGACAAAGGTGTCAACAACTTTTCTTATCAGTCAATAGATCGTTGAGTACATTTTAATCGTATTAATTGAAGCATATGTATGCCTACATAAGCTGTTCAATTAATTCCAAATAAAGGACTGATTTAATCGTGATTTTAGGGTTCCGTGTTTTCCTTTCGAGTTGCGGTATTGGACCACTTCTTTTCGCGTTTGTACGAAATTAACCTACGGAAACGTTTTAAATGTAGCCTATAACACTCAGGAATAATATATTTTCCCGTTAATGTTAGAATTTTCGGAATCGGATCAGTAATTCCGAAATTTACCCTCAACATACAAACTTTTACCTCTTTAAAAATAAGTACAGTTAGTATTTTGTCGTTTCTACCTAACCTGGAAACTGGCGTTTATATATTTTTTGTGAGTTCTGTTTTACAAACGTAGTTTTTGAATCAGTACTAAGACAACATATATAGCTTAGATTTGGATTTGGTTGTCCCAAAACCTGCCTCTGAAACTGGTAGCAACTGGCCTTTATGGGTTACAAATCTATGCTGTAGAAATATGCTACCTAAGCGAATAATGATAAGGTCATGCCTAGAGAGTACCGACTACCAACTTCTAAAATGTAGGAGATTCATGCATCATCTTTTTTATTTATACATGTACAGTTTTTTCTTTGATTGTATAGTTTTGAGGTGCTCGTGGGTAAGTCGAGCTACTAGGTTGGTCTGTGGATGGGTGACCACCCGTTACATACCGAGTTTCCTCCCGTGTCTCGGAAAGCACAGCTGTTGGTCCCGGCTGTCATTTGTAGATCTTTGACAGTCGTTACAGATAGTCAGTGTCCCGAAAGTCTGACAACTAGTCTTAAAAAGAGGTATCGTATTACCCAGTACTAACGGGGTTGTGGAGGTCAGACAGGCAGTCGTTCCTTGTATTCAGCTGCATCCGGTAAGACTGGAAGCCGACCCCAACATAGTTGGAAAAACGCTAGGCAGATGATGATTGTATACCTTTTTCTCCATGATTACTGAGCCGATTAACTGGATTCTTTTTTTATTTTGTAAGAGGCCGTCCGCGCGGTGGTCACATTACAAAAAACCTAGTACCTCAAAAATGTGTAAAATCTATTCTATTACTGTCTTTCGAAGAAAAAAAAAATGTTTTATTTTAGACTTTTAATTAGTAGCCCGGAGTCCGGATTTGTTCCCCGTTGATGACGGGACTACGACGAAACAGATTACGGAGAAATAGATATTAGGATGACGGGGAAATAGGTTGGCCCCCTTTGACATAAACGACTGCCTAACCTTTCGAAGAAATACACTCGTGATGATGTTTATTATAGTATCAACAAAAGTTTCACAGTTTCACAAGTCAATATGCCTGGTGACTGGGGCTGCAGGTTAATGGTTCTAATTGCCCTGCTGGGGTTGCGGGTTGTTCGTAAGAGATACCGCGGTCCCGGAAGATAAAGGGCTAAAGAAGGAACATGACACACGAACACATGAACACACTTTTAGTCAGTAAAAGTCTGACACTCGTTCCGATGGTCTAATTTAAATAAACGCTTTTAATTTGAATCATATAGCTCCCCAATCGAATAAAAACCCAGATACCACATGTTGGTTTTAAAGAAAATGCGCACGGTGTATTTTGAGTTATTAGTAAACAAGACTTGTTATTTATGTTTTCAACCAGAACGAGGAAGAATCGTACTATAGAGATAAGCTTTGTATTCACGGATTCATAAACAAGGTGTTAATTGCGGTTAAAATTAAAAAGCGCCACCGACATCCGTTGCAGCAGGCAGCTGCCAATCAAATGATACACAAATTGACGACACGAGAGAACGTCAAATGACTGAGATCCAGTAATAATAATGTCTCTTAAGCTGATGCTAGCGTGGACATCGTTATTAACCGACTTCCCAAAAAGGAGGCGGTTATCAATTCGGCCGGTATGTTTTTTTTTTCTATGTATGTACATCGATTACGCCGCGGTTAATGGACCGATTCGCGTGATTCTTTTTTGTTCGACGCGAAATAGCTGCCAGGTGGTCCCATAAAATTTTCTTTCAGTTTGGTCAAGTAGTTTTTATTTTATAAGCATTATTGTTATTTGGACGATGTCATTTGGACGATGTTCTTTTAACGACACTGTGTATATTAGTATGTCGATATTACTAGTATTTTTTTAATCCCTTAGGAACATAGTACCGGGATTTTGGCCTTTGTTTTAATCCAGGATTTTTTTATAAAAACGTTGCCCCACACTAGGAATTTCTCCTGTATCGTGGGTGCGTTTACAAACATTTAAACTCACATACACAAACAGCCAGACCCGAAACAACTATCATCGATTTTGCGTCGAATAGTAAAAACAAATTTTCTCATTTACAACTTAATTAATAAGTGGGTTTAACGAGGCTGAATAGTTGGAGTAGCTTCTTAGGTCGCGGTCGTCATCATTTTCCTCTTAGGTCATCATCATCCGCCAGCCTAGCCTTTTCTCAACTACATTCGGGTTTGGCTTCCAGTCTAACTAGATGTAGCTGAATAGCAGTTTTTTTTACAAGAAGTGACTGCTTTTTAGTTCGATTTCTTCTATAAATCTTCAAGATTGAAGTCAAGAAGCCTATTCAATAATAAAAACAATTTCATTTACGGCAACTTCCGTTCGTTTTCTAATATAGTTTATAATATAGGTATCGCAAATCAAAGGTGTGGATTTGTGTTATGTACGTACGTACACTGAAAATATTGTAGGTACTCGATACTTTTTCCTCCATGGCGTTTTCCTAGTTAGTATGATCTAGCTTTTGGTTAATCTATAAAGAGGATTTTATTTTTATTTGTATCTAATAGGCTCCAAAACCACTTTACCGAAATCAACCATTTTTTACTAATAGGAAGCTACATTTATCAGGAAGTAACATAGGCTATACACCATGACGCTACTACTCTCAGGAGCGGGGTAACAACTAAAGAGACGGGTGAAACCGCGCAGGACAGCTAGTATGATATTTTAATGAATGCATATACACCGTCGTTGATTTTCGGTTTATCTTCGTATAAAATAGGCAGTAGTAATTAATAGGTTCTATTTTTTTCATAAATGAATCCTTAAGAATGCTCCCACCCTTTGCTTAAGTATCAAATTGCTATTGCCATAAAAGAAAAAAGGTAATGACAATACTTAAATAGAATACTAATTTCAAACTGCTGGGGTTGGACGGAACCCCATAATCAATTGAGGATAGTAGAATTCTACATGAAATTCTCTACAATATTCATAAGTTACAAATGCCTAGTGTTACCTTATCTTTCTGGTTGGAAATCAATTATTTTTTACCGCTCTGAAATACCAGAAAGGAGTTTTAGACTTATGCTGACTATAACCCACCCATGTTCTTTCTTTTGCCTTTGTGTTCCTAGGCTACGTTATCTCTTTCGAACAATCCGCAACCCTAATAGAAAATGCCCCTGGCAGGCCCCTCTGCTTTGCTGACATCTCTATAAATCGCGTGTGGAACACGAATGCGCCGTTGACACGTCCTGTCGTCACTACACGGACGGACGGTGAGCCATTCATTGCTAACCGTCTACAGGCCCGTTTCTACGGTCGCTGGGAGTCGTCTCGCGGCTTCCGACACTCGGAGCGTACCCCACGGTGGCTGGGTTGGTTTGAGGAGCTAGTCCTAGCTAGGTGATCAATACTCGTTCCTTCATCTAAAGCTTACTTGCACCATGAGGCGCTGTCAATCGTGACTGGTCATCTGTTAGCTGACACGGATTATTTCAAATAATTTTTGTTTTTGGTTTTTACTCTGGACGCTGCTGTATAATCTTAAAATGAAGTGTCCATGGAGTTACTTGCAAAATTTGCTCCATAGAGATCTGGAATGGGCAACTACAGTACTTTCACGTGTTAGGTATTATGTACTAGCTTTTGCCCGAGGTTTCGCTCGCGTTAAATTCGGGGTAACACAGTTCCCCTTTCGTGATTTGAAGGTACCTGTTACCTGCAGTTTTTGCCCTTGCGCCTAATTGATTTGTAAAAGCAAAGCTAAGTTTTCGCTTTTCTTCCCTCTTTCTCACTCATAACCTACTAAAAAAAAAGTCTCCTGGGTCCCTACTACCTATCTCTCAGCAGATACATAATCTTGCCAAATCATTAAATATGTTATTTTCTCTTCCACAGTACTGGGTATCAAGCGTCTCAAGCAGATCGAGACGATGTTCATCTCCCGGCGGCTGCAAGCTCCAAGAACCCATGGTCTCAGCGTAGAAACCTTAGTGGATATGCTGCTGGTCCTATACGACGAATGCTGCAACAGTAGCCTTCGGAGGGAGAAGGCGGTGGCGGATTTTATATCTTATGGTGAGTTAAATTGAGACTGTATTTGATTACGACGACACGGTTGGCGCAGTTGCTGAGTGATTGATTGCTGCGCTGCGTTCGCGAGTTCGATCCCCTCACGGTTCAAATATTTGTATAGCCTAGATAGTTGTTAGGGTCTGGCTGTTCGTGTATTTATTTTTCTAAACGCACCCTGTGGGGCAACGTTTAAATAAAAAATCTATAAGCCAGGAAAATTCATGGATGGACTGCGTCAAAGTTGATGGGGTGGATGTGAGGGTTAATAGACAAGTATGGTGTAAGAAGGCATGCTACGGCGATCTCAAATAAATTCGGGTACAGAAACGAATTATCATGAATGCGGTCAACCTATATCCGATCTGCTAGAGAGACGCCAATGAATGTTTTCAAAATTGATTTCATTTATTTTTTAATTTCTATTATAGGGCTTACAGACACATACCTTTGTAAATAACATCGACTATATAACAGTTACAAGGTAATAGATAGATGTTGTTTTTCTTTCTAATGCAGCTATCTTATAGTTAACTACTTAGCTTCCGCTCGCGACTTCGTCCGCGTGGCATAGTTACTTTGGGCTAACGCTAACCCGCATGATGATCGAAAAAAATATATCTTTCTGTCCCCCTTTCTCACTTTTTTTCCGTCTCCAGGGTCCGAGATAGTTGTATCTCTGTACCAAAATTCATCAAATTCAGTTTGGCCATTTAGGCCATTTAGGAAAACTGACTTCTTTTATAATATTAGTAAAGATAAAGTAGTGGATATGTTGCCTATTAAATAGTATTACATCTAAGGTTTTATTGTGACCAAATTCCCATAAATTAAAAAAAAAACTGCCAGGGTAAAACCAGCTTTTCTTAGTAAAATCACGAATATACTCTGAGTTAGAACTCAGATTTGTTGATATACACGTTATGCACTGACGGACGCGTTGATTGGTTAACAGTTTTACTTGAGCCATGCTCTGACCAACCACAACAAAAACGGTTTGAATTGACTTTTAGATAAACTCATTCATCATTTTCCTGTCCTTGTCCCATTCTATTTGGGGTCGGCGCAACACGTTTACTTCTTCCATTCTCCTATCAGATGTCCTTCCTCCTTTCTCCTTCATATCATTCCTTACACAATCCATCCATCATTTCTTTGGCCTTCCTCTCGCTCTCTGTCCATCAACATTCAGATCCATCAGTCTTTTAGTCACATGTGCTTCGTCCCTCCTCATTACATGTCCATACCAAGACAAACGATTCCGGATCAAAAATTATGGCCGTTTATGTCGCAAGTTGGTATGGAAACCTCGGTGCGCGAGTTCGACTCGCGCTTGACCGGTTTTTAACATTGTAATAGTTATAGTGGCGATGAAAATCTCAGTTTGACCTAATTTCAATCACAGTCCGCTATGCAGGCGATCAATTGAGCTATCAATTGAAAAATGTGCCGAGTCAATATAGGATATTTCGTGACCACCATTTTGTGAATTATTCAAGTCTCGAATACGTAGCTTAACTTCTTCGCAAGACTGTACTCTCGACCTCATTATGGCTACCACCAGGTGAGATTAGAGGTCACATACGAAGTGTTATGGGCAGCAATAGAAGGAACATGGGTGGGTTTTAGTCAGTACAAGTCTGATATTCCCCCCGCTCCGCCCATAGCTGGGAAAGTTATTTGATGAATACCCATCCGCAAAAAAATTACACGAAAGTTTACGATCAATTGCTATACAAAAAGTTACACGAAGCGAAAACATCTTTACCGTTTCTAAGGAAACAACGACTCCTGAATATAAAAATCATTCAATCGATTCATATAAAGGGGAACTAGGATAAATTAGCTATTAATAACTCGGCCCTACAGCGCATCCTCAGAACGTATCGATCATTAGGTATATATCTAGAATTGTGGGAAGCCTAGACTCGGTTAGGTCACACGTCACTCCGCCAGAGTTTCAACGGCAGTTACCTCCCTACAGCTAACTGGACAGGTTCTCTACGACCTACAAAAGTGTTATTTTACTTGAAACATAGCTTAAAAGTGATCTCTGAACAGGATGGGCAATGAAATTGGGTCAGATTGTACTGGATAGTATTCTCTAAGTTTGGAAAAATGTCAAAGGGGATCCGATGACGTAATGCATTGCAAGTTGCAGTAAACTTTGACCTACTTAGATAGGCGGAGTTCAATCATGGATCAATACAGGGAAATTAAGTTATATCATAAGTGGCTGCATTGGAAGTTGATCAGTGCATTTTGGGTCGGATTTACGTGTGCTATTGTAAATCAGGTGCGTATTGCGTAGGACTTGTAAACTGGGTTCGAGGGAAGCAAAGGGAAATCTTAGCATTGCTATTACAATAAATAAGGCCCAAGGTCAAAAACTACAGGTAGCAGGTATCTGAAAATCAGGAAAGGAGGACTGTGTTACCCCAAATTTAACGCGAGCGAAGCCGCGGGCAAAAGCTACTTAAATTATAAATTAAAAACAATAAAATGCAATTAGGGTAACTCCATCCATAGCCTTTGTCAATTACTCCTGTATCTTTAATATTACTATTCACACAATACATCTTTTCTAATGTAATGTTTCTTTTTTTAACAGTGAAGCCAGTTGCTACGGCGTTGAAGAGGTTACGGCTTTCAAGAGATGACTTCGAGCTCGTCAAGGTTATTGGAAGAGGGGCTTTCGGGGAGGTGTGCGTCGTGAGAGCGTCTTTTATGCAGGTAGGTACTATAACACCCAAGCGAGGTTAAAGTTTTTTTTTTAATTACTTTATTCCCTAGGGAGGACCCTTCAACAATAAAATAACAAAATTATAACACTAAAACTCAAAAATAAAACGTGTAGATGTTGAAAACTACTACTAAATTACTTCCCTCACAAACAGATTTTACTAATAGGTAAACTTTAGTAAAACAAAACCACAATAACTAGCACAGGTGGCTGCTAGCCGAGATCCAAAAACTTAAATAGCGAAAAAATTATTGTTGAAGATGAAATGACAGAGTGAAAATCGAAATATGAATATTTAAAAATAATAAAAAAATAAATGATGTTCCAAAAGAAAAGAGATTGGGGCAACAGAGAGGGTAAAATACTCATTCACTTACAGTACTGTACTGTGTCTATGTCTCAGTTACCACCTTTTCTTTTTTATGGATGGTAATCATCAAATAACTTCCCCCGCTCTGTGCGGAACGGAGAGGAGTGTACCCACCCATTCCTTCTTTTGATCTTTGTTCCGGGGCCGCGGTATTTCTTTCGAACAACCCGCAACCCGGCAGGCGGTGGCCCTGACAGGCTACTCTGCTTTGCTGACATTTCTTTGAAGCGCGCGTGGATCGCTAACGCACCGTCGACACGGCTTGTGGTCACTGGACGGACGGACGGTGAACTTCCCATTGCTCACCGTCCACAGACCCGTATCTACGGTGGCCGGGAGTCGTCTCGTGGTGCACGTTGCCCGGAGCTTCTCCCGCGGCGGCTGAGTTGCTTTGAGGTTCAGATTCGTTACCGCCACAATTTTTCTCAGCGGTCATTTGTCTTCGTGTGGTGACTTCGCAGCCCTGAAATAGTAGTTTTGTTTTTATTAAAAAAAATTGTAACTATTCACAAATATTTGTTTATTAAAAAAAATACTTTAAATTAATACTAATTCATATAAAATAAACTAAGTAAATAAACATAATCTACCTTAATGACGCTGTTGAACAACGTTGTCTTCCGATAATTATTTGCAAATATTTTTTCACCAAGCCCTTTTTAAAAACAAGCTTTATTATTTTCGCAACTTTTAAATACATTTCCAAGACACAAATTCATAGTAAAACACGTTTGAAATCGTAAATTAGTGTTACATTCGTGTTTTTCTTTTCGAGCCCACTAATGTATATCGTATTTTATTTTTCATTTATACTCTTTTTTTTACTCTTATTTTTCATTTATTCGCTTCGGGCACTACAGGCGTGATGTTTTGTTATTTTAAAGTTTTTCATTTTACAAGACGTTTTTGGTATTTGGTATATATTTAACTTTCAAGATTCAAAAGCAATTATCTCATAGAAAGTTAGATATAGAAACGAAAATGTTGATGTATCAAACACTTCAAAAGCAAATATTTGTGTTTCAAAATATAGTTTGCGCAATACTCACCCTATTATTTCAATAAAACTACGTTTCGCAAAGTTTTTAATTGTTTTTCAAAGTGACTGAACGTTCACGTTGCGGGGAAGTTGAAAAAATAACTTATGAAAGAAAATCGAGAACTCTCTTTTCTTAATAGTAGGTACGTGTTTCCAGGGGCGCGTTTAATGTGGGTCATTTAAAGTGTGCAATGGATTTTCTACTTTCGGCATTCATAAATAAATAAATATCTTGGGACAACTCACACACGGCTATCTGATCCCAAGCTAAGCAGAGGTTGTGTTATGGTAACCAGACAACTGATATACATACTTATATAATTTATAAATACATACATATTATAGATAAAACACACCCAGACACAGAACAAACAATCATGCTCATCACACAAAGTTTGTCCTGGGTGGGAATCAAACCCACGACCTCCGGCTCAGCAGTCAGGGCCACTAACCACTAGACCAACAGGCCCGTCAAGAGAGCATTGAGAATTGCTTTGACGAACCGCACTATTAAATTCTTGATTTTTTCCATTTCGAAAAAGCTAGCTTTTGATACCACATTTTCTTTTTAAGTATAAGTTTGTTTTAATATGTAGATTTTTGTAAACCGAGGTTCTAAAGTTGATAAGCTATCTGAAGATGCGTTTTCAAAAACTGGAATTGATGTTGCTGTGACAACCTGAGTATATCAAGTCTTTTCTCGTCATCATCATCATCATCATCTGCCTAGCCTGTTCCCAACTATGTTAGGGTCGGCTTCCATTCTAAACGGATGCAGCTGAATACCAGTATTTTACGCGGAGCGACTGCCTATTTGACCTTCACAATCCAGTTCCCACTGGGTAATACGTTACTCTTTGGTTAAACTGGTTGTCAGTCTTTCTGTTCTGTAAGTCACTATCTGTTTTAAAAGGTTTGTTTCCTCTACAGGCCACAGATGGTAGCGGCAATATGGCGATAGCGACTGCAGGGACCACTGGAACAGGAGAACGAGTTTACGCCATGAAAATACTCAACAAATGGGAGATGCTCAAGGTATGCTCAATATTACTAAACAATTTCCTCTACCTTCTTAAAGACCTTGTCGGACAGCGTTGACCAAAATGCTCTACCACACATTTGGAACCCTTGACGACACAATGCAATAACAACTCTCTTGTTTCTGATGGGAAATCAGGCGGAGTGGAAGGGATCGACTCTTACTGACTAAAACCCATCCATGTTCCTACTACCGGGCCTTAAGATACTAGGGCCCCGAAACATGTAAAAATTTGACACTCCGCTTCGCTTATAGCAGGATGATTCATTTGATTGTTACTCTTAAAATAAAAAAAAAAGTTATTTATTCAAACCAGGCTGTTGATCAGCACTTTTTGAACGTCATTACACAAGACAGTACACCCCCCCCCCCCAAAAAGGGTCAGTTTTCTAAAAAAACCATGTGATATCGAAGCTCTCAATCGGGTCAACAACGCCTTAACTAGTTCTTGTATGGAATTCGGCTATTGAATGGATGTTTATGGAAAAAATACATTTTTAAAATAAGTGCTTGTGTCTTGCAGAGGGCGGAGACGGCATGTTTCCAAGAGGAACGCGATGTTCTAGTGTTTGGCGACAGACGATGGATCACCAACCTACACTATGCCTTCCAGGACGAACACAACTTGGTGAGTAACCCTCCTATCCTACTATCAAATGCTACTATCCCACCCTACTATCATATGCTACTTTTTACTATCCTATGCTACATCCTACTATCCCATTCTACATCCTACTATCCCATTCTACATCCTACTATCCCATTCTGCATCCTACTATCCCATTCTACTATCATATTATTATGCTACATCCTACTATCCCATTCTGCATCCTTCTATCCCATTCTACTATCATATTATTATGGTACATCCTACTATCCCATTCTACATCCTACTATCCCATTCTGCATCCTACTTTCCCATCCTACTATCCCGTTCTACATCCTACTATCCCATTCTGCATCCTACTATCCCATTCTACTATCATATTATTATGCTACATTCTACTATCCCATTCTACATCCTACTATCCCATTCTGCATCCTACTATCCCATTCTACTGTCATATTATTATGCTACATCCTACTATCCCATTCTACATCCTACTATCCCATTCTGCATCCTACTATCCCATTCTGCATCCTACTATCCCATTCTACTAACATAATATTATTATGCTACATCCTACTATCCCATTCTACTATCATATGCATGTATTAGTATCCCATTCTATTCTACTATAGTATCCTACTTGTTTTTTGAGGATGTATGGATGTCTGGATGCTTGTTACTCTTTCACGCATAAAATGATGAAATGATTTGCATTAAATTTGGTATACAGATAGTTTATAATCTAGATCAACACATGGGATACTTTTTATCCCGGTAATTCGATCCCGTTCGTCCGGAGAAAGGGGACGCAAACAGCAAAAGGACACTTGACACGCTAGGAAAAGAAAGAATACCACTGCTGTAGACTTGGCTATACATGTACAGTCAGCAAAAGAGATAACTAACCAAGATCGTCACATATAATAATTTTGTTTTTTTTTTAGAAACCGATGGGTGTCTTCAACTTAAATTTCATGAACTGTTTGTTTTCTATAACATAAATTATAACCTCAAAAACTAGTACATTTTTTAAATATATCCATTTTACAGCTAGTCCGCTATAAAAATAAGATCATAAAGGAGTTTACTAATGATAAGGAATACAATACATCATTTGACGATGTTCTTGGCTTCAGGGCGAACAATGTATGGGCACAGAGCAATGTCCTATAACTTTATTGGTAATGAAATATTCACGGATTTTTAAGATAATTTCAACTGTATCCAAAGAGGTATGATTACTTTTATCCTTTGCTGATTGTACCAACTACGGTGACGGCTCACGCATGCGCAATCAACATCCATCCCTCTGGTTACGTCACTAAGTTACAAAAGCTCACGTTGTGTGGCCGCGTCATGAAGCAAGAGCGTGGCGGTAACCGTGAGCTTTTGTTACTATGTTATCTAAAGGGGAAAGAATACTTAATTAAATTCTCTTTTTAATCGTCTCAGTAATTTTGTAGTTTTCATTGGAATTGGTTCTCTTGAAAGTGTATTTTAATTACTCTGATAGAAGCTTAAACAGAATATTGCTTCTACACAGAGGATTTTTTTTATAACAGCTTTTTTTTGGGGTGGGAAATCATTAAATAATGAATGATGAAGCGGGGGGAGTGTCAGACTTTTACTGACTAAAACCCACCCATGTTCCTTCTATTGCCCTTTAAGTTGCTCCCTCACCGGGAGCATTCGCGTGTAATGTAACGTTACAGATTGAGCATTACATCAGTGGAAGAGGAGAACCAAGCATTACAATGCGCACCTTGTAATGATACAATGTGTAATATCTTGATACAACTTGTAACATCAATGAATTTAACTTTAATTTAAATAAATTTATTTGTTAAATTACACGCAAATGCTCGTTAGTCAGGGAGGTATTATTGTA
Organism: Ochropleura leucogaster; assembly: GCA_958449745.1. Lineage (NCBI taxonomy): Eukaryota > Metazoa > Arthropoda > Insecta > Lepidoptera > Noctuidae > Ochropleura > Ochropleura leucogaster. The sequence goes on along the minus strand of OY288226.1, from coordinate 3,817,414 downwards.
ATGTAATGCTCAAAGTCGAATCTATAATGTTACAATACACGTGAATGCTCCCGGTGAGGGAGCACCTTTACATTCCGGGGCCGCGGTATCTCTTTCGAACAACCCGCATCCCCGGTTTTACGGCTCTTGTGGAATTCATAGCTACTCAATTTAGTTCAACAACTAAAGATTTTTTTTTTTTAATAATTTAACTTTAGAATAATTTGTCTCTTATTTTTTTTCTTTATTACAGTATCTGGTAATGGATTACTACTGCGGCGGCGACCTCCTGACTTTACTGTCGAAGTTCGAAGACAGGCTTCCGGAAGACATGGCCAAGTTCTACATCGCGGAGATGGTCCTGGCCATACAGAGCGTGCACGAGCTCAGATATGTTCATAGGTCAGTTTGAAGTGTGGAGATATCTTGCAATATCTAGGGGATTTAGTTTTGATCCAAGGGTTTTGCGCAAAAGGACTTGTTTGTCGCAAGGTTTCTTTTTATTTATAACAATACTAGTGACCCGTTTTCGCACGGGCGTAATGTAGATACTAATTTACTAATATCCTTGCTAGTATTATATGAGTAAAAGTGAGTTTGTTTGTTTGTTTTTAACTTCTGCACGACTAAATGCCTTAACCGATTTTGATGAATTTTGGTACAGCGATATTTGGGACCCTGGAGACGGACACAGGCTAATTTTCTTTTTTAAAGTGGGCAATGAGGGTAAAAGTGGGAAGAAAAGGGAAAACTTAGCTTTGCTATTACAATAAATAAGGCGCAAGGGCAAAAACTATTGGTAGCGGGTACCTGAAAATCAGGAAAGGGGAACTGTGTTACCCCGAATTTATCGTGAGCGGCAAAATCTAGTCATACATATGAACCTTCCTCTTAAAAATACCGTATCAAGATCCGTTGCGTAGTTTTAAAGATCTAAGCATACATAAGCACAGACAGACGGCGGGAAGTGATTTTGTTTTATACTATGTAGTAATATAACTTGTGTCTTAGTAAAAAACGGATTTTTTTGCGCTTACCAATTAGCTGATTGTTTGTTTCGTTTTGGTCAAGTTTAATATCTATCTTAGTAGGCTAACCTAATATTAGCTCTATAGTTCAAAAAAGATGATGATCATTTTCGTTTGTATTTTTCCCCTTTTTTTAAAGTCAAATCTTGGTTCAAAGTTTTTTCTTAGTCTATTTTTGACCCACTGCTCTTCAATCGCTTTCCTTATAGCTTTCCACTTTTCTCTCCGCGCAGTTTTCTCCTGCCAATTTTACACGAACGACTCCAAGCAGCCACGCCTACGTTTCTAGTCCACCTTCACCCGAATTCAGGCACCCACTCCAAGATAACTCTGTGCCATCAGTTCTGATGCATTCTTATAACAAAGCTTTTAATTTACTCTTCTAGGGACATAAAACCAGACAACGTGCTGTTGGATGCAAGCGGTCACATCCGGCTGGCTGACTTCGGTTCCTGCCTGCGGCTGGGAGACGACGGCAAAGTGCAGAGCAACGTCGCTGTCGGCACGCCCGATTATATATCGCCAGAGATATTACGGGTAGGTGTCGTTTTAATTTGTATTGATGGAGAAATACTGAACAAGAATAGATGGAGCAAATGACAAGATGTTTTTTTTTATAAAAAAAAAACCTTGCCCCACTCTAAGCATTTCTCCTGTATCGTGTGATTTTAAACTCACATACACAAACAGCCAGACCCGAAACAATTACCTGTAAGTCATACAAATATTTTATCTGTGCGGGGATCTAACCCGAGACATGCAGCATAGCAGTCGATCGCTCAACCACTGCACCAACCGTGCCTTCGTTTTATAATACGGTATTACACCCATTTTAAAAAAGTATCTCATTTTGTTCCTAGAGTCCTAGTAAACCACCAAAAAAAACAAAAAAAAATATTCAATCGATAAGTGCCATAAAACTGCATTTCAATTTTACAATTTCTATTTTCGCGCGTAAAATCACAGAAACGCTTGACGCCATGTTACTCTGTGGTCATGACGTCGGTTGGTCATGTAAACAAATGTGCTATTATTAGTCTTTCTGTTTAGTTGTATTTTTCACTATAGTTTAAAGTATTATTATATGGCAGTATTTATTTCTTCCATGGTAGTATTACTATTATTTCAATAAAAATTAAAATGTAAAGTTTTATAATACAAAAATAGTAATAGTTGCTCAGTTGACAGTTGTCACTTTTTGTTAACATGACTATATGACGTAATAATCATGGCGGACACTGTTTCGCTTAGTAAAACCACAGACTAAAAAAAGTGAAAACTTTGTAATCAATTTTAAAATTTATTTAGTTATTTTATTAACTAAATTTAACATTTTCCGACTGCTTGTTGCCTAAACTATCTGAATTGTATATTTTTAGAATTTCTTTCATATAGAGTAAAATACCCTATTATCACTTGTTTTCGGTAAAGGAAGCATTGTGAGTGTTTGAGAGATTTTATCGACGGCATGTTAAATCAAGACTATAAACCATGACACTTAGATATTCACCGCACAATAAAGAAAGAAACCATAGTACCCTCATTTTTAACGAATTCAAAAAATTGGACGAGGTGCTCAATATGACTGTATTTTTGTTTTAATGTTTTGAAATTTACTTCCGGAAGACAATGGCAAAAAAATCGATGAATCAAACAAAAGTCAACGACTTCCAGAAGTTTTTTTTTCAGTCTTAGTTTTTTAATGGAAGGCGTTTTTTTACAAAAAAAGTTTTTAATAACTTGTTTTTGTTTTACAGGCAATGGAAGACGGTCAAGGTCGATATGGTCCAGAGTGTGATTGGTGGTCTTTAGGTAAGATGTCTTAAACGTAATCAATACATTACATTCACATTTATGTATCTACATACACATACACACATTCATCTATCGATAAAATAAATAATTTGCACTAAGAATTTTTTAATTATACTTTTATCCATTTGCATTTATTTATTATTTTGTAATGTTCTATAATAAGAATTTTTATTTAAGTATGTGTTCCGTTCTGTGTCCGTGACACCACTAACTGGCCCTGTCAGAATACCAGCGCTGTGTTATTTTAAACCTAAAATATCGCAGCTTATGCTGAGATAGGGACTTTTTTGGCCTCGCACAGACAATAACCTTGTCTGTACTATTTTATTTCAATTTTTTTTAATGGTTTTACTTGTTTTGTGCGAGTCCCAAATAAAAGTTTTTCTTCTTCTTCTTCTTCTATCGCTTAACCTTTTGAGCGCCAGATATACATCTTTGGTAATGAAGACGTTTTCTTGCTAAATACATTTAGTTCTTTTGGTAAAAAATCACCCATGCAGTGGGACATGCCACTGCTGGGCAAAGGTTTCCCCTCATTCCGTCAATATTCTTACTCATATTATAATAGCGAAAGTGAGTGTTTGTTTGTTACGTCTTCACGCCTTAATGGCCAAACCGATTTTGATGAATTTTGGCACAGAGATAGTTGGGACCCTGGAGATGGACATAGGCTAAAAATAAGTGAGAAAAGGAGGAGAAAGAGGGAAGAAAAGGGGAGAGAAAGATATATACATAAAAAATGTATTAGACTTACACATTATTTAAGAATCATAAGTTCATATTTATATAATGTTTAATTAATTAGTATAATTCTGTACTCTTTCCAGGTGTGTGCATGTACGAGATGTTATTCGGCGAGACGCCGTTCTACGCGGAGTCGCTGGTGGAGACATACGGCAAGATCATGAACCACGCGCGGTCCTTCCACTGCCCTCCCCCTGACGACCATGCCGCACAGGTACGTACTTTTTGTTTTTTGATTCTTGACAATAAGTTGTCATCAATAAAGTTTAAAACACTAATCTTTTTCCGCTTTTGTTCCAATTTATTTGATTAACGGGTCAGGCAAAGTGGTTTACGGGAGACGCCCCGGGCGTCGGGCGCCGCAAGACGACTCCCGGCCACCGTAGATGCGGGCCTGTGGACGGTGAGCAATGGGTAGTTCACCGTCCGTCCGTCTGTTGACGACAGGTCGTGTTGACGGCGCATCTTGTGTACATAAATAAATAAAATCCAGTGCCATTGCAACGTCTCGACCTAGACAAGGTATGTGTGGCTTGGCGTGGAGCAACGCGCGGGCATTTGTGCGTTCAAAGGTCAAAAGGAACTGGTGGTATGTAGGTGTACCAGCTACACCTCTGCCTAGCTCTTCCGGATTACAGGCGTGATGTGGGACCGAGATGTAGGACAAAGTTAATAAACGTGGTTTGAAAACCAATAGTAATAAATGAACTATCGTTTACCAGGTGTCGGAAGAGGCGAAGGATCTTATCCGCAGACTGATATGCTCTTCAGAAAATAGATTAGGAAAAAATGGACTGCAAGATTTTAAGGTAAGCTTTCATAATTAATGTTTAAGACCATATTTGCACTTCTTGGCATCATAAACTGGCTATATTATAAGAAATTAGTAGATCTTTAACACACTTTTATAATAGAAGATCTTAGAAGTTAAATTTGACCCAATTTCCGATTGAGCTGATTTACGCCGACTATTTATACTACTGACTATATTTTAGTGACTGCATTATAAATCAAATATGCATGCATAGGCATACCCTTGATATTGGTATCAAATGAAAGAGTTTGTTGAGAAAAGTACGGCACAGTCTGTTTTTTAAACTATCTTATTTGTTTGTTATTCTGACCTTTTTTGTCGAAGACCTTCTCCATTCCTTTTACAAGTGGTCCTGCTATCTTTTCCTCAGTCTGCAGCGACCCGTTTATAAAGTTACTCCTAGCAAAATATCCTCATTTGACCTTGTTGATTGTATTACAGAATCACCCATGGTTCGCGAACCTAGACTGGGAGAATCTCCGTGAGATGCAGGCGCCGTTCGTACCCGACGTCTCGAGCCCCACCGATACCTCCAACTTTGATGTCGACGATACTGATATCAGGTATAATTAAACAACATAATATAGTCGCTAAATAAGAGTAGCTGCTCGGATCTTAAGGAAATTCGTAACATACCAAGTTTCCTCGGAAAGCACGTTAAGCTGTTGGTCCCGGCTGTCATTTGTGGATCTTTGACAGTCGTTACGTTAGACATTGTTCCAATAGGAACAACCAGTCTTAACCAAGAGTTATCGTATCGTATAATCTAGTACTTACTTAGTTGTAGAGGTCAGGTTCAGTCGCTCAATGTAAAATACTGGTATTCAATTGTTACCGGTTAGACTGGATGCTGGTTCGAACATAGTTGGGAAAAGTAATTCTAAGAGTCAAATCTTTGCTTTGGACTGTAGATTAATTGCCACCTAAAACTCAACTAAAAGCCATTGTAAGATCTTCTTAAATATCATAAATAAATGAAATAAAAAAGCTTTATCTGTTAAGAGGTACAAAAAACATTGTAAAACAGTAAAATAGCTTAATGTGTTGCTAATTTATAAAAAAATAAAAATAAATGAAAATATTTATTAGTATATTATTTTGTTAGTGTTGTGTGTTGGTATCTTTCTCTTGTGCTGCTCTCACACTCACTCTCTCACTAAAACATAATTGAACGCAAATGAAAATATGAATGAATATGCGTAAATTCTTTTCCATTTCCTTGTAAGCTGCTTTGTAGCATTAAAGGATACTGGTGGTCTTCAACTCATTCAGAGATTCACTAATGTATTACGTATTCATTATTACCTGTGCAGTTATTTTAAAATGGTGTTCCCTTCGTTCCAGACTATCCGAAGCCGTCCCCCCTCCGTCGGCGTCGTCGGCGTTCTCGGGCCTGCACCTCCCGTTCGTGGGCTTCACGTTCACGGCGGGCTCGCGCCTGTCGGACCTGGGCGCCGCCGACTCTCCGCTCAGTCCGGCCAAGAACGCGCCCAGCCAGGTAATAGGGCAAACCTCATTTCATTATTTTAACTTGTACATAAGTGTGCTGTTATGGTGTTAAGTTAAGTTGCCCCTTATTATGAATCTATTTTGTTTGTCTGAATCTTGAGTTGTATGGACAGCAAGCCGTCCTGGAGTATTACTTCAATAATTATTAATTTATAATATCACTAGTCGGCGCCCGCGGCTTCGCCCGTGTGATGATCGAAAAACAAAGTATTCTATGTGTTATGCCAGACTAACACATTCTTTCACGTCAAAACTGCTGAACGGATTTCATCCGTTTTGACGTGCAAGAGTAACAAACATCCATACATGCATCCTCACACACATTCGCATTTATATTATCAGTAGGATTAGATGTGCCTAGCAGTTTCACACGTTGCCAAGATCTTCTTCTGAAGACATCACCTTTATCAGTTAGAGGTATTAAAAATAGATTATGACTGATGCTCAGACCTACCAAAAATACATATAATATTTCATAAAAATGGGTCTAGCTTCTTCGGAGGAGTATGGCAACTCAAATTGTGATATGTTGTATAAAAAGAAGATAATTATTAATTGGCACAGCCGCGAGATATACGATATTAGCTTTCCTTTTTTAGTTTTTGTTGTAGTTGCAGTATGTGTCAAATAAACATGTTTTCTTTCTAATAACATTTAATAGGATATTTACTATGGCCGCGACTATGTCAGTTTAAAAAAGTTAATTTATATTTATATTGCGTCTTATGTTGAGCTTTGCCAGTGCAGCGCGGAGGTCGTTTTACCCGCATATTTGTTGCTAAGAGAGCAGGATAGGAGGTGGAGTAAATGTTGATACTTCCATAAGCACTTTCCACTGCTGTTTGATTGAAGTAGTCCCAGTTAATGAGGAGTTCCATGTTCCCTACTAAAAGTAGTGTGGTTGTTCCGTGCAGGCGGCGTGCAAGTCGGGTTCGCTGGCGGCGTTGTTGGCGGTGGAGCGGGAGAACGCGCTGCTGGCGCACACCATCGCCGAGCTGCGCGCGCACGGACCTACACGTGAGATGGACGCGTCTTATACTTACTAACCTGCGCGGTTTCACTCGCGTCTTTCGGTACTAGCCCACTGCTGTGGGTGGTAGTGTTATGTTGTATACCCTATGGTACTCTGACATAATGTCGCTTTTTATTTATTTTAAAAGAATATGAGTTAACAGTACAACCACTGACACTTATGTTAAAAATAAACTTTCAACACTATTAGCAAGAACTTTAAAATGAATATTATATGTTTTAAAAAATTGCAATGGCAATTTTTTAAATCGGTTCTGTATTTTTTGACTACTTTGATTTATCTTTACATCTATCTAAAATGTACAGTAATTTTTCTTAGCAGTAAAGTAAAAACTTAATTTTTTTTAAGAAGACTTTCTGCCTATACATAAAGTTTAAATAAAACCTACTTACCTGTCCGTCTTTAGCCATATATGTGTTTCGATTTGAAAGGTCATAGCCACCTAAGCTAATTAAGACTGCAAAAGTAAGGGTGACAAAATAAAAAGTTAGTAATTTTTAATAACTAGATTACTATATATATGACAATGATATTGCATTCTTAAACTGTTAGTGTACTAAATAAACATTAATCAGTACTTGAAACTACGGGAAATAATCTCAAGTAGACTGTTATCTAGACATCTTATAGTTGCTTTACACGTCAACGCAAACACTACGACTCCTGCGCCGAGAACGACGAGGTTATAACGAGTAAACTCCGTCAATTGTGCGATTCAACTATAAATGAGGTCCTTTTTTATTTTTGGGACGGAAAATCATCAAATCAAAGTCTGACACTGCCCCCCGAGTGGGGGACAGTGTCAGACTTTACCTGATTAAAACCCATCCATGTTCTTTCTTTTGCCCTTTGTGATATGCGGCCGCGGTATCTCTTTCGAACAACCCTGACCAGTTTAGTGGAGTACCGGGATTCTCATTTTAACTCACAGAAATTTTAATGTAATTTTTATATTAAACGTTTTGCTTTACTAATATATTTATAATGTTTTCCACAGATGATGTAATACAACTGAAGGAAGAACTAGCGACGTTATCGAAAAGGAATGCAGATTTAGAAGCGCAGGTTCGGTGTTATGAACAACTCAATACTGGCATTAGCACACAGGTAATTGATATTCATCATCATCATCTTCCTGCCCTTGTCCTGTTCTATTTGGGGTCGGGACAGAACGTTTTCTTCTTCCATTCTCCCCTGTCAGACGTCACGGTATCGTTTTACCTATGTCCTTCATATCATTCCTTACACAATCCATCCATCTTTTCTTTGGCATTGATCTCCTTCTCCATCCATAAACATACATATTATCTACTAGCTTTATTATATTACTAGCTACCCCGAATTATAGAACTGTAGTACCCCGGTACCCCTCGTGGTACCACAGCTCCCCTTTCCTGATTTACAGGTACTTGCTACCTGTATTTAGTTTTTGCCCTTGCGCCTAATTTATTGTAATAGCAAAGCTAAGTTTTCCTTTTTTGTTCTTCTCTCTTTCTCCCTCATTTCTCACTTTTTTTTTAAATTAGCCTATGCCTAGCTCCAGGGTCCCAACTATCACTGCATCAAAATTTATCAAAATCGGTTAAGCCGTTTAGACAAACAAAAAAACTCACTTTCGCTTTTACAATAGTAGGATTATTTATTTATGCATGTTTGTTTATTAAAAACGGAAGTCCTGTGAAAAATTACAGCATTAACATTCACATGTAAAAGTCTGCTTTTTACTTATCATTATATAAATATGTTTGTTAGTTCACTAAACTTCAAACATTACTTGCTAATCCGCAGGACATGCCAGCAACTCCTCAGGAGATGATGGTCCGCATCCGCGAGATGGAGGTCATCATACAAGCACTAAATATGGAGAAGGAAGAATTCATGAAGGACAGAACTGACTCCGTTGAGAAACTTAGGCTGCAGGTTTGTGAAGTTGCGACAAGTTTTTATTATTTACTAGCCTTTGCCCGCGGCTTCGCTCTCGTTAAATTCGGTATAACACAGTACCTGCTACCTGCAGTTTTTGCCCTTACGCCTTATTGATTTGTAATAGCAATGCTGAGTTTTCCCTTTTCTTCCCTCGTTCTCTGCGATATTCCACTTTTTCTTTTAAATAAAAAAATAACCTATGTCCGTCTCCTGGTCACCAACTGTCTCTGTACCAAAATTCATCAAAATCGGTTTAGCCATTAAAGCGTGAAGAGGTAACAAACAAACTCACTTTCGCTTTTATAATATTAGTAAGGATATACGTTTTAAAAACATCGGGCAAGAGCGAGTCGGACTTGTTCCTCGAGTATTCCGTACAAACTTGTCACAAAAAGGCAATATCTTTTAACTGACGGAACTTAGAGGGTTGATTTTTCACAGCTCACAGTATATGTCACAGTATATGGTTTAAATTTCAACTCGATAACCCCACGCATTGCCGAGATAAAGGGGCTGGACATAGACGTACAATAAAGTAATTCTATAAGGTTTTCGTTCTTAATAAAAAGTGTATAAGCTTTATTCAAACAGAAATTGTAACTACAATAAAATCTTAGCGAAAATTTAACTACAGTACTTTATTATGTCTTGTGACTGGGACTGTAGCAGCACCTTTCTTATGACATTCAAAAGTACCTGTAATTGTCTTATTGAAATAAATGCTTCGAGTTTTGAGTTTATTAGGGTTTCGTACCTCAAAAGGAAAAAACCCAATCCTTACTAGATCATTTTGATCTTCGTCTGTCTATCAGTGGGGTTACCATGACATATTATGGTTAGTACTTACTCCTGTGTGAGAAAGAGACGGTGCAAAACACCCTGTATAGTTCTGTCTCTTTCCCTCAGTGGAATAAGTTCTGCTTTAACCACTCTGCACGACAGGATTTTGACACATGACACATCAGCTGAATCGGTGGGGTGACGCGAATTGTCATGAAATTCAAGAATTTTCATCAATTTACAGCATTCAATTTTGTTATTAAAAATAAGTTACCGGGGCTGTATTATATGATAAGTTTGAGATTTATATTTCCAAAAACCTCATAAGGTCGATAAAACGGCGTCAATCTATTGTAAAATGTGTGTAAAATACATATTATTACACCCTTCCAAAAATTAGGTATTTTAAAAAGCTGGAAATAATGCACATACACAAGACAACCCTTTGATAATAAAATCGGAAATCCAAAATAAAAACAGTGACATTCCATCTGATCATTTATTTTTGCCATTTTACATATAAATTCAAAATAAAACACGATACAAATCTCGACAAAAAAATACTAAAAACTGTGTTGCAACATGACATTTCTTAGTGCTGACCGTAAATCTAAGTTTCATCATTACGATTAAAAAGTTGCATTCAACCTAATCGATAATCGAAATGGAGTAAACTTTAAAAAAAAGTTTTGGGACCATTGAGGAATTTACCTATGGAGATTGCATATTATTCTACTATTGATATTATAGTTGTTCAAATATCTATGATATCGATAAGAAAAGAAAGACAACAACATTTTGTCACGTGCTTTTTTGTTATGCTATAATTATTTTCTTATGCGCCAAGATTTGAGGTACAGTTTCGCGGTAAAAGTATTTGGCCGTTTTCTTGAATGACGATGAATGAAAATGGCGGCCATTTTTGTAGGAGGTCATGCTAATTCTGTAGGTAACTAGTCAGGCACAACCATACCGTACCGCACCTGGAAAGCCATGCCTCCGCAGTAGAGCCTTGTTTTAGACGGACAGGGACTCCGCACACATCGGGGCCCTAAAATATTGATATAGACACCCGACGCCCGACGCCCGATGCCTGTAGCGTCTCCCGCGGTGGCTGGCTTGGTTTGAAGAGCGCCTCACTTCCCCCGCTCTAGACGAAGCGGGGGGGAGTGTCAGGGTTATGCAATAGAAGGAGCATGGGTGGGTTTTAGTCAGTACTAGTCTGACACTCCCCCCGTTTTGCCCAGAGCGGGGGAAGTTATTTGACGATTTCCCACCCAAAAAAACACCCCGGTACACGACATCAAGAAAAATCCAGGTTCAAAATGGACTCATTTTGAACCAGGAGTTTTCTTGGTGTCGTGTTTCCATCTCAATTGTGCTCTTCCTCTATAGGCCATTTTTACCCCAAGACTTCCACTCCAAGAACACTTTGGCCTACGAGCCATGTTTTAGGAAAGAATGAATACGCTTTTCAAATAACCAATCCAACCAAACAATTTTGTCGAACAAATGTAATTTATCTTAGCTGATTTTTTTAATGTGCTTACCAAGATCATAATTGGCGCGTTCTATATTCAACCTTATTTATTTCTATTTGCAATTCACATTCAAATAGTAGGTATAAAACCAAATTATTAATAAAATAGCAAATAAACATTTTAACATAAATTTGAACAGCGAACGCATTCCTTTTTTGAATTTTTATCTGAAAATAAAATTGGCGCGAATTTAGCCTTAGATCAGTTTGTACTGTTTGTTTTTGAATCGGTTTTAGTGGCGTAAAAAATATTATAATCAATATTTATAGTATTTAACACGTATTACAAAATTATTTTTTATTTTCATCTATCAATTTCTGATATTCCTTAATTTAATTATTCGAGTTGATTGATTTACAAGAAAATAATCGATTGAAATAATCGTATTTACACATCACAAAATAAAAAAAAAAAGAAATGGACGTCAATTTCGAAAGTGAATTTAGTAGTGGTTATGAATATTCCGTGTTATTGGTCCTATTATTGCAAATTACGATAAGATCTGGGCATTGTAATGTTATTTATAATATTTGAAATGATATTTGTGTCAGTTGTTATAGAATCTATTCGTGAATATATGATATAATGTGGAATTAAAAATGTAAACAAGCACGATTGGCGCGAAACTTCGACTTTAGATTTCAAAATGTATCATTACCACTACTAATATAAGTTCAATTACGAATGATTTCTTCACGTAATAAAAGGACACGTTAATCATGCCCAATAATGTGGAGTTTAAATGTCCGAAAACCTATTTTTTTATGATTTTTAGTGTCGACCTACACTGCCATCAAAATGGCGATGATCGTAATTTACGCATTTGGATTTTATAAGACTTAATTAAGAAACTTCCTCAATAATTAAAGAACTTTTAGTGACGTATACTTATGAGTTTTTTATTCTACTATCTTAATGAATGCACACCCATATTATTTATTAACCAGAAAATAAAATATTTACAAAAATAATGAGGAGGTCATATGACTTAAATGTCCGACCCCTTTCGGGGCCAGTACCGAGCCAGCGGAGGTTTGAATGTCGAGCCCCCGAAGGGGTCCGTACCGAACTATACGGTTAAGACGTCTTGGTATGGTAGCTGTTTTGAGTTTTAAATGTCGCTACCGACATTTTCTCAGATAATGTGACATTTTGAGTTTGCGTTCCGTTTCATTAAAACACGCAACATAAAATATTAAATTGTAAAATAAGTGCTGTATTACAAAATATAATACATGAACCGCATTGTATAATGGTACAGACGCCTGCACATCAAGCTACTACAATCTGTCAGATTTCTTTGATAAGTTTTCGACTTTATTTCTAAAGTATTAGGTTCAAGGTTCATTGGGAAAAAATTGACAGTTTCGGGTAGCTTGACCTGCTGGCGTCTGTACAAGACATAAAAAAAACAAAAGTTTTGCATTGCTTGCATATTCCAAATTCAAATTACTGCGTTCTCCAACAGGACAAAGAACTGAAAGACGCGCTATCACAACGCAAGTTGGCAATGACTGAGTACAACGAAGTTACGGAGCGACTGTCTGAACTGAGACAACAGAAACAGAAGCTTTCGCGTCAGGTATCTCTAACATTTTTTTTTTGGAGTGGGAAAACATCAAATAGCTTCCCTCGCTCTGAGCGGAGGGAGGGGGAGGCGTGTCAGACTTTTACTGACTAAAACCCACCTATGTTCCTTCTGTTGACCTTTACATTCCGGGGCCGCGGTATCTCTTTCGAACAACTCGCAACCCCGGCAGGGGTATGTCTAACGGTATTATTATTATTTTATTTTTAAATGTAACTTTGCCCCACACTAGGAATTTCTCCTGTAACGTGGGTGCGTTTACAAACATTTTAACTCATATACACAAACAGCCAGACCCGAAACAACTATCTGTAGGCCATATATATTTGTTTCGTGCGGGGATCGAACCCGCAACACGCTCAGCCACTCCGCCAACCGTGTTGTATTACATATACACCATCCATAAAGTTAGATGGCTAGCTGCTTCATCGGTCTCGCGGTTGCAAGTGCGACTGCTAAACACGGAGTCCTGGGTTTGATTCTCGGGTCGGGAAAAGTTGTTAATGGCTTATTTCGTTAGGAATTTCAAATTAGCAGCCCTAAGTTTGGAAGTTGGTGGTAAGATACCAGATCGTGCCTCGGTGCGCACGTGGCGCGTACAGTGACGGAACAGAGGGTGCACCTGCGCCTGCGCACAAAAGACGCTACTATTATATCACTCGCGCTTATGGCTAATCTCAGCTGAGAGTGGCCATCGTGGCCGAAAACGGTCAGCGATCTATGGCTATAAAGTTGTAGGGAGACTGCTCTCACAAAAAGAAATCCTGTCACAAGTGTTCAAGGCTGATTATGTTTTGCCACTTAATGCATCTGCTTATATTTTGTACAGTGGGTTTCATGTAATGTAATGTGGAGTGCATATAACTTAGATTGCGACGTGAAAAAAATAAATGTCGATTTTGTGCTTTAAGCAGTATAATTCCTTCTGAGTAGTTTTTTTTTATAGAATGTAGGTTTTACAACATCTTATTAGATGTTACCAAAAGTTAAAGAGTTTACCTATCGGCATCAGCATTTATGAGTAGACACAGGTATTAAAATAAAGTTTTCATGAAATGCAATAGGATACAAGCGTCGTAACTAGTCATAAGTCTTAAAACCATTTTTTATTTACAGGTCCGCGACAAAGAAGAAGAGTTAGAAGTAGCTATGCAGAAAATCGATGCATTACGACAAGACATACGACGCGCTGAGAAGGGAAGACGGGAACTAGAGGCGAGGCTTGACCAGGCCATATCTGAAGCTACCAAGGTATTGTAATTAGTATTTAACTGCCTCCGGTTAGACTAAAAGTCGACCCCAACATACATAGTTGGGAAAAAGCTAGGCTAGATGATGATAAACCTCTTTAATTAAACATAAATGTATGGGATACAGGGAGGAAAGGAGCGGGGGGAGTGTCATACTTTTACTGACTAAAACCTACCCATGTTCCTTTTCTTGCCTGGGACCGCGGTATCTGTTTCAAACAACCACGGCCGGTGGAAAGCCTTTACTCTCAGATATTCAAGCTTTCGATGCAATAGTAAACATCTTTGATATGAATCCTGTTTATTCCCCCCAGGAGCGCAAGTTACGTGAGGAGACGTTACGTTCCCAGCGCGTGGAGTCGGGAGCCCCGCCCTCCGCGGCCGCCGACGTGGCGCGGCTGCAGGCCGAGGTGGAGACGCTGGAGGTAAACATCGACACTATAATTATGCATTGGTACTACTGTTTGCGAACTACACTTTCTCTCTTTTGTTTTACGCTAACCCGTATTCCACTTCGCTAGTCGTATATCTATCTCGCTCGCTCACCTAGTGTCAGAAAGAGACACACCACTTGTACACCGTGTGTAGATGAAAGAGTCATAATAATATAATAAAATTCATTCTTGTATTTGCATTTTTCTTGCAGATGCAATATAAAGAATCGCTACAGCAGCAGCAGTCAAGGTTCCAGGCTGAACTTGCAGCACTCAACGACCAATTACAGGAAGGAGATGCTTTACGCAATGTTCTCAATAGGGAGGTACGAATCACGAAATATTTTTATTGAACGACAGTTTAGAGCGACACTTCGGGTGTACTTTGTAATTACAGTGATATAACTTGCCATTTTAGTTTTTGCTCTTAGCATATTTTGGGTTTTTCCTGAAGCCTTTGACTTTGTTAACAGCATGACTTGAACGGAATTCTTCTATTATGAAAGTCTGGTCATTTGGGATCTTCAAACTGCACTCAAATAATAAACCATTAAACAGCATACAAATTAAGACTTAAAGATATTTTCAGGATACTCTTGAATCATCATAAGTATTTCACAGGGCTCTATTTCGGGTCCATTTCTTTTTGAAACCATGTTTATAATCAGACGAATTTCAAAATACTGTAACTATCGGTAAATTCAAAAATTGTGTTAGAAAACATGAATCTGTAACCAGTATATTTTATCACAAAGTTTTTGTTACAGTTACAAACATCAAAAGAGAAGCTTGAAAGCCGCCGCATAGAGCAATTAACCGACAGCGAAGACAAACAGATGCTCATGAACGAGAACCGGAAGCTGGCCAAGGACCTGGACGCTGTGAATAACAAAGTCTATACATTTGTGTTAACATTCTGTAGTTTTAGGTCCTTACTAACTGTTTCCTAGTTCCTGGTTTGGTGGATTCTCTCTCTGGATTTTCATTTTAACGAAATTATTTTTTAATTTCATTAGGGACTACCTCCATATGTTAGGTAGTTGGAAATGCCAGTGCTGAGTAAAGCGTTCTGGGTTCGACTTCCGGGTCGGGTACTGTTATTGGGATTTTGCATCAGACCTGAAGGGTTTTCATGACATCTTATAGCAGTTCTTATTCCTGTGTGAGAAAGAGATGGTGCTACACACCCTGTATAGCTCTGTCTCTTTCCCTCAGTGGTATAAGTTCAGTTTTAAGACTTCATGGTAGGGCAGCTGCTATTTGAAAACTAATATAATCTTTGAACAAGCCAATAAATAAACATATCTCCTAACTATATAAAGTAGCATATTTTTTGTATCAACTACCCTACAAAAAAACAAATCTTAACGCCCTCTCCATTGCCCCACCAGCTGGCAGAAAACGGTAGAAGATGGCAAGCAGAACGGAGACAGATGGAAATAGAGTTAGAGGAACTTAGAGCTAAGAGAGATACCATGCAACACTGGGAGACGCAGGTCAGTGATGTAAGTTCAACCCCGATAATGCACCTTATTGGTCCTGATTACACTTGAAACTTTTTTGATTGTGTGATGATCCTACTGGTTTGTATTGTACCCTGAATGGTTTGTATGGTATCGGTCTGTTTGTTGCTAGCGATATACACTAGTTTAGGTTTTGCCTTATTCGATACAGCCGGGCGGCAAAGTGTTCATTCGAAATTGCCGCCCGGGCTGTGTAAATTGCCGCCTAGCCTGTGCAATATGTGTGAGCACCTACACCTCTTACTGACGCTTTATTCGTCTGGTTTTGCATGTGAGCCAAATAGTTTGTACCCTAATCCGACACCACCAATCCAATTCTGATCAATCTATGTGTTTTAAATTATGAGTAGTTGATCCTATCGATACTAGTGTGACACTCGGTCGTGTACCTCCGACCGATGCCGCAGTTACGCCCGGTTCCAATAAACTATCCGTAAGCAAAACGAGTCGTTTTTGGTTATTGGAACGCACATTAAGAGATGAAAGTTATGAAACAGGTAAACAAGGAATAGCTACATACAGGTTTTGTGATTTGATTAAATATTATTCCAAGACATTTTTCCGTAATGCAAAAATACCCGTAACCGAAACCAAAATGAATGTTTTGGATAAAGTCGGAGTTTAAATGTCAGTTTTAATGTCATTCCGCCTAAATATTGTCGCTTTTTCTACATATCTCATCCAACTTACCTCTCGCAAGTCTGCTGGAAGAAATTTCAAATGAAATAAACAAAACCTTTGTGCTCTTCTACCTTAATGTAATACCCTGTCAAGTATTTTGTTAAGACAAATGAAAAATGTTTTTGGACGATATCTAATATCTTTTTTTCTCTCGATCTTCATTTAGATAGCAGACATCATCCGATGGGTGGCTGACGAGAAGGAGGCGCGTGGATACTTGCAGGCGCTCGCTACTAAAATGACTGAAGAGCTGGAGTATCTTAAACATGGTGAGTTTGAAACACTTATATTATACAGGGTGTAACAAAAAAAAAATGCTGGTAAACTAATTTTTTGGGGTGATGAATCACTGTTTATGGTTGGACTAAATGTGACGCATTCAATTCATTGTGGCGATGGATGCAATGAATACTATAGGAGTCATTGTGGCTATTTGAAATAAAAAAATATCTTGTTGAAAGTTGAAACTTTTACTTTCAATGTCTCTGTAAAACTTCTTGTGCCTAATCGGTTAGAATATGCTAGCGTTGTCTGGAATCCGTTCTACGCTGTTCACTAGCAGAAAGTTGAAAGAATTTAACGAACATAAAACAACAAAATTTCTTGCATATTTACCTAGAAAATTAAGTGATCGCTGAGCGTACTAAATTTTTAAATTTTAAGCCAAGTCAGAACCCATAGTCAGTATTAAAAACTATAGTATAATTGGTCCCACAGCTAGCGCGTCCCGCTCGTCCCTCGTGGTGGCGTCGTCCCCGCCGTCGGGCCCGGCCGGCTCCGCGCCCGACGGCCGCGCCGGCACGGGCGGCTGGCGCAACAGACGCTCACAGAAACTCGACAAAATGGAGATCCTCACGCTGCAGTCCTCGCTGCACTCCGAGATACAGGCCAAGCAGGCTGTGGGAGAGGAGCTGAGTCGCACCAGGGCCGAACTGCTCGCCAGTCAGAGGTCAGTGTAGCTAACTTGATTAGTTTTAGTTAGCTGGAGCTGATGATCCTGGGTGCAGTTGGTATTTACAGGAACTGGGGATCGTAATGTACCTGTAAACGTTTGACGAGAATCTAAACTGTTAAATTTTCCGAGTATACTTTAAAGGACAAGGACATTGAAACTAGTTGACCCAGTTCCTGGCAGATCCATACCAAGAAAGGCGTGTATGAAGCATAAAGCTTGTTGACTACAGCAGAGTTTGTTGTCTTGAATCGAAGATTCAAATTATGACTTTATTAAATAGTTGTTAGATGTCAGAATTTTGGTGCCAAATACCATGAAAGATAAAACCAGTAGGATATAATTTGCAATCTTGGATCGCGTTCGTATTGGACTTAAAACGGAGTTACAAGTAAACAAAATATACCGTACCGTACCGTACATATCCAAGATTGCCATCGATATGTTGAGATAAAGCGATAAATAGAAATATGGAGTATTTATATTTATCGCTTCTTCTTAACGTGTCGATGGTGTGTTGGTTCAGAACTGAGCAAACCTGAATGATATTTTCACTAACTATACAAAACATTTTTGACAAAAAAAGTGTCTTTTTAATGAAAAGAGGCAGATAATAAATTTGCTTCTGGAAGTCGGTGACTTTTGTTTGATTCATAGTTTTTTTTTTACTTTTTTTTTGTAGTAAGTAGGTTAAAATTGTTATGATTTTCTTCTCTAGTTACGTTCCACCTTGGTGTCGAGAACCTTCCAAGTAAGCCTTCTATTTTGCCCAATCTACTATTACCTACATCTAAGTTAATATGAAGCGTAAGTTTTATATTAAAACCTGATTTGGTTTTAAAATGGGCATGATCAAACAACTTAAACATATGCACTCTCCAAAAAGCTTTTTGCTCCAAGTCATTGATTATATGAAATCCTAAACCTCGTCAAACTATCATTACAAATGTGTTTCAAATAAGAATGGGACGGTCCTCGCGCCATGTTGTGATAACCCTCAAATCGCAAACAGTTGGATAAGGTCAGCATAAAAGATATAAATGATAATGTTTAGTTCACTGCCAAAAAATACTTTAATGTCAAATTTGACAGATAGAGGTCACAAAATGGCGCGAGCTCAGTCCTATTCCCAGTGAAATTAGACTAAACATTTTTGTGCGAAACTTTCAAGGTGTTTGGAAATTCATTTACCATTGTCCTATTTGAATTGTTTTTTTTTTGTTGTTGTGAGTTACTTGATAATGTAATGGCTACATTTCGTTTGTTTTTGTTTTTGCATGATTCTTAAAAAAAAAAGAGCAAGTAACATGTTCACAAAAATACTGCGGTCCTGCGTTCTGCGTCACGCATTTGATAATTTTATTTATTTAAATCAGACAAAACCATCCTTTTTTTTATGAGCCCGACACCTAAAATAATGAAAGGGTTAAGTTAAGGGGGGAGGTACTAACAATTTATACGCGTGCAATATGGTGTATGAAACTGAAAGTTTATAGCCATATACAATGTTATCTTTTCCCTTTACCTTGTTGGTGAAATGGTCACGACTTGTAACTATGATGTCCTGAGATCGTTTCCCGAGTCCTACAAAATGTTCTTGGGTTTTTCCATCAGGTATTTTTCAATAAAATCCACAGTTCTGTGTGCCCGATTGGTGACAATAGGCTCAGATCAAATTATTTATTCGCATAGAAAGTAGTGAGCCGGGTAAATTCTTCAGAGTTTTGGTATGCAAAATTTTGACAAATTATGTTAAATTAATAATAAATTATCAAATAAAAAATATTCTTATATTATTTTAAAAGTCATGGTTAAACAAAAAGTGGCTCGCCTCTATTACATGAGACTTGGAACATAACTGGCAATATATAGGTATCCTATTACTACAACACTGCCCGACCCTTTAGACATTACAGGCATGATGTTATCATATGTAACTATTTTCATATTCAAATCCGCAGAGAGTTACTGGAGACCCGTCAGCGGCTCGACTCCTTAGCGCACGATATGAAGCGCAAGGAGCAACACATACGCGACATGCAAGCACGGCTCGACGCGCCGCACCAGCCCGGCAATTCCTGTGAGTATACTGTAGTGTTTTTATGTTGGTTAGGACCCGGACGGGGTAAGCAGAACTATGAGATCTTACTATCCATCTAAAGGTTTTCTGGAACATTATGATATCAGCGATAAGACCGCCGTTGTAACCATAGAATTGTCAATTTTGTAAAACAGCTGTGTTTCAATTTTGGTGTACAATAAAGTCTATTCTATCTTGGATAAAGCCTGATAAAAATACTCGTATAATTGGTGTTTCCAAATTTGGCTAGGCAAAAAACAAAACCTACGAAGGCTCATCAATATAGGGAAGCCACGATACGATTTTTAACTTTTGAGAGTTTGGAGTTTGGTATGAGGGTCTTAAGTCCTCATTTTTCATCTACCATGGGTTTTATGTATCTGCCGCCAGTTTTTTACATGGAACGACTGCCTATCCGTCCTCCACAACCCAGTTAGTACTAGGTACGATACCCCAGGCTGTCAGACTAAACGACTGTTAAAGATGTACAAATGACAGCCGGGATCAACAGTTTAACGTGCTATCTAAGGCACAGAGGAAACTTGGTATGTAACGGGTGGTCATCCATCCACAGACCAACCTAGGCAATCGCGGCTTAAACTAAAGATCGACTTGAGCTGATTATTTAGCTATGAGCTGCTCAGAGAGGTCTAGAAAGGTCTAGAATATTCTTGAGTAAAAACATGACTTCAATGACGGGGAGAATATCGCCTTTTGGCGTCGGCATAGGTACTTTTACTCCCCAAGTCATATATTCAATATTGCCATGTAGAATATATGATACTTTAGGTTCCACACATTCAATAGACCGTGATTTGGTTGCAATTCTTGTGAATATTTGTGTACAGTAGTGGGGGTAATCTTAGATTAGTGTTTTATGGCTACCGAGTTTGGTGGTAATGTTCTTTTATTTGTGTGGCGCCCTCTAAGGCTAGTATTTGGAACTCATGTGTTTTCTGGGTTAGTGTAAAATGTTTGCTTACCCCGAATGGGATTAATTGGGACCTTAATTTGAACATATTCTTTCTAAATGGGAGTTGAAAAGAGACAGAGCTATGGAACAAAATTCCTAAAAACCAAGATTCCTGAAAACCGTTACGGACAAATTGCGGACGCAACTGTACACATTGGACAACAGATCAACATCTGCCGAGCCATTTCCAACTATGTCGGAGTCAGCTTCCAGCAACCGGTTAGCCTGGAAGCTAAAAAAGGTAAAGTTAACTTTACAACTAACTTTGTTACGGTTTAAATTCATTGATTTTTAAAGATTACAAATCACTTGTACAGAAATAAATACTAAAGCATTACATAAATATATTTGTTGTCCAGGAGTAGGAGAAGCTTGTACTGTTAACAATTAGTTCCAAATACGAAGGTATTTGAAAAAAGTTATGTATTGTCTAGCGCCAGGCAGCGCCATTTTTCGAGCCACAAGATACAAGCGCTATTTAGTTTGTGGCTCACCGACAATTTTGATTATTTTTTTTTATAAATAAACTTATTAAACAAGAAGGGGTAACCCCCTTGGTAAGACGGGTTGTCAGACTTTCTGGTCACTGACTCCCTGTAACGACTCTCAAAGACTGTTAGTACTGTTTAATACGATACCCCTTGGTTATGATCTATTGGGAAACTGTAACGACTGTCAGCTACAAATGACAGTTGGGACCAACGGCTTTACATGCTCTCGCGAGGGACGGAGGAATCTCTGTAAAAATAGCTGGTCGTCCATTCACAGATCGACCTTTGCAAGCATAGCTGGCTCAAAAGTATTTGTCGGTATCCAGTTGTCCGCAGCTAGTCTGCAAATTGTCCGTATTAGTTTCAAAGGATCTTAATAGTTGTTTTGCATGGCACTTGCTTTGGTATAAACACGGTATGATTGTACAGTTGGGGAGAAAAGTGTTGTCATGAATGTAATGTATTGCATCACGCTTTTAAACAACGGCACTTCAGCTTTCTCAGTGAGTTTTATTTTAAATGAAGTAAAACCTATTTGATGTCGCATTTGATATGATAAAGGTGGGTTAGAGACTATTTGGCTCTTCTCAACTCCTTGGTAATGCTATAAAAGTGAGAAGTATTTAAACATTAATATTAGGTGTTTATATTTTTTTCAGTTTTAGGTAGTTGATATTTTATGTTGGTTTTTAATCTTCTTATTTTTGTAGTACAAACTCAAAGATACTTCGTATAGTATCTTGAACTAGATATAGAGTGAGCACAAATCTATATAAAATTAAATATGTTTATTTAGTGCACCATTTCTTTTTGTTTTCGTTACATGTTACCGCACATTCCTACCCAATACACAATATGAAACTTTTCGTGACCTCACTATTCACGACGAACGCACTTTTATCGTCAACGGAATCTTGGCTCCCACCACAAAGTCCAACGTCGTCCACGACGAAAAAAACGGAAATAAACGAAAAAAAAAAACTGCACAACACTAAAATACTTTAAAAAATGTGAATATGGACTCTATTTTGTTGTGTTTGAAATTGGAACTGTGATTTGATATTCCAAAAAAAAAAAATTGTTAACGAAATTTAAAATTCTAAAATTAACGTTCTTTTTATGTTTGATAACGAACATGTATTATCTGTGGCATTTAATGTTTTTTTTTTTATTATGATGGCGTCTAACGCTTTCTTTTTGTTTTTACTACGTATTGGTGTACTACTCGTGTTTTATTGTGCTGTTAATATTTTTGCGTATGTTAGTTCGCATATGGTTGAGGAGCAACATACCACTGTTTATAGGCGTGACGTCATGTATATGGGGTGTTGCCATACTTGTGTATCACCATATATACCCCTGATACATATTATTGATTTCTATAGTCACGGAAATGTACGTTTTAAGTGTATTGTTTTAGAACAGCTTTTTATTACTTTTTAAAGTAATGTAAAAGTAATATCTATGAGCAGTGTGCATTTTTAAAATAATCTGCGAAATATCAGTGTTGTATTGATCCGTTTTTTTTTATAAGCTTTCATAATGAAAAAGAAAACATGTATAAGTTTTCACGAAAGAATGCAGCTTTAAGTGATAACTGGCAGCTAATAAGCATTAAAATTAAACATGGCTTGTCACAAAACACTGTATCGGGGCTATAGATTTCAATTAAAATTATTCGTTAGTATTAAATTTTGAAATAACAAAATATGAATAAAATTTACTGACACAAATTAATCAATTTAGATTTCAATATTTAATAAATTGAGAAAAATATTTTGTATAAAATTAGTGCTCAAAATTTTAACGTTATCATTTTTAACTTATACCATTTGTTTTACAATATTGATACGCCAATTTTTATCTTATTTTAAACTGTAATCTCACCAAAGTATATTCATTTCTAGTCTTCGAAAATGTATCTAGTCGAAAACGATGGTTGCCAAAGATTTTTAAACGATAGTGTTGTACCACAACCGTTCGAACTAGTCATTCAAATCGATACGGTTTTTTTTTATTGGTTTTTTGTATACTGTGTGTGAGGTAATTTGTAAAGTGATATTGAAGGAAGTTATGTATGGGTTTTTAAAGTTCTCTGCAGGAATAGTGCTTTACAGCACAATTATTGACCAATCTTTTACAATATACGGAGTACCATAAATAATAATCAGAGTAACTTGATAATTACGAAATTTTTTATACAAGATTAAAATTTTTGTTTTACACCAGTGATTAAAATGCTTTTCTTTATTAAATCTCATAAACATTGAAATCAATATTATTCTGTTTTAAATATTGTTTTTACTATTTTTTATTTTTACCGCACATAAAAACTTTAATACTCATTTTATACAATTATAAAATCGATCGATTACCAAAGATATTGACAGCACAATGATAAATATTTTATTTATTGCTTAGTATAAGTTTTTTTTTATTAGATCAGCTGTAGAATCTCATTTAGTTTGTTTTTTTTTTTATTTAATTGTGTTAAATTTCAAGACCTTACATGCTTATTTAACGAAGTATTAAATAACTATATAAATAAAAAAATACGTAAGATTTTTTTAAAGTATTTAAAAAACATAATGAACTGATATTTTTAATGTACGGTCTTAAAATTCAACGAGTGAATCTTGATTACTCTTTTTTGTTGCGTTTAATTTGTTTTTTATTTAAGTTATTATCAGCACATTTAATCTGCATTTAACGTGTCTTTTATGTTTAACTGTTCAGCCATTTGTACACGCTTTTTTCCGTGAAAATGTACGGGTTTTTCGTGATTTTACGGCAAAAAAACGTATATGTGTAAACAGCCTTAGTTTTATGTTTTATATACTTCACTCAGTGCATTACTGTACTTATCTAAGTAAACTTCGTACATTGTTTTGTACATAAGTTATTAAAAGTTCTGTTGTTCTTAGTTTTTGTTATTTTTATTTAATTGGGTTTTATGTGAGTAATGTTGGTTTTTATTTAGACTAGAGTTGGGTATTCATTTAGTACCATGCTTTGGAATAGTGTAGTTTTAGTTAAAAATGGTTTTAAATTTGATAATCACAAAATTCAGGGAAGTATTTATTACTCAATTGCATTTATTAAGTCGAATCTAATGTTTAACTTCCAATAAGTTAAATAGGAGATGGCTACAAATAAAAATGAGAAAAAAAAATCACATTTTCGGTTCTACAAACATTCAAAATTAAACTCTACCACAATACAATTAAACACAAAGTTATGCGCAAGCAGCGAGGCAAGGATCGGCGAAATCTTCTTCGTACTGGAGCGGCAAAGAAGAGAACGGTTCGTTTATCATAATATTAGCTAAAACATCCTTTTAGAAGTAGACTCATCGTATGTGACCGTTGTAGAGATGGGCGATTGCGAGTTTTAACAATAAAATTTATAATCGTATAATTTAATATGGAACTCTTCAAAGTTCGAGTGAATCAGTTTCTTCTAGGCAAACGTGCTCTACCCTAGGCTGCATTATTATTAATATCACGCAAGTTGCGGCCAAACGCAAGCCTAATATTATTAAAAAAAAACGTACACATTACGACAGGTCAACCCATTCTAAACTATTATAAGCTGATCTCTTTACTACGGATCGCACACCGTAGTAAAGAGATTAGGTTAAAATGGTATGGTATAGGTTGATGTGTCGTCGCGTGTAAATTGTAGTATGATTTAGGAATATCAATACATTGCTTGAGTAACTAGTTAGTAAGTAAATAACAAGACAAAAACATTAATATTGAATTAGCAATTTACAATCATTTTTTTGCCTATCCTTTATTTTTTACGATTGTGTAAATACTCAAAGAACTTTTTGTTTAACACAATCATCCTCTTTTCATCAATGTATTTTTTTCCCTTGACGTGAGCTCTTCATTTTGATCAAACCAATTCGTAGCATAAAATTTTCTTTTACAAATGGGGGTAGTGGTTATTACAGCTTTTATACAATTACAGACAAGTATATATAATATTGTAAATACAAATTGTGCTAGTAAATAAATTCTACTAATACTAAACAACTATTTTATCAACACTTCACTGCACTATTTCAGTGTCATGTGCCACTTGTCTTTTTAATTAACTTGCAATGTATATATTTTATTAATTATGGTTGCTCGGGTGGAATCTTACAACTCAACTTTGAAGCAGATATCTTTAATCGATTGAGCTGAATTTATGTATAGAAGTTTAGTTTGGATGGCAATGAATTTTAAGGTGTTAGACGTCATTCTAAATCCAACATGGCCGAACACCCAACATGGCGAACTAGTTATATTTAATACACTCTTAAAATATGGGTGTCGAATGACAGGGCTTGCTGAAAACAACTCGGAAACTGCTCGTTAAAAAAGTTTTTAATTTTATTAATAAATTCGCAATCGTCTATCACTAGACTGTGTGTTATTTTGTCCCTGTAACATTATCTGTTGTTATTTACGAAACGCTTCGCTGTCAATAACGACCTGTTTTCATACCACTGCTTCAGAAACTATCTTGGGGCAATTGGTTTTTCATTTAACCGTTTTATTTTTCAATATTTAATAAATATATGAATTTTAAAATATTTATAATACCTATTTAAATTATTGTAAAAAGAAATTATAAGACAAGAAAAGTACAGTCGGTGACAAAAGTTTTAACGTACACAAATATTGTTTGGTTTCGGTGTTTTTATTTATATGTTATTATAACGACAGATAGTGTGTTTTTAAAAGGTGTAAGTTTTTAGTCTTTGTGCTGCGTACGTAGTTTTCTATCAACTAGTTTCATTTTGTCTATGATGGCGTCCATTGTAAATACAAGCAAGTGTAAAGGGAAAAGTTTTTATTTAAATCATTTAATTAAATATGTCACTGTTTTGTGGGTCTGACTGAATTATTGTTCTTGTATAAAAAAAAATAAGTAATTTAAAGGACGAAAGAAAATCATATTTTTCTTGTTTAATCGTGATTTTATGTCATATCCATGGCATATATTTTCAGATCTAATTAGTTAAATCAACACGTGTTCTGGTTTGTTGTTCCAAAATTGATAAAGATACCTTTTTAACTAAATATTAAAAAAAAAGACTCCAAAACAGTGACCCTTAACAAAATGTTCATCATTTTTTTTTTATGCAATATGAAACAATTCTTCTTTTATTGCAAATCGCTTCGCTTTTGCTTGAGCTTTGTTGCGGTGGCATGGATGTGACGAAAAAAAGGCTTTAGTACTCAATTTCAACATCCATTGCTCTTTTGGTATAGCAAAAATAATCAGTGACCAAATAAATTTTGAAAAAAAAAACGTCAATGTACGTCAAATTGTGTACCAAAGCCAATCTTTCCTGGTTTTTCTGAAAAGTCCATTCACCTCATAACGCCCTAAGCGATTGGTTTTTCCTTTAACACTTGTTTTGTATACGCACATAGATATTTTGACTAATCTGTTTTTTTTTTTTGTAATTGTAAACATCTTTTCGATCTTAGTTGGTTTTTTTTTGTAACTTACGTCAGCACACGAGTCGACATTCTCTTTTCAAAGGTTTTAGTCTTATTACTATACAGCGTGTGCCACAAAGGTGTGGTCGAATTTGAAGGTATGTACCATCAAACGGAACAACTTTCTCCTTGAGACCAATATCGTAATCACAAACATAATCTGCTGCCCCTAACATTTGGTTCGAGTAGGTATTAAAGTTTTGTACGGGGTAGCTGATTATGTTTTCGCTGTTACGGTAAAAGTCCCATGGATCAATTTATTAAGTTTGATGGTCAGTACGACGCCCTTAAACATGTACCACACCTTTCTAATACTACAAGCTGTATATTATTGTTTTAACGTCATTATTGTTTAAGGATTTATGAAGTTAAATTAGAGTTTTTAGAAAGTTTAATTTGATCTAGACTGTAATAAATGCTTTGTAATTAATCATAGATTAATTTTCGAGGTTGCTAGATAAGATATACTTGTTTGGAATTCACAATCGTTAAAAAATTACCTTTTTTATTTTACCTGTTACTCGCCAAGCAGTTTGCTGGCGCAGTAGGCAGCTTTTTATTTATAACAATATTTTTTTTAATATATTTTATGTGTTTAACTAAATGTTCTCGTGTGCTGAAGGTAATAATTTGTACAGCGTCAATTGTCTGCGTCCGATGTGCATGTCATAGTTCCCGTCTTGTATTCACTAAAATGTGTTCATGTACAGTCGAGCACAAAAGTATTGGTATACTGAAAGTTCATTACGCGAAGCAATTTAACAACCCGCTGTGCAATTGGATTCAATGTTAAAAGTTGCACTGCTCTAAGTAATTCGCCATAATAGTTTCGTTAGGTATTCCAATATTCCTTTTGCACTAAACATTAGGACTATTTTTAGTATTTCTTATCTCATCCCATAATGCTTAATTTTAACTCGTATATTAATAGCTAGATAACGCTTTTGTTCTCGACTTTACGTAAAAATAAATATTAATAATTGTAACGTTTTTTAATTACTGTTTTGTGAACGTGGTTTGGGTTGGGATTTGGTTTCTGTGTTTTATTACATATTTTAATTATAAACATTTCCCGTTTCGAGAATACCAATAATAATTTTATTTTTTCTATTTATAATACTAATCTAGTGTTTTGTTCTAAAATTGCTGCGTTTTTAAAATCATTCTTAATGTCCACTAAAGGTGAAGTAGTGTACGACTACGTACTGTACGAGTTTTATAATGTCAAAGACACTTTGACACTGTTGATCAAAAACATTGTCATATCTTTGTTTTTTTTTTATACAAATAAATTGTATTCTATTTTGGCTGCAGACTTCTGGACTTGGACAGAATATTTCAATTAATTATCTGTCGAAATCTGGCCAGCAATCTGCCCACACTAGTTTCACTGAACTCTAAATGTCTTTTTATTCTGTATCTTAATACCTTTCTAAGTTCTATAAAGGTGACGGTACTTTGATTTTTACCTTTCAATTGTTTATTTAGCGTATATTTGAGAACGAAACACTAGAGCCTAAAAACTTTTTTTAATTTTTTTATTCAAATTACTGACATAGTCCTAAAACTTTCAGTCCTGGACCGGCCACCTTCTCAGATGAGCTACTTAGACCAATTCCTGAAAGAAGCACCTACGGAGCGGCATTACGATAATGTTGCTACTATCAATGAGCAAAAGGTAAGTTTTGGCTTGACTCAGTTTTGTTTTATAATTTAACAATGCTTTTGTCATTCATTCATTACATTTTTTTTTGGAGCGTGTTCCAACAATTACTTAATCTTTTCTTTGTCAAATGGCAAATATCCTCCTTTAATCACATTAAGTTAAAACAGGAGTACTTCAGTCTTAAGCTATTTTAAGCTTTATCTCGTTTAGAAAAGGCATAATATTGCTTGAAAGAATTTCTCCACTTGTGGCGTAACTCTGCGCTTCAGACCTGACTCTTTCAAGCAATACTATGCATTTCCATATGGAGATAAAGCTTAAAATAGTTTGATATTGTTATCGCCGTTCTACACCGAAATGGCAACGTAGCGGGTTGCCATTTCGGTGTAGAATGAGCCTTGTTACTGTTGTAGGAAACAGCAGTTTTTTTTATCTTCTTGATTTTTTTTTTCTTCTAGTTTTTTTCTTCTTTGGTTCGGGTTCAAGGTGCTATGTACGATTAAGCCAATATTGATTAAAGTGGGGTTCAAAAAACTTAACAAAGTGAAATTAAAGACTTCGGATTTTAATAATTTTGTTGTTGGAATGCGTTCGAAGCTTAATTTTTTTGTGACTAATTTATAAGGTGTCAGTTATTTTTTTAATTATTACACTGTATTTTATCTGTCAATATGCTTTATTCAAAATAAATTGTCCTAACAGCCTATACATTAAATTCTAGAAAAAGTAATTGATAAAATACAGTGTATTTATGAAAGCTTTTTATTTTTGTTCTGCCATTTTGTTTTTTGGTTATCTGTTGCTCGCACAGATGTCGCCGCAGTACCGTTACAGAAACCAGCATTATTGCAATGCAAAGGTATTATGTTTTTTATTTATTTATTATTATTTTAGGAATTGTTTCAGTAACTTCCAATTAAAATCCATCAAATAAATTAAGAAATTACATACAATTTAATATATGAAATTCTCGAGTCGCGGTGTTTATTACCAAACTCCTCCGAAACGGCTGAACCGATTTGTATGATATTTTGTGTGCATATCGGGTAGGTCTGAGAATCGGACAACATCTGTTTTTCTTTCATACCCCTAACTGATAAGGGTGGTCTGAAAACCGGGTGAAACCGCTGGGCACAGCTAGTAGTATTAAGAAAGTATCTGCCAGATAAAATGGTTTTATCCGGAGGTTGTGAAACAAACTAAAGTCAAAACGTTGATTTAAAAAAAAAACAAAATGTTTTTTAAAAACATATTTGTAAAATATTAAGCCTACTGGTATTTTATTATGGCTTTTATTAATGTTGAGAGACGAGAAAACGGTGGTGGAATGTGTTGGGCAATTTTCATCACTCACTATTAATATCTTTCGCTTTAATTTCATACTAAAACTTCATGCAAATGTCATTATGAGCAAGCAATAATTGTGTTTGATTCTATTTGTTAAATGTCCATATTATAGGTTACGCTTACGTATCGGTTTTTCTTTTATTTAAATATTTACGGGCGCTAGACGGGACAAGACGAAGATAATCGTTATAAAGTTGTTACTACATTGTAACAATTCGGTCTATTGAAGGCTTTTTTTAATATATTGCGGATTTCAATGACCCCCGTACATGTTCTTTTCACATACGTTACCCCACATTAGGAATTTCTCCTGTATCGTGGGCGCGTTTACAAACATTTAATTTCACATACACAAACAGCCAGACCCGGAACAACTTTCTGTAGGCCATACAAATATTTGTTCCGTGCGGGGATCGAAACCGCGACACGCACAGCAGCAGTCGATCGCTCAGACACTGCGCCAATCGTGTCGTCATGCGTATTGTTATGCGAGGAATACGCACACGGGACGCGGGGCCGGGGATATTAAACGCTACCAGAAGTTTTCTGCATGCGAGGCAATCGCTCATATTTGATGAAATCCGCAAGATATTATTATCCCTTTGTGTCATACGCCAAAAACTTATTATTTTTAATATTAATTATGACATCACTTAGTTCTTTGACCACATCTACAACTATGACCCATTATACAGTTAATGTACGGGTCCCAGCAATCGGCTGCGTTGAGTGGTTCCGTGGAGCTACAAGACGAGTTGGAGCCCCGGGCTTCGTCGCCTGCTTCCAGTAAGAGCTCCCCTAGTGAGATGTCGACAGTTAGTATAGTAAGTGTGGTGTGTTTTTTTTTTGTATAAAATAAGTATTTTGTTTAACAAACCGAGCTAGCAAGGTCAAGTTAAAAAAAAGAGTTAATGCTAAAACGAATGATGTACATTCAGCAAAAGAGACAAAAAACCGGGCTTGCCAGATACAGTTGAAATTGTTGAAGACAAATTAAATTTCAGTCGAAGATATTCATCGGTTGCTATGAAAAAGACAACTAATATATAAAAGAAAAGAAAGGAAAACTGTATTTTAGACACGCACTGGACAAGACAAAAAAAACAAAATTACTTAATTTAAAAAAGAACAACAAAAACTAAAAGACAATATAAAAGAGACAATTAATTAAATTGGTTCTGTACACTTCCAAAAGGCTTCTATCTCAGCATGGTGCTGCAATCGGTGCAACAGCCGTGTCACAACGCTACATATATGACGAGCCTTTTTATTGTTTTTGCTGACTGTACGATGGTTTCAATCTTAGCCCGAATCAGGAATACTTACTACTGGGGCGTTGGTTTGTCGTATTTCCGTGACTAAACTTTACACAAGATATTCTACTGCTAAGTGCCTGCATAGAAATTAAACATATTCACGACACAAAGAAAATAATTTCTGTGTCTGTGAAATAGTAATATTAAATTAAAAAAAAAACTAGTTCAATTGCAATTTCAAGAGATAAAATTCTAACTTTAGAGCCTGTTTGTGCATTAGATTAGAATATGTTAATGGTTTCTCTCCATCAAATCATCATCGTAATCAATCATCGTAATGATGTTTGTTCTCCAGGACCCATCACTAGGTCCCACGGTACCAGGCAAGCAGAAGGTGCACCAGTTCTTAGTGCGGACCTTCAGCAGTCCCACCAAATGTAACCACTGTACGTCGCTCATGGTGAGTATGATAAATAAAGGTCTACACTATTTGTTTCTTCATCAAAGATATTGTAAGAATGATAGTCAGTCTGCCTAGATTCACCATTAGCATCTATAATACACCAACTAGTTTCAATTGTAAATACGTTAAAAAATCTTAAAATTTTGACCCATTTTCCGGTTCCAGAATTTTGCGTACATGTTAAGATTGGACTGTCATCAAATCTTATAATGTACGCAAAATGCATGGTTAGTTAAGTGACGTCATTCTAAATCCAATATGGCGTGCGTGTTGTTTTTATGCATACCCATGATATAGGTAACCAATGATAGAATTGGCTGAGGAGAATACTAGAAAGTGTTTTTTATATTCATTTAACGTCTAAGTTTACAAGACTACTCCCGAAAAAAAATACAATATTTCACAACTTTGCGGAATAGGAAAGAAATCAAAATTCGTCTGTTAAACCTCTTTAACTTAACTCTTTAATCCTTGACCCTTGTTGACAGATCGGTCTAACTCGACAAGGCGTGGTCTGTGAGACTTGCGGCCTTGCCGTCCACACATGGTGCTGCGCTCGCGTGGCTGCGCGCTGCCCACTGCCTGCAGAACGGTCTAGGAGACCTCTCGGCATTGACCCTGCCAGAGGACAAGGGACTGCGTACGAGGGATATGTTAAGGTAGGACTACCATCCTGCTGGGGTTGAGGGTTATTCGAAAGAGATGCTGCGGCCCCGAAACATAAAGGACAATAGAACATGGGTAGGTTTTAGTAAGTACAAGTGTGAAATGCCCCCCCGCTCCGCCCAGAGCGGGAGAAGTCATTGGATGATTTCCCACCCAAAAAAAAAAATTACACCGTATAATGTTTTAAATTGGAAAAACCACATTGTTTTGTCTGTACCTACTTGTAAGTGTTGGAGTTAAAAGTTGACAAACTTTCAACTCCCAACTGGGTGTTTGACACGTCTAGCTTTCTACAACAGTTCAACATTAATTTACTAGATTTAAACAAAGCAGTAATTATTTTTATGATTTTCCATCCGCAGCGTAGGCATCTGATTTCGATTCTAAAAACTCATGTATTACAAAATCAATCTACCTGTCAATCGAACTCAACCTTGTTAGCTAGTTAGAAGCCGAAAAGGTTTCGTTAGAACATTAATTGACTTAATAATTTATTTACAAAGAACACTGTCAGTCCACCGAAAGAGCTGTGAATAATATATCAATGAACTTAGCTACTTTGTTGTAGCGACGTGTATACCGCAACATCTATTCTGTTACAATATTGAATTGTAATTCGTTGCTTTAAAGCACATATTTCTGAAGCTTGTTTAAAATCAAAATATTTTATTTCAAGTAGGCCTCCGTGTGAGTACACGGAGGCCTACTTATAGAATATAGGTGCATGGTTCGAGTTGGTCGTTTCCTATTCCCCATTTAGAATCATTTGTTAAAGTTATTATACAGTTAAAGTATTGCCTATAAGAGCTGAGGAAAACCAAAGAAACGATAAATGGATTATTTGGAGAATTGACGGGCCTGATGGTCTAGTGGTTAGTGGCCCTGACTGCTGAGCCGGAGGTTGTGGGTTCGATTCCCACCCAGGACAAACTTTGTGCGATGAGCATGATTGTTTGTTCCGTGTCTGGGTGTGATTTATCTATAATATGTATGTATTTATAAATTATATAAGTATGTATATCAGTTGTCTGGTTACCATAACACAAGCTCTGCTTAGCTTGGGATCAGATAGCCGTGTGTGAGTTGTCCCAAGATATTAATTAAAATTATATTAATAATTAATAAAGAATGATAGGGCTAGAAAGGAAGGGACTGTTGGTATAACGAGTACTAAAGAAGCAAGGAAGAAGATATGCTGCGCCGATCCTTAATAAATTGGGATGAGGGCAGCAAAATGACGAATGAGTTAAAGTATTGCCCATTCAACTAACACTTGACGACACGGTTAGCGCAATGGCTGAGCGATCGACTGCTGCGCTGCGTGTCGCGGGTTCGATATTCGCACGGAACAAATATTTGTAGGGCCTACAGATATGTAGTTGTTTCGTGTCTGGCTGTTGGTGTATGTGAGTTTATATGTTTATAAGCACACCCACGATACAGGAGAAATTCCTTGTGGGTAGCAACGTTTTTTTTTTAAATAAAAAAAGTTTTCTTTTAACTTTTCTGAATGCCCAAATAAAAACAGGTTATTTCAACCCAAGCCAAAATCCAACAGCTCGCTTTTATTAAGGATATATTAGTGTTAGTGAAAACGGATATATAAGTTTACTAGAATAAGAGGTCGAGGTCTTAAATAATATAGCAATGCATTACCTATGCACCCCTTAAAGGTCTTGCGTGCACATGTCACCGAATCCAACAGACAGTTTCCAATTTAAATTAAAAGCTTCTAAATAATGAGTGTTTGAATTTCTTTTGAATTTGTAGTTTAATTCGGTAGTTTGGCTCAGTCAGTCGCTACATAGTGTTCGATGTAGTTGCTTTTGAAATTAGTTAAAGACGGGACTAAGGCTTGGAGTCGACTAAAGCGGAGATGTGCGCCGTGTCGTCGGCGCGTTAGTGTTCCACGCACGCTTCAAAGTGATGTCAGCATAGCAGAGGGACCTGCCAGGGGCCGTAGTCTGCTATTACAATAGTGTCAGAATGGTCGATCACTGATCGCATAATGGTAGATTTTCACAAGTTTAGTATGTAGCAGATTACCAAACTTGTCAAAATTATCCATTATGCGATCAGTGATCGACCATTCTGACACTATTGTAATAGCAGACTAAGGCCCCAGGGCTACTGCTTGCCGGGGTGACGGGTTGTTCAAAAGAGATACCGCGGCCCCGGAACATAAAGTGAAAAGTAGGAACATGGGTGGGTTTTAGTCCTCCTGCTTTGCCCAGAGCTGTTTGTATGGGAAGTTATTTGATGGTTTTTGTCTGATGCTGATGTCGATGAATAAGTAGGTAGCTTTCTTTTGTGTGTTATTTTAATATGCCATTAAATATACTTAGAAGATATGCTGCGCTGACCACAGATAAATTTGAATAAGGGGAGGAGAATCTAGCCGGGGTTGCGGGTTGTTCGAAAGAGATACCGCGGCCTCGGAACGTAACGTCTGTTTCTGCAGGATTGTTTTAGAAAGTTTAATAGCGATGTATAATTAATGATGTTCGTTGATTGTTGTCTTCAGGTACCAAAGCCAGGTGGCGTTAAGAAAGGCTGGATGAGACAGTTTGTCGTCGTGTGCGATTTCAAATTGTTCCTATATGACATATCACAAGATCGGTGAGTTCCTTCAATATTATATTGTTATACAGGCTTTAGAATTCTTCATTCATTTATTATTGTAATTTTATTAGATAGGTACATCCTTGGTCAATTCACCCTTCCAATACAGTCGTTCTTTTGTTCGACAACATTTGCAAATCCGACTTCTATTTATTTGAACGATAAACACACAGTCGTCCGGTTAGGCTGACTACAACTTTATTGGTTGAACTGCGCGATACTAGTCACTGAAAGGACAACACACAAGTTCCGGACCAGCGTCTGTCCCACACCTATATCTGTGTCGCCAGAGTAACCATCATATAACACAATCGTGATAGCTACAGTCATGAGCATGAACGCATGAAAATGTTATCATTCAAAAGCGAATTTCTTTTTTGGTTTGAAGTAAAAGTATTTTTGATCCCTTATTTTTTCCAGTAGTGTAGATAGATAGATTAATCATTTATTTGATGCAGCAAAAGACGCAATACAGAAATTAACAACAAAAAAAAAACAGAAAAAGGAATAGATCAAAAAAAATGTAAGGTAGAAGTTAGTTTGACCCATAGGCATTTAGATACATCACATACATTTATAAAGGTCGCCCACTACTGGGCGGTGTGTGTCTCAAGGTTGCACCAAATAGGAGTCCAGCTCAGCATAATGCCAGGTTGACTACCTGACTGGTATTCTGCTGAATCCTGCTATTAGTATTACGAAATAATACTTATCTCAAAGTAGAAACGGTTTTCTCACGACAACATTTCTGTGTATACATGTCTCTGCTCGTGACTGTACCCCCTTATTTGTTTCAGAAACGCGTTACCGTCAGTATGTGTGAGTCAAGTGCTAGACATGCGCGATCCTGAATTCAGTGTCGCGTCCGTCAAGGAATCTGACGTCATACACGCCAACAAACGGGACATACCTTGTATATTTAGGGTGAGTACATATTTGAGCAGCTTACCTTTGACTACCAAATATTTTCGTGAAATAATATCGCGTAATTTCAGGTCGTATTCTAGAAAGAAAGACCTTTTATTTGGGATTCGCATAACACAAGTAAAACAGTAACAAAATGAAATAGAATAGTACAGACAAGGTTATTGTCTGTGCGAGGCCAAAAAGGTCCCTGTCTCAGCATAAGCTGCGATATTTTAAGAATGGTTGTGTTAATTCAAACAGCATTTGCTACCAGAAACTTATTAAAATTTGGTAAATATTTTTTACGACACTGTTTGCGTAGAGGCTGACCGATCGACTGCTGCGCTGCGTGTCGCGCATTTTCCTCATTCTCATTTGATCATGGCCAAGAGCCTGCTATGGTGGAATAATACATCTGTGACTCTCTTGTAAAATATAGAAAGAATCTAAATAATTCATAAAGGTAAAATTTCATAAATTTAATAAAAAAAAAAAAAATTGATAATTTTATTATTAATTTAAATTCCAAATACTACCTGCTTCAATATTAAATTATTACAAACTTTTTTTTAAATTTTATTATTTATGAACTGTTATTTTGTGAAGGTGTGCACCTACGTGATACTATTGTCGTCCATAAATTGAGTTAAATGATATGTGTACATCTTTTGTTGGAGATCCTTAATAAATAAATAAATACTGCCGGGGTTGCGGGTTGTTCGAAAGAGATACCGCGGCCCCGGAACATAAAGGACAAAAGAGACGCTCAGAGCCGGGGAAGTTATTTGATGGTTTTTGATCTGATGCTGATGTTAACAAAATATTGTCTACAGATATCAACGTCTCAGTTAGAAGGCGGTAAGCGATCACATACACTCATGCTAGCTGAATCCGAATCAGAGAAGACCAAATGGGTGGTTGCACTAAGTGAGTTGCACAGGATACTGAAGAGGAACAACCTGCCCGATAAATGTGTAAGTTTTTTTTTTACTAGCCTCATAATTGTCCTATGTGAGGGACGATTTTATTGCCATCAACCGGGCAAATCAGATACCCTAGCCGCTACTAATAAATTTCTGATGGAAATAAATAAATAGAAAAAAACTTTCCCGTACGACCATTTCTCTCGAACTTACGGCCTGTTGAAAATTTACCAAAAATTTTGGTTTTATTTTGACCCCTTAATTTTTACAGTAGTGTACTATAAATGCGAATGTTTGAAAGGATGCATGGAGGGATGGATGTTTGTTACTCTTTCGCGGCAAAACGGCTGAACGGATGTTGATGAAATTTGGCACAGAGGTAGATTATAGTTAACTTTCAAACAATGACAGTTGCCATTAGAAAATACTAGCAATTGAAGTTGGTCTAAATAGTAAATTTGACTAAAGGTATATTTCCCGTGTGTGACTGGTCAGGTGTACAGCGCGTGCGTGCTGCTGGACTCGTCGGCAGCGGCCACGGTGCGCAACGCGCTGTGCGCGTGCGTGCTGGAGCGGGCGCGCATCTGTGTGGGCGGCGACGCGGGGCTGGCGCTCATCGACCTGGAGCGCGCCGAGCTCACGCCGCGCAGGGCGCACGCGCCCATCTCCACCATCGCCTACGTGCCGCACGAACAGCTCTTAGGTAAGCACGGTCCGCGCGCGCTGGAGCGGGCGCGCATCTGTGTGGGCGGCGACGCGGGGCTGGCGCTCATCGACCTGGAGCGCGCCGAGCTCACGCCGCGCAGGGCGCACGCGCCCATCTCCACCATCGCCTACGTGCCGCACGAACAGCTCTTAGGTAAGCACGGTCCGCGCGCGCTGGAGCGGGCGCGCATCTGTGTGGGCGGCGACGCGGGGCTGGCGCTCATCGACCTGGAGCGCGCCGAGCTCACGCCGCGCAGGGCGCACGCGCCCATCTCCACCATCGCCTACGTGCCGCACGAACAGCTCTTAGGTAAGCACGGTCCGCGCGCGCTGGAGCGGGCGCGCATCTGTGTGGGCGGCGACGCGGGGCTGGCGCTCATCGACCTGGAGCGCGCCGAGCTCACGCCGCGCAGGGCGCACGCGCCCATCTCCACCATCGCCTACGTGCCGCACGAACAGCTCTTAGGTAAGCACGGTCCGCGCGCGCTGGAGCGGGCGCGCATCTGTGTGGGCGGCGACGCGGGGCTGGCGCTCATCGACCTGGAGCGCGCCGAGCTCACGCCGCGCAGGGCGCACGCGCCCATCTCCACCATCGCCTACGTGCCGCACGAACAGCTCTTAGGTAAGCACGGTCCGCGCGCGCTGGAGCGGGCGCGCATCTGTGTGGGCGGCGACGCGGGGCTGGCGCTCATCGACCTGGAGCGCGCCGAGCTCACGCCGCGCAGGGCGCACGCGCCCATCTCCACCATCGCCTACGTGCCGCACGAACAGCTCTTAGGTAAGCACGGTCCGCGCGCGCTGGAGCGGGCGCGCATCTGTGTGGGCGGCGACGCGGGGCTGGCGCTCATCGACCTGGAGCGCGCCGAGCTCACGCCGCGCAGGGCGCACGCGCCCATCTCCACCATCGCCTACGTGCCGCACGAACAGCTCTTAGGTAAGCACGGTCCGCGCGCGCTGGAGCGGGCGCGCATCTGTGTGGGCGGCGACGCGGGGCTGGCGCTCATCGACCTGGAGCGCGCCGAGCTCACGCCGCGCAGGGCGCACGCGCCCATCTCCACCATCGCCTACGTGCCGCACGAACAGCTCTTAGGTAAGCACGGTCCGCGCGCGCTGGAGCGGGCGCGCATCTGTGTGGGCGGCGACGCGGGGCTGGCGCTCATCGACCTGGAGCGCGCCGAGCTCACGCCGCGCAGGGCGCACGCGCCCATCTCCACCATCGCCTACGTGCCGCACGAACAGCTCTTAGGTAAGCACGGTCCGCGCGCGCTGGAGCGGGCGCGCATCTGTGTGGGCGGCGACGCGGGGCTGGCGCTCATCGACCTGGAGCGCGCCGAGCTCACGCCGCGCAGGGCGCACGCGCCCATCTCCACCATCGCCTACGTGCCGCACGAACAGCTCTTAGGTAAGCACGGTCCGCGCGCGCTGGAGCGGGCGCGCATCTGTGTGGGCGGCGACGCGGGGCTGGCGCTCATCGACCTGGAGCGCGCCGAGCTCACGCCGCGCAGGGCGCACGCGCCCATCTCCACCATCGCCTACGTGCCGCACGAACAGCTCTTAGGTAAGCACGGTCCGCGCGCGCTGGAGCGGGCGCGCATCTGTGTGGGCGGCGACGCGGGGCTGGCGCTCATCGACCTGGAGCGCGCCGAGCTCACGCCGCGCAGGGCGCACGCGCCCATCTCCACCATCGCCTACGTGCCGCACGAACAGCTCTTAGGTAAGCACGGTCCGCGCGCGCTGGAGCGGGCGCGCATCTGTGTGGGCGGCGACGCGGGGCTGGCGCTCATCGACCTGGAGCGCGCCGAGCTCACGCCGCGCAGGGCGCACGCGCCCATCTCCACCATCGCCTACGTGCCGCACGAACAGCTCTTAGGTAAGCACGGCAGTTGTTCACGTGTGTTCACTTCAAAGCCTGGATGTCGAATGACTCACATGCTCGTAGTAATCGCTGCACCCCCACAGGGGGGTGCGGCTGGCGGGGTATGGACTGAGTCCGTGGTCCCGCGGTGTCATAATTGACGGCTCGTGGCCTTAATAATTGTTATTTATGTAACGTTTATTAAACCTACTTTCAACAGATATTAGTTTTAATATAGTTAAATGAATATATATAGTTAAATAAATAAATCTCATTTAAGCTACAACAAGCTCAAATGAGATTTTCGAAGAGGTGCGATTTTTGTGATGCCGAGCGTACTTTTAGGCGACACCACAGCTCAACACTCCGGAGATCACCGAAGACTGCGTCGTTCGACATCGGTGAATGCCAACGGATTTCATAGCTGCTAGCTATACGGAAGAAATCCCTTGATATTCACCGGTATTGCGCGACGTACATCATCATATCGGCGTGCTCAAGAAATGGAAGAAATATTGTTGAGTTAGTTCTTACATTTATTTGGTACACCAACAGCAATACATACTATAACTTAAAAGGAAGTTTGCAATAATACAAAAGTGCTAATATATGTGCCTATTACAGGTATACACAGCATTCACAACAGTGACAACAAAAAGTTTACAAATAAAACAACACTAAAAATTTACAAAAATAAATGAAATTGTATGTAAATTAAATGAGCTTCGTTAGATTAGAATTCGTCGAGAGATTTAACAATGAGATTCGTTAATCCTAATTAAATTTTGCATTGCCTGGTTTTTGTGTGTATTCCTTGAACTATTATTAGAAGAATGTTGTCTATTGTGTTTAATTTATGAATTGTGTGTCTATTCTCGATTTTCAAACTTATAGACTTCGCAATAAGGACTGTTTATTTCAGTAATTTAACATTTTTAAATCATGTATTTTTTATCGTCCACAGTTGTGATAGCGGGTCGCGGGCGGCACGTGCGCCTCGTGCCCATCCGCGCGCTGGAGTGCGCCGAGGTGGAGTGCGTGAAGCTGGCCGAGAGCAAGGGCGCGCTGGCGCTGGCCGCCGGACCGCTCGGGCACAAGGCGCATGGGTTCGCGGTGCTGTGCAAGAAACAGGTACACCTACTGGAGATTGTTGCTCACACGAACACGCGTCACGTAATGTTATAAGTGATAGTTTAGAGATAACGATGCAGTCTACACACGAATAGATCAAAAACTGTGTTTTAGATAATGCTGCTGGTGTGTAAAGGATCACGCATTTTTGGGCAACACTGACTTTGTAGGCCCAACCTTGGCCACCCATTCGGTCAAAATTATACTACATCGATCATCCAATACAGTTTGCTTCGAAACCGCCCTGATTCCTAAATCCATTCCTGGATTATTGTAGTCTGAGCAAATAAATTAAAATGTATGAAAACTTGTTTTTTGGAGTTTACTCCTTAAGAATCGATTTTCATATATAAGGCGCCCGGCATGAGAATAATCCGAGGAGTAAAACTTACTAAAGTAACGAAAATGTGTCACGTTTTTGGTGCGCACCTTTAGTGCGCAACTTTCTAATTTGGCTGTGAGTGTATTAAGACGTACATATGGTATGCTGTATAGGCGACTATACCTATATACTATATGTTATTGGGCTTGTTTGTTTCTATCAGTGTCGATGTATTTATATTTTTTTCATTAATTTGTGAATTTACCCTTTCATATGATATTAATCTTTTTTCAGTTGAATAAACTCTTTTTGCGTATGGTTAGATACTCGTACTTAAGGAGTAAACTCCAGTCGTGCGTCGGAGCTGACACACACACTTTTTTTTCCAGAACGCGTACGTAGTAAACGTATACGAAATAACACGGACAGCAGCGAGAAGAGTGCGAGTAGCCGAGCTCAGAGCGTGCGGCGCCGTGTGCAGCGTGCAGCTCAGCGGCGCGCGACTGCTGCTGGGGTACCGCGGGGGATTCGCTGCGCACTCCTTGCCGGACCCGCGCCGCCCGCACCACGACCAGCCCGCCGTCTGTAAGTTGTTTTACAAAATGCTGTCCCACTGCTGGACTGAATTATGGCAGTGTCATCAGCGATATAAATGACATCCATCATCTTGTATTTTAATTATATTTATTGTGGCAATTTTGATTTCTGTACCTCAAAAGGCTAAAACAGAATCCTTACAGGATCACTTTGTTGTCCGTCTTTATTTCGTCTACGCGTGAAGGTATCGAATTGAAATTTGAACCATACGCTCAAGTCTGTGGTACCTCGGTATTGTGAAAAAATGAATCTTCCAAGTCTATGCAGTCAAAAGATATGGCCGTATATGTCGCAAGTTTGTACAGTCCCCTGGGTGCACGACTCTTCAGAACTTACCCCATCTTTTGGAACTTCCAGCGCTCGTCCACCCAGAGAACCAAGTGAACCTGTTCCTGTCGCACTCGGGCGCGCGGCCGCTGGGCGCGGCGCCGGTGCCGGGCTCCAGCGACACTCTGCTGGTGTTCAACTCGCTCGCTCTGTACGTGGACAGGAACGGCCACAGAGCGAGAGACACCGAGCTCATGTATACTGCACACCCCATCCATCATGGTAAGCATCATTGTCATGTAGCTCTCCTTGTCCAACTCATCATTTTCCTGCCCTTGTCCCATTCTGTTTATGTTCGGTGCAACACGTTTTCTTCTTCCACTCTCCCCTGTCAGACGTCACGGCATCATTCACTCCTTTTTAATATTATTTACACAATTCATTCATCATCCTGCAGAGGAACTCGTGTCTAAATAATATCAGCTGCTCGGGTCGATCTTTAGGTTAAGCTGCGCTTGCCTAGATTGGTCTGTGGATGGGTGACCACCTGTTACATACCGAGTTTCCTCCGTGCCTCGGAAAGCACGTTAAGCCGCTGGTCCCGGCTGTCATTTGTAGATCTTTGACAGTCGTTACAGGTAGTCAGTGTTCCGAAAGTCTGACAACCAGTCTTACCAAGGGGTATCGCATTACCCGGTTAGTACTGACTAACTGGGTCGTGGAGGTCAGATAGGCAGTCGCTCTATGTAAAACATTGGTATTCAGCTGCATCAGGTAAGACTGGAAGCCGACCCCAACATAGTTGGGAAAAGAGTAGGCGGATGATGATTCATCATCTTGCTTATATTTGATATGGCAGTTTTTTCGTTGTGCGTCTGACAATCTAGCCACCACACACAGACACACACACAACTACTGGGCCACAAACGCCGCTTAGTAAGAAATTGTGTATAGCTTCCGCTTCCTGTACTTTACGAGAACGACAGATGAACGTATATAGCACGCCTCAAAATCTTATATGTCTGCCGAAACTTGCGACTCAGCGAGGTGTCAGTGTAAAGAAAATTTGCTAATTTCTGTAGTTATTTATTTATTTATGTACACACCACATATTATG
Source organism: Ochropleura leucogaster (assembly GCA_958449745.1). Classification (NCBI taxonomy): domain Eukaryota; kingdom Metazoa; phylum Arthropoda; class Insecta; order Lepidoptera; family Noctuidae; genus Ochropleura; species Ochropleura leucogaster. The sequence goes on along the minus strand of OY288226.1, from coordinate 3,774,929 downwards.
TGAAAAAAAACAAACAGACAAAAAAGCACAAAGGTACAGCTTATTTCATTTAGAAATCTCTTCCAGCAGACCTGCAATAGACAAAAACAAAATCTAAATAGTATCGTTTATTTACAGCGATCAACGAGACCCACCTACTAATATTTACGGCGACGCATATTGATGTGTACGATATCGAGACCGGCGACTGGGTGCAGACTATGAATATACGTAAGTTACTTTCACAGTTATTATTAAAGAAGAGTTTTTTTTTATAATACATGGGCCTTTTTGCGGTTCGGTACTTCAAAATGAAAACACAAAGAGAAGTCAGCATTCTCTTTGAGGCGCGCGTGGAACATGAACGCGCCGACGACACGGCCTGTCTTCAATAGACGATCGGATTGTGAACTACCCATTGCTCACCGTCCACAGGCACGCATCTACGGTGGCCGGGAGTCGCCATGCGGCGCCCGAACGCCCGACGCCCGGGGCGTCTCCCGCGAATACGGTCCCCTTATAGTATGATCATCTTTGTTGTCCGTCGGTCTGTCAAGACCATTTATCTCGGGAACGCGTGGATGTATCGAGTTGAAATTAAAACCATATAATTAAGTCTATAGTCTCTAGGAGCTGTGTAAAAAACAACTCTTTAAGTCAACGCATTCAAAAGATATAACCGTTTATGACGCAAGTTTGTACGGAACCCTTGGTCTGCGAGTCCGAATCGCACTTTTTCGGGATGGAACATCATCAAATGACTTTTCCCGGTCTGGGCAGAGCGGGAAGGAGTGTCAGACAGCAATTCTCCTTCTTTTACCCTTTGTATTCCGAGGCCACGGTATATCTTTCGAACCAACCTTAGGTAATGAAAGAGAAGGCCCGTTTAAGCCTTCTCTTTTATTTCTCATCTAATCAATGTTAATATTTCAGCAAATGCGAGGCCGTTAGACGAGACGGGGTGGATCTGTTGCGTGAGTGGGGGCGTGGGTAACGGGTTCCCGTTCTCTACCGACGCGTCGCCCTTCATCGTGTACCTCAGACCGTTGCTCACACGTAAGTAACTGTTAAAAGTGATGGAACACATTGTGACAATGTCAATCTTTTATTTTGGTTTATTTACGTGTTGTAACGGACGTGTATAGTACGGCCAACGAGAAGCGATACCAAATGTAAACAAAACCCATGCTAAAACCCCATCTAAAATGGCCGCCCGAATGTTGCGAACCCTTCTTAACGTTGTCATGTTCTTGCCGGGAGAACGAGACATTACGACAAAGGCACAAGATGGAAAGAGCTAAATATTAGATTTTCAACGCCACAGTTGTTCTTAAGGTTAATGACCTTTCGTATCGCTGCTAGTTGGCCTTAGTATACCTAGTCTTTCATTACTTATGTTTATTTTGAATATTCTTGTATAAAATAATTCTTGGTTCTTCAGATCTACCAGACAGTTGTGTTGCTGGGCAGTTTATTCCCCCATTTCCTCCCAGCTAAAACACTAGGAAGTGTTCATCACAAAAAAAAGGAAAATAAACTTTTTAGTTGGTAAAATAACTGCGGCTTATTTCAATTTACGGGGACAACAGTTGAGTGTGTCCTTCAATACAATTATCTTTTAGTTAAAGCAATGTTTGGTACTCTTAAAACAATAGTTGTTCAGTAACAGTTGGTCCAGTGGTTAGTGGCCCTGACTGCTGAGCCGGAGGTCGTGGGTTCGATTCCCACCCAGGACAAACTTTGTGTAATGAGCATGATTGTTTGTTCTGTGTCTGGGTGTGATTTTTCTATAATATGTATGTATTTATAAATTATATAAGTATGTATATCAGTTGTCTGGTTACCATAACACAAGCTCTGCTTAGCTTGGGATCAGATAGCCGTGTGTGAGTTGTCCCAAGATATTTATTTATTTATTAACATGTTCTAAGTATCACAAGAGATTGTGCGTACTTTTGTTACACCTAGTACAGACGCTACATTTTAGTGTCCAATACAGTTTTGCTTAGACCACGCGTGTTCAATCAAATCAAATCATTTATTTCAATAAGACCATTACATGCACTTTTGAATGTCAAAAAACAAAATGAATCTACAGTCCCGGTCACAAGGCATAATAACTTGTGAAAGTACTGTAAATGCCCATTCCAAAGAATGGGCAAGAAACTCTATGGACTCTTTTTTAAATCATAATATTTTTACAAAATCATGATATAGTACATCATTCATGTTGAGATTATAAATACAATGTGAGAACGATGTAGAAAAACGAACACATTAAGAACGTCCAGAGTAAAAGCAAAAACAAGAGTTTAATAGATAAATAAATAAATTAAAACAAACCGTGGCGGCTAATAGATGACCAGACCACGCATGTTGAATTGATGTAGTTATCCTTTCCCTTAAAACCTATGCTATTGACAAACGCGGCGTTTATTTATAAAACTTGTTACAGATCCAAGAGCTTCGGACCCGCCTATCGCCGTAGATACTTCACTATGGGGTAACAAGAGGAGGTTTTCAGTACGAGAGCAATCACATCAAGCAATTGAAGCGCACAATAGATTGTAAGTTTATTTAATCTTTACGTAACGTAAAACTTTTTGAGGGATACAACTCACTGGTAAAACGACGGGCCTGTTGGTCCAGTGGTTAGTGGCCCTGACTGCTGAGCCGGAGGTCGTGGGTTCGATTCCCACCCAGGATAAACTTAGTGTGATGAGCATGATTGTTTGTTCTGTGTCTGGGTGTGATTTATCTATAATATGTATGTATTTATAAATTATATAAGTATGTATATCAGTTGTCTGGTTACCATAACACAAGCTCGGCTTAGCTTGGGATCAGATAGCCGTGTGTGAGTTGTCCCAAGATATTAAAAAAAAAAGAAGCTGAAATGAGTAGATAATAGTACATTCTGATTTAATTGGAAACTTTGTCACTACGGCGAGACAGAGCTTGCACCTCAGCCGTCAGGCGAGGGTATTATAGAGCCAAGGACAGTTTCCTTTCCCCGCGCTTTGACTTTTCAGGCTCAAAGAGAAGCGAAAGTATAAAACCGCTTAACAGGCTCTTAATACAATTAAGAAACAAAAATATTTTTAAATTTAGAACTCAAATGTCAATTTGTTGCTACAATAAGCAAATTATTTTACATTATTTTATAAATATTCAAGTGACAAGAGACAAACTAAGTGCTTTAATAGATTTCTTAAGTGCTATAGTTTTACCTAGTTACTCTACTTTCCAGATCAGAGCGTCGTTCCCGGCTAATATCAGCGCCGACGAACTTCGCGCACCTATCGCACATGGGCCCCGGCGACGGTATCCGCTCGCAGCGGCTCCTGGACCTCCCCACTACTGTGGAAACCGCTGATGAACATCCCATGGTAACACAGACGTTATTATTTGAAACGTAGAACCTCGACCAATACCTGAAGAGGCTCTCCTTGGCCAGCTGGCTCAAGGGCTTCATACAGAAAGCGGTACTCCTGAAAACGGCTCGTTCTTGTCAGGAGGTTGCTTCCTCTGGAGTCCTGACTGCCGGTATCTTGGACCCTGTTCCCGATACCGGTGGACTACAATTTTTAAATCTTTTTTATCAAGAAATATTTAAAAATGTGAACTTACATGTAAATTATCAATAAAACGCTACATTATTCTTTGTCATTGCCCTAAAAGGCAGATTACCATCCGGGGTTGCGGGTTCGAATCGCGGCTTCGGAACACAAAGAGCAAAACAAGGAATATGGATCGGTGATGTGATGGCTGTTGATAAATTATTTATTGACACCAGTTGGTGTCAATAAATAATTGTAAAAAGTGTTCATATTACAGCTGTATTATGTTCACTTTCATGTGATCCACAATAAAGAGGATCTGTTTATATTTGATGGGTTAATTTCCGTGATAGTGGGATTGAAGCCGCATGTAAAGGCTAGAAGTAATTATTTTCTAAATAAGTATATAATGAGCATTTCCTTTGTATTAGCAGATGTACAGCAGTCGGGAAAGCAGCAAGAGGACGTCTCCGTTAACGATATCGCACGGTACCGGATCCTATAATGGTATGTACAACTTCAAAGATTTCATTCTATTTTACTATAATATTTACGCGGAAGATGGATGTTTGTTACTCTTTCACGCAAAAACTACTACAATTTAGATAGATATATAGTATATTCTATCACCACGCTAGTGAAACCGCGGGGTGCAGCTAGTTTATTTTAAATATATATTAATTATATAAAATAACATTTTTATTTGTTGTAATATTTTTTATAATTGCTTTATATTTTATAAAAAGTATATTTTGAATGGTCCAGATAATATTATTTTTCGTTAATCATTCAAGTAGAGAATGGTAGCAGAGTTTGTTCAGAAATAAAGATATATTACCTGTAATAATAATTTGTTTATTCTAATAAACTTTTACGTGGCATCCCATAGTTCAACACTCTTGCTCTGTTTAACCACCTTAAGTATTAGTGAACTCATTAAAACATAGTTGGTGTAAGAACATTTAGATATATGGATGTTCGTATGTCAGGTTCGTGGCGCAGTGGGCGGCGCGACCCGCCGTCGTCGCCCCCGCCGTCCCCGCCGTGCGCGCGCGCCATGGAGCGCTCCATCGGCGGCGGGTCGCAGGGCAGCGGCTCGCTGCTGCTGGAGCGGTCCATCACGCCGCTCAGTCTGGGCAGCATGAGCTCGCTACACGATGTGCTCAAGGTACTGCTCCAACTAACTTTTCTTTATTTTTCTAGTTTATACTACTAAGGTTTTTAGGTTAACCTCTCAAGAACCGCCATTATTTACGTCAACTATCCGTCAAGCACTGATTTTAAAAGTTATCTTTACCAAAAATACAGTTTTAAATTTGTCGGCACAAATTTGTGCCAGCGAGGCTCAACAGTAATACTTGTTTACTAGCCTGATCTGGTCTTTTGTGCCGCTGGGGCTCAAGAGATTAATTTATAATAAGAATATTCCTAGTAGCCCTAGGCACGCTTGCAGAACATGATATCATGTTATTAAGTTTTTCCATCAAGAATTTCTCAGTAGCAGCCACGGTATCCAGACTAGTGTCTGGTGGATAGCAATAGGTTCACCTGCTATTACATGATTACACATGGCTGACAAAATGTCGAACACATTAATGGACTAACCCTTCGCAGATATAAAGCCGTTATGTCAAGAAAGACTTACAGATAATAACAGGAGATCTTTTAACAACCTGATTTTATTTTATCAATAAATATTCTTCTTTGTATTGCGATAAAGTTAATTTTATATTAACCTGATGAATATCGCACAAATGCACGAACACTCGACGAATTTATGAGTAACGTTTTAGCGAAGTAGGCCTTCAGAAAAACGAAGATTTTACCGTTAAACCAATAACTACACCATATAAAGTTTCCTCGTGGGTACTTAAGAAACTGTTCCCCCATAGGAACTTAAAGACATTCAACAGGTTAATGATATAAGGCGATTTATCTAAGTTACGGCCAACGAGAAGCGATACGAAAGGTCATTAACCTAAAGAACAACTGTGGCGTTGACAATCTAATATTTAGCTCTTTCCATCTTGTGCCTTTGTCGTAATGTCTCGTTCTCCCGGCAAAAACATGACAACGTTAAGACGGGTTCGCCAACATTCGGGCGGCCATTTTAGATGGGGTTTTAGCATGGGTTTTGTTTACATTTGGTATCGCTTCTCGTTGGCCGTACTGTAGGTGTTCCAATTGGTCTACCAGCATTATATTAGTTGCTTGCTACAATACTGACCATAACGCAGTATGTCCCGGGACAGGTTGGCACGGAGCTGGGCGACGGCCTGCAGTCCGAGGACAGCAGCTGCGGAGCATCCCCGCCACATCCCATGGATCCTTGATGGTGAGATAACTTGTTATATTCAAAGGGAAAGTATTAAGATAGCACGAGTTTTTTTTTTTGTTTGTTTTAGGAACAAAGATCCCCACTAGGAATTTCTTCTGTATCGTGGGTGTGTTTATAAAGATTAAAACCAACATACAGAAATAGCCACACCCAAAACAACTACCTGTAAGTCATACAAATATTTGTTCCGTGCGGGGATCGAACTCGAAACAGGTAGCTCAGCAGTCGATCGCTCAGGCACTTCGGCAACCATGCCGTATCAAACAGTCTGTTTCTTCATTTACAAGATTCACTACTGTAAAACGTATGTATTTACAGAATAGGGTAGATGACACCACCAATCAATTGATATACTTTTTATGAGCTGTCAAAACGCGCTTCCCCCATAGATTTTGTATGAGACTCGCAACCGATGACGTCACTAAGTTGTCAAGTCAATGATGCAACTATTTATTGATTTAAAAGCAACTAAAAATCGAATTTTAAAGTTATTTTGAAATGAATGGAGTTCTCAGGTCTAGAATAAGGTGTTCTTTCAGAAATTGTGTTTTTTAATTATTGGTTAATGGTGTCAACTACCCAATTGTGATGATAAATATCATAACCCTTTACACCGTTTGTTCCACCACTTCTTCCCATCTAAAACACTAGGAAGTGGCGAAGGGCAGGGCGTTTTGTGGGACTGTCTTCTAATGTCTTGTATTGTTGTTGACTGTCGTCTTGTAATGTTGACGTTAAAAAAAAGTGCTGATTATTAGCCTAATTTGTTGTTATCTCCCGCAGAAGCCAACTGAACTCGTCGTGGACACTAGACATGTCCCGTTTCTACGCTTGCTTTTGTTAAAATAGTATCATTTGCGACCGGGACAGGCGCGGGCGATTGTACGCCGTATGTCGACTACACAAGAGTTCATTGTTGCGTAGCAGCCGATGCTTTAAGTATATTATGTGGACGTTTCTGTTTGTGATAGATATAATAAGGTAAAATTTCTTGAGACACTGATCAAAATTTTGCCTCGTATTGGCTATGCGAAAATAGCTTGTATGAAAGTGAAAATAACGGCTAGTTTAGGCTGACTGTGTGCCAGAGGTACTTAAGCATCAAGGCTTTTTAAATTGTAAGGGTATAGACAGCCGTATCCACCTGTTTGCCAATAAATATGCCAACCCCTATCTGAGAAAAAATTATGTCTATGATAAACAAAAACGTGGTTAAATAAATAAATTATTATCAATATATTTGGTTCCTAAAAGAATTATATGGAAGATTTATTTTGCAATGTTATTAAATTATTTATCAGAAACAAAATAATAATTAAATGTAATGGTTTTCTGCATGACACATAATACTAAACCTTCCATTAAAAGATAATAACAAATTTAAATAGATATTGTTAAACTTTGTACACACTGACTGAATATTAGGTTTTGGAGAAAATCCTAGGAATTATCCAAAAACTTGGGTATCTTAGTTTTTGACGAATATTAAGTATGATATTATTTATTGTATTTTTGTAATAAATTTTGTAGTGGTAAAAATTTTGTAAATAAAAATATTGACTTTTGCCACTAAATATATAAGACCAAACGCAATGAAAATTTTCCTTAAGAACTTTTGGTTCTAATTAATACGTAACCAAGTCTATCTTAAGATAACTGTTGCCAGTTTACACAAATACTAAGAGATATCTTAATAAACAATTGGATTTGCAACTCTCGATGGTACGCCGAACGTAGAATATTCAATAGTTTTCTTTTTAATGGCGTCTCGCTGTTCAACCTAAGAGGTTGTCGTCTGCTTAAGCGGGCAATTTCTATGGATGTCTCGAAATTGAAGTCTCCAGGCAGGGCAAAAAACTTACAAACTAAGCGACTACACGCTCGCGGGCTCCACTGTGTGGCTCTAGCAACGGACGGGTGGGGCAAGTACCGGCACCTAGCGACCGGCCTCGTCGGTGAGGACGGAAGCCTTTTTAGCCGTTGTATCATTGTGGGTGAGATAGCGCTAGACTGTATAGCTATGTCTCTTTCCCACACTGTTATGATATTTATACAATGCTTCATCACTTCACGTCAACGTAAGCCATCTTTAGCAGATTCATAATGGGGTAATAATATGAATTATGTTAATATTTTTAAAATGGTAGCAGACGCAGTTAATAGTGTGAATTGTTATTTTGTGACCATTTTACGAATGATGACGTATTTAATACTAGCTTCCACCTGCTACTTCGCCCATGTGGCATAGTTACTTTGGGCTAACGTTAACTTTAACCCGCGTGATGATCGGAAATAATAAATCTTTCTCTATACTTTTCTTCCCTCTTTCTCACTTTAACTATCTCTGTACCTAAATTCATCAAAATCGGTTTGGCGGTTTAGGCGTGAAGACGTAACATACAAACTCACTTTCGCTTTTATAATATTAGTAAGGATTACTAACCTATTATGATGCTGCTTAAGCGGCCATTTTAGACCCCCATAGACCATACACTATAGTTTTTCGGTGCGGGAATCGAACTCCCTACACGCAGCGCAGTAGCCAACCCGCCGTCAATAGACATCACGTAGTATTCGTGAAAACTGACATGTATCCTGTTTCTCTTTCTTATGAAATATCAGCTTTTTAATTCTTATGACATTTAATTTATGAAAATATTCCCCCTTTTGACATAAAATTGTTTGTGAAGCTTTCCTAATACGGTCAGTGTGTGCCCAGTTCTAGTTAATAGACCCAATGTGGCTTGTAGGTCAATTAGATTCCTCTTAACACGTGTTTTTATATCTGAGTACGTAAGGTGATGCCTTTTTTGTTGACGTTAGTTTATTTGACAGATGTTGTGTGAATCTGTATTTTTTTTTTGTTTACGGTAAGGTAGCAAAATCAAACTGGCAGTTTTCTGAAATCCAGTGCTGTAACCATAGTGAATTACAGGTTAACTTTTAGGTATCCTGAACCAAACTCCTATCACTCTCAAATTAAACACCGAACATTTGCCTTGCGTGTCACTCTCATACAACGTTGTAATTGGCCAAATACGTCTCACACACAAGAGACGTGAATGCCACTATAGGGAAAAAAAGGTTAACTTTGGTTTGAATATAACCCTCCTTTATTAAAGATTGCTTAAACAAGTGATAAAAACATTCTGTGTTCTCTCGTGACGAAACATTCAAGTTTTATAAACTTCATGTATGACTTCCATGTAATAAAAAAAGGATTTTCACTAAACAAACGATTGTCCTAAAATATCTCTTTCTAGATTTTACAGTCCTAAAATAAACTAACGTCTCCAACGAAGCCAACTATATAATAATATAAATAAAATAGTTGTAGGATTTTATTAACCAAATTGTATTTAATTGCTTTTATTTTTAATACTCCCTACGCCATTTTGATGACGTAACAGACCGCCGAAATTAAAACCAGAATGGTTTATAAGTTATAATAAAAAAAAAACATGAACAATTTTTTAATGAAATGTGATGTCCTGACAAAATGATTAAAATAATAAATAAATTAAAACGACTGTGACGGTAATAGATTTTTTTAAAGCTAAATGTTTGCAGTTTTGTTGTGAATATTGTTGGAAATTGTTTTTTTCATCAGGAATTTCACAGTAGCAACACCGGAGACTAGATTTGGGCCCGGTTGATGGCAATGGGCTCGCTCCCTATCAGCTGCACCTCTACTTAACCCTTCGGGATAAATATTTGACTCTTACTTTCTGGTTTGGTAGATTTTTTTTTTAGAAAAAAAAAATACAGTAATGGGTTAAATCCGCATTGTTTATGGACACTGTGGTGCCAGTGAGATCTTCTTCCTCGATAATAAAGCCACTCGTAAAATTTGTGAAGCCGCTGTCATCGCCTTTTTATACGACCCTACTGAAGATATGACGTTGATTTTGACTCCCATGTTTTACTATCTGATTCTATATTGGACATCGCTTTCTGAATTAATTAATTTGATAGACTGATTCAGAACAGTCCTGCAAACTATATTTATGTCTTTCCAAATTATAAACTGGTATGTTTTCCGAGTGATTTTCATGCAGGCAGCGTGTGAGCTCAGTTTACAGACACTTTCCGTCAATATTTACAGTCGAACTTAACTTAAAACACTGCCAAATCTGTATATGTCGGTAGTAGAAAATTCCACAAAGGAACAAAAATAGAATCACTAGATTTCGTTACCTGTTAATATTGGTATCGTTAAGTGAAATAATATCGATGATTCGGCGTTTAATCGCTTATTATATCGACTATCGTTAATATCGTTATCTATCATATTGTCCGACATATTTGAATGATAAATATCGATGAATTAACATAATTATTTATCGATAAGACGATGTACCGTTTTTAAAAGCAGTGGGATATTCATCGATATCGATGTAATTATAATAATGAAATATTATTTTTAATCTTTTCGCTAGACATGTATACTATACACATAAGGTTTGTATAATAATAATAATAAAATAATGTGATTATTTCCATTTTTTTATGAAGTTATAAAGTATATTACCAAAATAATCGTCACATTTAATGTTTAAGTTTAATTATTTATAAAACATGAAAAATATCGCTTTATTTTAATGCTTTGTGTGTTAATTGAAGTTCATTTATTTAGAAATGTCGATAGGGAAAGTTTAACTGTACAAATTACGAGTATTATAAATATGTTCTGGTTAAAAGCCATTAAAAAAACATGTCTCATAAATACTTGGTCGTTATATTAACTGGTGGTTAAAACTGTCAATTGTATACTTAAGTGCGCAGTTATTTTTAACTATCGACATTTCGATACATTTAGCTTTAGGTATTAACCCAATATTTTGTAACAAATCTCATAAATATTTTGTGATTATTCGCCCTAAACAGTAAGCAATATTTTTTTTTTGTAATAATTGTTAATTTTTTAACAATCTAGTCTCTTTTTTTGTTTATTTACGACCATAATGTATTATTGCGACTATGATTCGTCTTCAATGTATTTTAAGATTTAAATAGTTGGACGTAGACAAATGAGATTTTTTTTTATAGCTTAGTTTTTTATTGTTTGTGTCTATAGGGTGCCCAAGGAATTAGGTTAGGTTACATGATCGATACTCATTTTCAAGGCATTGTGTATCCTAACACAAATAAAAGGAATCTCGATAAAATTGTTCGGTTGTTCAAATTAAAATTCTTATGAGTACGAAGACTAAACGAAAAATATTAGTAAATGACCTAACCTAGTTTGGCGCCCTCTATCTTCTGATGTACACATAATTATTATTCACTTTTGTATTTTTTATATAAACATCGATGAAATATAAGTTATCCAAAGATCTTTGTATCGAAATATATTTAAATTCAATAATACTGCTGAAATCAGTTGTAAAAGTTAAAGTATAAAAATACTCGAAAACAATTGCAAAATATGGATTGAAAAAAATGTGTTAAATAATGTTCAAAAATGTGTCAATTTACAACTGATCAAGGCAAGGTCTTTTATTTATATTATTGTTTAAATTATCTCTCGAGTAAATAATTTCTCACATTCGTAAACAATTATTAAAACAAATATGTTACACATAACTTTTAAAATCAAGAACGTATACTTCCATAATTAGTATTACCACATTTTGATATCAAATAGTGTTGGCCACTATATCGATATTGTAATACTTTTTAGTTGAAAAATTCTAGTTTTAAAACTTATATGCACCAGAAAGAACTGAATGTATACTGTTTTTTTTTATATTATTGTGTATATTAATGTAAAAGTATATATCGACACCTCTGGGCTCAAAGGTCGTAAAGGACAAAATGCAACTTTTCAGGAGAAGCAAAAAACAGAAAAAAAAATCGTATTTTTACTCTAACTTTTTTGTTTCTTGAGCTATTTAAATGAAACTTTGGGAAAGTGCTTAGAATTCATAGTACTTTCTTGGGCAGTATTACGATTTTACCCTAATGCTTTATTTGTCGAGATAGATTTCCTTTACGACCACAATATATGTCCTTTTTTTTTAATAAATGTCCTTTACCCCCCTAAAATTTTCATCTTATGATTTTAGTTTAGGGCGTAAATCTACTTTACTGTGCAAAATTAATCAAAGTAAGGAAATAATGGACAAGTGCAATATTTTTTAGGTTCTAAAGGATCACCCGCTAAGGTATTCTAAAAGGATTAATTGATAATTAAGCTTAATAATTAAATGAATCACGTAATTGTATGTATTTATTATATTTTTTATGTTCAATTTTTTACATACAATTACATTATTAAATATTTCTTAATAAAAAAAAACAAAAAATAATTGTAGACCACCGGTATCGGGGACAGGATCCAACCTACCGGCGGTCAGGGTTCCAGAGAAAGGAACCTCCTAACAATACGAGCCGTGCCAAGGAGTACCGCGTTCTGTATCAAACCCTTGATCCAGCTGCCTAACGAGAGCCTCCTCAGGTATTAGTCGAGGCTCTTAGCAATTAAGCCATTGGCAGATATGACTATCGGCACAATGATCCCTGAGTTCACATCCCACATGTCGACAACCTCACGAGCCAAGTCAATATACTTGATTTACCTCTTCTCTTTCTCGGCTTTCACGAGGTTCTCATCATGCGGGACTGTTATGTGTCAACAATCATTGATCGATCCACCACCACTATATCAGGCTTGTTGGCAACAATAGTCCTGTCAGTGATAATGGATCGATCCCAGTACAATGTGATATTGCCATATTCGAGAACTGGGTCGGGCTCATACCTGTAGTACGGCGCTTCCGATTTAAAAGGTTATATTTTAGAGCAAGTTGCTGATGGATAATCCTGGCTACAAGGTTGTGTCTATGTAAGTGCTCTCCGTTAGCTAGACGAGAACAACCGGAGATAATGTGTCGAATTGATACACCCGGACGGTGGCATGCCCGACATTTGTCAACCGTGCCGTCCTTTACAATAAATCTCCGGTAGTTATTTGTTATCATAACTTCATCCATAATTGCACAGATAAAACCTTCGGTTTCTCCAAAGAGATCCCCGGAACGTAGGCAGGCTACAGACGCTGATTGATCTACATCGGGTTCATGTAGGGCCCGGAAAAACCGTCCGTGATGCTCCTTACTGTGCCATACCTCCTTGCGGTCATTAGTGTCAAGCACTACAGATTTGAGTCTGTTAGCCAAGGAGAGCGGAGCGGAGGCCTTTGCCACTGCAACCACATCCCGTTGCATTCCCACGTCGGTTTCTAGGAAATATTCCCTGAGACTGCATATCTCGCGATTATGGAGTCTTGGTATTTAAAAAGCCTCGACCTCCACAACTCCGCGAGATATACAGTCTCATAACCGAAGAACGTGGGTGATGCATACGAAATGCCGTTAATAATGTACGGACCTTCCTATCCAAAGCGCCCAGTTCTGTTTGAGTCTATTTGAGTTTGCCGAAAGAGTACTTCAAAACCGGCATGACCCAACCGTTGAAAGCACGCACCTTGTTTCTGCCTGATAAAAGACTATTAAATACTTTTCTCTGGCGGCCAAAGAAGCGCTCCTTCAACGATTGCTTCAGCAACGTTGCGTTAGCAACATTGATGCCCAGCGCTTCCTACATCCCCAAGTACTTGTAGGTTTCGGTTGCTGAGAGGGGTCTAAGGTTTATGGAATCTGAGAGCTGGATTCCCACAGATTCCACAATCTCCCCTCGCTTTACATGCATGACCGAACATTTGTCTACACCAAATTCCATCCTGATGGCGCTACTGAAAGTTTCAGTTACCTTCAGTAGCTCCATCAGCTGCAAATCGTTGGGGGCAAAGAGTTTCTGGTCATCCATGTAAAGAAGGTAAGATATAAAATGACCACTTCACCTCAATCAATAGTCCAGACCTGAATTCTCCAGCAGCGTGCTTAGAGGATTCAAGGCTAAGCAGAACCAAAGTGGACTCAAACTATCGCCCTAGAATATACCTCGCTCTATCCTTATCGGTTCACTATTTCTCTGAATCTGCCGACATCCTGGATAGCGAAGGACTGTACTCCATTGCCTCATACACGAGATCAGGAATGTGCGTAGAGTTGCATTAACTTTATACGACTCTAGCACCCTCATGAGCCATGTATGTGTTATTATTATTATTTATTGTATGTTGAAAACACATGTATAAGAGTCATTTTTATAAGGTAGGGGTTGAAGAAGATACCAAAACTTTAAAAATCCTTATAATTTTGATGATAATCGGTTTATTATTACCTACCTACGTTTTACGAGATCGTGAGTTAATAGTTTTGTTTAATTTTAAGTTGGTAGGTTGAGATTAAATTCGGAATATTCTAGGATTTATAGGACAATTTCTCACTTAAGTTTATAATACGCCCTTAGTGGAAGCACATAATTGAAAAGAAACTAGGTAGTAAAGGACACTTTATGTTCCTTTATTTTAACTTGTAAGGGTGTAAAGGGCAATTTGCAAAGAAGATGCCCTTTACATCAAAATTTTTAAAATGACTTATATTAACCACCAAAGGAGGTAAAGGACAATTGACATTTTAATGTATTTTAACCCCAAAAGTTGTTTTTTTATTTTGCTTTACTACCAAAATGAGTTCGCTCTGGTTACTAAGTGTTATTTACGTCCATATTTTTACGGTACATTTTGTTAAACGTCTTAAATTATGTGGGTCGTAAAGGCATTTTTTTGCGAATTTCGTAAAACGGAATATACAGATCGATAGAGAATTAAAAAATTAGTAAAACTGTATCAAAAAGTCATTTTCGCCAAAATGTCCTTTACGACCTTTGAGCCCAGAGGTGTCGATATTATAAACACATTATGTGTAATATCCGCTTTTTTGTGAACCGTTTTATCGAAAATGTAACTCAAATTGTTGTTTATGTCTTTGTAAATCGGAGAAATAATGGAGAACTACCTTGCAGTTCCGTTATATTTCAGAATCATACCTTCGTAAAAGAAATAAACAGCAATTTCGAATCCTTAGTATTATAACTACATTCCGTTGATTTTAACACTGAACCAATGTCATATCGGTAGTTTCGATAACTCGCTAGGTATTCACATAACTATCGATAAGTGACGCGACACATCACTACACAGCATTTACCTTTGTCAATTGATATTAATAAAATTATTATCGAGGATACGTAAAATAATAATTGGCGTTGTATAACCTAATAAATTGTATATCTCAATAAATTTGTTGATCGAGAAATACGCTAGGATAAGATTATATAAAATTGTATTTAAATAAAACCCCAAAAACAATACGCAACGGGTTTAGGAACGTAGATTTTGCTAAAATTGATAATTAAAATGCATTTTATATTAAAAATACGCTTTTATTATTCGAAATTGTATTGTTTTTTTTTTACACTTACTGTTGCGATATATGAGCTAATTATTTTAGCTTCTAATTAATCCTTTTGGCACTTCTTAGCTCTCGTCTTTATAATCCGCAGTTATTCAGTGAATATTTTACGATTATCACAACTTTTCTTGCCATCAGATACTTAGGGAACATATCAGTGGAGTTAACTTAATGCCTTTGACCAGTCAAAGAAAGATATGGCGCTAGATTTCCTATTTAGCTCTGTCACTTTCCCAACTGGAAAAAAAAAACATTTTTATTATCCTTGAATAAAAATTAGAAAAACACATCAAAATACAAACAGATAGTTTTCTTGCAGCCAAGAAAATGGTGGCAAGAAAAGGCATTCGAAATAATATCAAACATGTGCTATGATATTATATAAAAAGTGTTAAACACATAACACACACCCTTACAACGGTTCCTCCACATTACCCAATCATTTACACTTCTTATCTCCTAAACAATACTAGGCACTGCTTACAATAACCAATATTAAAAAAAACATCCTGTATCCAAACTACTGGTATATTATAAACTTGTATTATTTCATTGTAAATCTAAATTATTGTCTAATATTAAATTGCATTATGTGAATTTATCTCAATACTTAATTATTTTATGTAAATATATCTGAATAAAGAAACATTTGAATGACCTTTTTGTTTAATTTTGTTTATCCATTATTAATTTATCTTGTCTTTGTGGGAACGGCTTCAAGTCAAAGGTGCTAACCTTTGACTTGAAGCCGTTCCCACACACAACTGAATAACATCATTTTGCAGGAACGCTAAAAGGGATATATTTTACATATTTAAACAAAAAAAGATACTTTCTTGTCAAAAAAAAAAAATACCATTCACATCATAATTCAAACGTGGATTTGTTTATCACTTTTTCTTAGTATCTCATATCTGCTTGTACTAGGCGGTGCCCTGACGCTTGGACGGAAAGCACGTTAAGCAGTTTATACTAAGATAGACATAGAAAAAAAACGGTTTTGGTCCGAGAGACCACTCGCACCGTCCCTTCTCAACGCTGGGCAGCATTCTCATGATTTACTGCTGCCACACTGCGAATGCCAACCCGCCTGCCTAGAGGGTAAATCCCCCAAATGTGGATAGCGCCATATTTCCATGGCCGAAGTTCCACATGTTTTTTTCCTGACCACAGTAACTATAGGGCAGGGGTGTTAAGAACCATGAGGTTACGGTAATCTATCACAAACTGGACCTGGCGACATATAATGGCTTGACGAATACGTGCATGAACTCTGAAGTAGAATTGGAGCGAATGCGATAACTCATTATTGTTGGGCTTAGTGAAGTCCGAAGAGGGGGGAGGATACTCTGCCCCTCCAATCTGACCATCTATTCTACTATAGAGGGCGAAAATTTTTCCCAAAGTTGAGTGGGCTATGTCGTTAATAAAGTTCTTACGTACAGTATTGAAGAAGAGAGAAATCTCCGGTTGTCGAGCTGAGTAGCGTATCTTGTTGTAAGATTGACCAAGAATGAATATTCTTTGAAGGTTTCGCAGGTATATTATCAAAAAAATCTGTAACGATTTGTTTTTTTTTGTTGTTAGATTGGTAGATGGCTGTTTAGTTATCGTTCGTGACCTTCTTCGCTAGCATAAATGGTTTGCAGTGGTGACCGCTTCCCTTTCTCGCCGGACCATGGGCTGAACCAGGGCTGGACACGAGAGCTCGCCGGTGCTTGTTGACTACGCGGACACAGCGCTCCGTGTAACTAGGGCAGACCGCAACAGTGCTCTGCGCGATCTCACAATGTTGACACCCAGGCGTTTCATATCCTCCCGAAACTTGCCGTGTTAGGTGTCGACCTGGTCAGGCGGTAGGCGAGGACGCCGTGGCGTCTCTCCAGATACTCAAAGAGTGTCATTGCCACTATAGTGGTGTGCCCTAATAATCAACTCCTGTACCTATAAAAAAACATTTTGTTCTACAGACACCAGAGCCAATAGCCCTGCTGGGCGGTTATGGAAGCCTTACAGCCATGCTAAATTATTGATTGGCGATATATCGAAGTATCTCATCTGGAAACACGGAATCGCAATTTTCTATGCTCCTATCATCATTCGCTAGAGCGAGAAACAAAGCGGGGTTGTTATCACACGCGGCAGCATTTACATGCAGCTCAACGAGGTTCAAACACTACTTAAAAAAAGCCTTATTTATTTTTGACCTACTCTGACATCAATATGCAATATATTAGTTTGGGAGTGTTTTATTATCGGGATATCCCTTTCCGATTCCCTTTTTTATGTTCTATGTGACATTCTTACCTTTTCTTTTGTATTTTCTATTGTTAGAACCATAATTTATAAAAGATTATTGTTTAATTAAAACGCATAATTACAAATACAATTTTATTCAGCAAGTCGCTAGGTCATAAAGTTAATACAAACGCAACACTTAAAACAATCTTAAGTCTTTGTACAAGGCAATTTTCATGTTAACAATATCGACACCAGCGGGGCGGGGAAACTGACAGCCAAATATTCCCATAGATCATCCAAGCTTTCCTAGATTTGACTTAAACCATTCATGGCGACTTTCGTCAGGCTAAATAACGACAAAACACGGGTTAAACTGGTTGGCCCAAATAGGGAATCTTTTTTTGACGTTACTATTTGAACCACCAACTATATAAAATCTACATATCGTCACAAACAAGATTACATAACTTTTCATCCAATTATACCATGAAACGCCATTTAACATAAAACTTTGACTGTTTCGTAATCTCTACAAGATTTTCAATTATTTTTGATGTCATTTGGTTTAAACTAAAAACAGCAATTAGTAAATGATAACAGGTTTTGATGAAATATCATAGACAATCCTCTCAGTATGACATGATAAAACCATTTTTTGACATTTGCTAGCCTTGAATTATAACAGACATTATTATGAACACTTCTGAACCGTCAGTTAACCCCACTCCGTTCACGTTTCAACCTCCACAAACAATCCGTTAGTTACAGTTACAATTCCATTAACCCTAATGTTTCGTGTAATCAAATAATTGTATAATAATAACGTAATATATAAAAATACAAGCGAACAGTTAATTTGAGTATTGCAACACATATTAATAAATATAAGAGTGTTATTTGTGTTATACTTTTAACGTTACATTTGGGAAATAAGGGGAAAATATATGTTTTTTGTTTGTTGATCTCATGACGTATTTAAAACATATTTTAGGGAAGGGAGCATGGTTTAAATACCACAATAGCCACATTATAAACAAATACGACTTAAAGCTCATATGTAACGCAATAAGTTTAACACTATATAAGGTCTATTATATATTCTAATCTCAATAAGTACGTAGATCGATCATTTTAAATTATTGAGCGCTCGATTCGATTCAGGAATGTGCTTTTGACCATTTATAGAGCGAAGCGACTAAGCTAGTATACATTAATTTAATGTTTTAAGCGTTATTTCATCATTGTTATGGAATAAAGAACAAATTATTATTTTACTATCGATTAAAAAGGATAATATTAAAACTCTTTACATTCAGTTTTTTTTTTCAATTGATATAAGTATGAAATATAACCTAGTCGCTTCACACAAGAATTGGATGAAATGTGAATGATAAAAAAGTCTTCAATAATAATATTTCACATGATTTCGTTAGTCTCATTTTCATCCAATATTTTCTTTAATCTCTGTAAAAATAAAAAATAAAATTGGCGATATTTTGCTTAAGTATATTATTTTAACTCCATTTAAGCGGTTTTGAAATGACCTTTAAAAATTTCTAGTGTGTTTTTATAAATTTATTTGTTTATAAACTTTTAAAAACACACCAGGCTGTCTTTGTAGTAAAAAAAAAATACAAATAATATATAATAATACTTTGATGAACGATAAGTCTCAAGATTATGATCTAAATAAAGTAATTACTCTAATTTTGGTGCGCTAACTAAAACACTTGTGATTAATAAATGCTAAGTGAAGATCTGTTAAGGTTACTGTAAACCAATGTAGCAATGGTGATAAATGCTTGTATGGTGCCTTTAATAAGTGCCTTTAATGGTCTAATTGAAATAAATGCTTTGATTAAATGTTCTCGAATCAGCGACTTAATTTATTTCTGCCTATTATGTAGCGACCTGGAAACCTCTGTCGTTTGCCTCACTCAAGCCTTGGATAGTATAGTTAATTGTTACTGTTACGGGAAGTGGAAGCTTGTATAAATACGAAAACTTCCCCATCATTGCTCTTAAAAATGTACAATAACCTAACAGATCATTTACGTTTCAAACTGTGAGATTAAAAATACAAGTGAACGTTCAAATGCAAATACATTGAGCCGACTTGACAGTCTTACAAAGAGTCTTTCTCACAACAACCAAAGAGTAAAAATAAAAAGTAAAAATTTCGTTTTTCGATTGTCGTTGGAACTTAGGAACCAATATAATAAAAAGCGAAGATTTAAATGGTTTGATATGCAATGAACGAGCTAACTACAATAGCATAGCATCTATAATGAGCTTACACATACCGATGGAACCACAGATTATAGATTGAAATAGACAACGTAAGTATCACGATCTGTATGAACACCAAGCGTGCCAATTTTTTACTACATGCACTATATGTTAGTGATGTGCCATCTATTTAGTGATTAACGACAGTTTTTTTTTATTATATGCAATTAACCATTATAAATTTGATATCTGATGTCCAACTAGTGGCACAACGATACAGACTGAGCGCGAAAGTAGCAGCTTGCAAGTTTTGTTCGTAAGTTGGGCACGCGAAGTAGTTACCTTTTTTTTTGGGAAGTCATCAAATAACTTCCCCCGCTCTGGGCGGAGCGGGGGAAGTCTGATACTCCCCGTATCAGACTTTTACTGACCCACCCATGTTCCCTTTACGTTCTGGGGCCGCGGTATCTCTTTCGAAGAACCCGCAACCCCGGCAGGCGGAGGCTCTGGCAAGCCCCTCTGCTTAAGTAGTTACCCTTGCGTTATCTATATCTATCTATATCTGTGGACGAGAAAACTTAATAAAAATAATTTTAGACGCCGGAAAATGAACGATTTAATTTTTGACAAAAACTATTTTTGTACCCTCTTATTCAAACAAATAAATGGTATGAACTACAATGACGTTTGATATTATAATGTCATTTTACTTCTTTTAGATTTAAGAAGTTTTAATTAAGCGTTTTTTTAAAATGCAGTTTTTTATGAATAAAAGGGGCAGTTACATAAACATTTTTGTAAATTCTATTTTTAACCTAAAACGAAACATATTTTGAAGGATAAATATGTAGTTTTATTTTAGTAATAAGATTGAATTGGGCATTTAATGCACAGTTAATTATCCATTGTAATAGAACATGATAATATGAAATATAATAAAAAATTAAACCAAAGAATGCATCTTATAATTAAATCAGATATTAATGCGAATATACGTATTGTATTGATATTTAACTATGTTTATACCATTAAGATAAAAAATAAAGGTTTTTTGGCCATAGTCAGAACTTACAAGGCCATCTTGTTTTAAACGACTTGTAGGAAGAGGTTTTAGTTTCACAAATACTTCGTTTATCAACAGCGCCTTCTATACAAAAAAAAAACCAGTCTATAAAATAGGGATATGAAGATCAGGCTGTAAAGTTCTTCCCCTCCCCTTGATAAGGAGAATATTCCGTCGCTTAACTTATCACCCAATTAATAGCACGATTCAGAATTTTAATGTTAGTTCTTTATTTGTAGCATAGATGGCGCTGTCAGTTTTTTTAAAGTCGTTGGCGAAGTCGCGGGAACTAGCTAGTAGATAGATAAAATCAATAGTCAAAACAAAATCTATTTAGAAAGTTTTCAACTATCTATCTGTTAAGTAGAACAACTGAACATGGCCTGAACACGCAATATGTTTTCAAAATATTCCCTTGATTTAATTCGTTTAGCATTAAAAATGTTGTGGCTTAACATGTATAACGGTAAATGAATTTAAACGTAGCGATTTTTGGTGGCTCTAAGCTATTTAGACATTGAATAGGAAAATTAATCCTTATACTAAGTGAGTAAGCAAAAGGGGAGGTTATGTATTAACCATATGTCTTCTTGTTGTTGTAGTTTAGTTTCTTTTTTGGCAATATAAATACGTTAAATAACAATACTTTCTTCTAGAAATGGTATGAATCGAGCTCTACATACAAACTTTACTATATTTAACTTTTTATGATGATACTGAAGTAGGCCGGCCGCGAATTCAGACACCAGTGTTGCCAACGTCTTTATAGATTTTTTCTAGCCATCTCAGTAAAAAGTGTTGCCAGTTTTTCAAAGCACAAGTTGTTGAATGACTAATAAAAATCTAGTTTTGCACTAAAATTTAATGAATACTATAGATTTTTACATTTCCTAAATTACGCAAATAATTGCTATTTAGGCCAACTTATTTTTGTTGTGGCAACATCATTTACAGAGACAGCATGGATAATAAAAACACAACTTTCAACAGGAAACTGAGTTCAGTTCAAATATTATCATAACAAACCATACATATTTTAAGCTCAAAACACATTAAATTCACACAATTTGATAAATTTAAACTGACCTCTGCCCACGACCTTAACTTTTGACCTCTAAAAGGTCTAACCCCCTCTACAATTAGGTCTTAAGACCTCAAAAACCTATTCTGACCTCTAAGGTCACTGAAATTTTGCTCTAGAAGACCCCAAGGACCTTTAAATTTGGTTGTTATAGATTATTTTTGATAGTTGATTACGATAGTGTACGCACAGTCCATATAACGCCTGTTATTTCTGAAGTGTTAGTCCAAGCTACATAATACTTAATGCACCCCCAATTAACAAATTATGTTGACTTTCAAAACTTTTCGTTCATATTTCTATGTTTACATAGATACCTCAATTTTGTAGCGGACTGTCAATTATAGCGCGAAAGCTTTTGACGGATTTCTTTTAACCTATTATTGCAAAAGGTGGACATAAAGTAGTGTTTAATCAACAATGCAAATTGATGTGTAATTTTGTAAACTTTGTATTTGATTTTACCTTTTAACTTTTCATTGTACTCTTAATCATGAATATTTCTTATAGTTTAATGGCCAGTTACCTCAACCAATATCTGAGGAGATGTCGCTTGGGATTTGGATCAAGGTTTTGATTCAGTGAGCAGTACTTCTGGACACGGCACATATTCTAAGGTTTCCTCTCTCAAGAGACCTGACCACAAGTAGCTTGGACCTTGTATCTGATGCTGGTGGAGTACTATATGTTTTAATTAATATGGTTGAGAAATTTATAAAGGTATAATGATAATTGTTCTTAGTGAAGAAAAAAATGAGATTCCCATGCATTCACACATATCGCAAAACTTTTGTTTTAACAGAATTTCGTCTTGAAGTAAAAATTGTTCAGTGATAGAGTACATTGACCCCTAAAACAGCTACTGGTAAACAAAAACTAAGACATGTTCGTTTACACTATCGCAATACCACCAAAACTTTAACATTAAGTATTTTATCTCTTCTGTAATACCAGCCTACCCCCCAAAGGAAATAGGCGTGTGTTTATGTATTTACTACTTGACCAACATATCTGGATATGTGGTAGAATTTGGAACTTTTGAATTTGTTTGGCATGTGGATATTAATTTTAAGCAAATAGCCAAGTCAAATCATGTTATTTAATAGCTGATTTGTAAAACGTGGGTAATACTTTAATGGTGTGCACTACCCATGCATATGAGCAATTTTTACAATGAGACTACCCATAAAATATCAGCCGCTTCATACATTTATATGGTAGCATAACTCGAAAAATATAAACACAGATTTTTTTAAATCAAATTTCCGAGTCAATCAAGTAAGTTGCTAATATTAACGAGAACTTCACTTTAAAGTATGACGCTACGTTTAACCAATCATCAGTAACCAACATAATTTGAGACATCAGAGTGGCGCTGTTTGCTAAGAAAATTTCCACCCACCTGTCAAATTCAGTACATTTCAAACGTAGTTCCAAATTCTACCACGTATCTTCTATAATCTTGTAGTAAATACATGAACTGATATTTGTAGGGTACTGAACCCGCGGCAATGGTCTACACACGCTACGCACGCGTCTAGTCGGCCTTCCGTGGCCTTCGCTTGCGGACCTCGGAGCGTTCCGCGCTGTCCGACGGCTTGGAATCGCCGCCGCCTTCTGCTGGCTTCTCTTTCTCTTCTTCGGATGACTGTGGGAGGAGAGAAGGTTGTCAGTTACGTTTCAATATTGAAACGACATTAAATGACACTTGTAACTATGTATGTAAGAAAATTTTGGAATCCTCATTTGACCCACTTCCTGGTCTTCGATTAGGATGAAATTTTGCACACGCTCTGAATTCTGATGACAATACATGACTAGTTAAGAAACGTCATTAAAAATCCAAAATGGCGGTCTCCCCAAGATGGCGGACTAGCTGATTGAAATCCACCCCCATGATATGGGTATCAAATGAAAGGGTTTGCTGTCAGGAATACGAAAAAAATAGCCATTTAACTTAAATCCAAATATTTTTTAGTGCGTGCTAAAAACGTGTTCTTAGTTTTTTAAACTATTATATTTTTATACTAAAAAGGCTTGCGTTTTTGCCGCAACTCGCCTGCTGTTCGCACGCTTGTCTAGTAGAAAAAACTTTGAAGAAAGCCAGATTATAACGGTCTTATATAGGCATTGGAAAAAATACGGAACCCTTTATAGTTTATAGGATCACTTTGTTGTCCGTCTGTTTGCATGTCCAGACCCTTTCGGGAATGCGTGGAGGTGTCAAGTTGAATTTAAAAAACATTCACATAAGTCTGTGGTCCTTTGAAGCTGTGAAGAAATTGCTAGTAAAGAGAGAAAAAAAGATACAAATGCACCTACTGTTTTTTCTGTAAGGTAGATTAGTACAGTTTTTACTTGTAAATGTTTTTAATAAATAAATAATATATGTTATTACAAGCAGAATACAACCCATTCCACTTTTTAAATTCGCGCGAGAGAAGCCGCGGACAAAAGCTAGTTGAATGTAACTCACATCACTGGGAGAGTTCTTCTCTGCATCACTGTTCTCCACGTTTTCTTCGTCATCCACAATATCGTCGTTGATCAGCTCCTGAAATATACAAATAATAATAAAACGTTTTTTTTTCAGAAACAAGTTAAAAAAAAATTAGTCACCAAAAAAAAACAATTACAAATATGTGCCATGTAAGTTTTTATGAAATAAATAATTATACATTTTATTATTTATTTTTGATGTAACATGAGGAGCTTGCATGAGGGTCTGCCTCTTTGTGTATGTGAACGCACCCACGATAGAGGAGAAATTCCTAGTGTAGGGCAACGTTTTTAATAAAAAAAATATATGTAACAAAAATGTAGTAAACATGAGTTGAATGTGAAAAAAGTTCAAAAGGTAATAAAGGCACTTTCTGGATCGGCTATCGTATGCCCAAGTACAGAATACTGATAGGCCAGAAACCTTACAGTTGTAGGTACTGTTATATCTACCTGGTCATCATCAGACTGCTTATCCTTGCCATCTTGGTCGCCGCGCGCTCTCTTGTCCAGCTCTTTCTGTGAGATGAACACCTTGTCTCCTCGACGAGGCGGGTATAGGAGGTCGATGATGCATACTAAGAGCTGGAAATCAAATAGTATAGATTAATCCTTACTATAATATTATAAAAGCGAAAGTGAGTTTGTTTGTTTGTTTGTTACCTCTTCACGCTTTAATGGCTAAACCGATTGTAATGAATTTTGGTACTTAGATAGATGGGAACCAGGAGACGGACATACGCTAATTATTATTTGAAAAAAGTGGGATGTGAGGGAGAAAGAGGGATGAAAAGGGAAAACTTAGCGTTGCTATTACAAATGAATAAGGCGCAAGGGGAACTGTGTTACCCCAAATTTAACGCGGGCGAAGCCGCGGGCGAAAGCTAGTTAAAAAATAAAGGGTAGGGTAGAGGGATATGATAAGATGTGGTAGACTCATTTCGACGGTCCCAAATGTTTATAATTATTTTTAGGGCGTGTTGAACACAAATTACGCTCTCCTGTAAACCTCGGTTTTTGACACGTACGTTTTGTACTTAGGAACCGTCGATTTAAGAGGATGTCATAGAGCAAAATTAGCAACACATTCATATAATCTGTGACAATGACTGACCAGTCCAAGGAGAGCTCCGATGAAAATGGTGGCCAGAGCGAAGATCAGGTAGGATCCCCATGTAGGAAGTCCGTAAGTCTCCATCAGCATATTGTGAACACTCTGAAACACAAAACGATTATATAACTCGACGGCACGGTAGGCGCAGTGGCTGGGCGATCGACTGCGGCGCTGCGTGTCGCGGGTTCGATTTCCGCACGGAACAAATATCTGTATGGCCTACAGATAGATGTTCCGGGTCTGGCTGTTTGTGTATCTGAGTTTAAATATTTGTAAACGCGCCCACGATACAGGAGAAATTCCTAGGGTGGGGCAACGTTTTTTTTTTTTAAATATATAGATGAGTGATGGGCACTTTAATATTACAATCTTAGTATGAAATACCATATCCTACTAATATTATAAATGTGAATGTTTGTGAGGATGGATGGATGTATGGATGTTTGTTACTCTTTCACATCAAAACGGCTATTTATTTTCTTATGGCTCTGTGTCGCCCATAAAAATCACATGGAAATGTGAGGAACTGATAAAATTTATTTTAAAACTGTCACATACCCTGAGTGCCTGGCTGAGCTTGAAGAACTCCGCAACCAAGGTCATCTGTATTGAGTGCGGTGCCTTCCATGACGGCACTGGGTCAGTCTGCTTCCACCGCTGGTCTTCTACGTAACCCAGCATAGATTCCACATCACGAGGACCCTTGTATTGGCGGAATTCACCGTCGATCACACTGTGGAGCGAATTTTAAAGAATTAGAAGACATATTCTATCTTCAGAGTGCCTTAGAAAGCACGTGAAGTCCCGGCAATACTTTGTAGTACATAGATATTTGTTAGTAGTAAGAAATAATCAAAAATTTGACCACCAGCCTGGCCAAGGGGTTCTGTAACCTAGTATATATGGAAAAGACTAGGCAGAAGATGATCCCATGTTATTGCAGCAGCACAAGAAAATCTTCATTACAATACAATAACTTACTTAGCAATTGAGGAGCCCTAATGATAGCAATCGTTCAGGTCGATCTTTAGGTTAAGCCACGCTTGCCTAGATTAGTCTGTGGATGGGTGACCACCCGTTACATACAGAGTTTCCTCCGTGCCTTGGAAAGCACGTTAAGCTGTTTGTCCCGGCTGTCATTATCTTTAATAGTCTTTACAGATAGTTATTGTCCCGTCTGACTTAATAAAGGGTATCGTATTAAATGGGTTGTGGTCAGATAGGCAGTCGTTCCATGTAAAATACTAGTATTCAGCTGAATTCGGTTAGACTTGAAGCCGACCCCAACATAGTTGGGAAAAGGCTAGGCAGACTATGATGATCATACGTAGCATTTCATTCGCTAAAACAGCGAACAACACACAAATATACTCACTGAAAGATAGTAGGGAGAGCAGTAACAACGAATCGGCCGCTTAATCCTGGAGACTTGGTGACGTCAACGCCAGCAGTCCTCACGCCCAGCGCCTTGCGAGTGGCCCGGGAGGATAGCTCCCGCCATGCTGGGGACAGGGCGTTGCAGGCTGGGCACCAAGGAGCATAACTGGAAAAGGCAGGTTGAATATTAGAAAGTTGAAGCTTGCGCCCGCGACTATGCCCGCGTGTTTTCGAAAAAATGTATCCTATGTGTTATCCCAGACTATAATCTACCTCTGTGCCAAATTTTATCAAGATCCGTTCAGCCGCTTTGACGTGGAAGAGTAACAAACAACCATACATCCATCTATCTATCCTCACACACATTCGCATTTTTAATATAAGTAAAAAATATTTGCACAGAATATTCATAGCAGTAAGCGAAAACTAGGTCTGCATTATAAAACTCAATAATGTTTTTTTTTAATGTTGTTAGATGCATTTTAAATAATATCACGCCTGTAAAATAATCCCGAAATGGTTAGGCAGAAATGTACCTAATAGCATGTTCCCTCTATTACTCTTTATGTTCCGGGGCCACGCTATCTCTTTCATACAACCCGCAACCCCGGCAGGCGGTGGCCCTTGCAGGCCCCTCTGTTTTGCTGACATCTCTTTGAGGCACGCGTGGAACACTAAGTTAACGCGCTGTCGACACGGTCTGTCGTCAATAGACGGACGGACGGTAAGCTACCCATTGCTCACCGTCCACAGGCCCGCATCTACGGCAGCCGGGAAACGTCTCGCGGCACACGACGCCGAGCGTCTCCCGTGTGCAAGTAGTTTCACATGTGTTCTTTCTTTGCAAAAAACTCGCGTGGATGACAATACTACAAATACAAACACGTTATCAAACAACTTGTTACATTTTATGCTCTCGTACTGTTTCGAGATTATCGATTGCATTCAATTGGAAAGCTTATAAATTTGAAATTGTTTGAGTGTTTTTTAACCGGCTTCAAAAAAGGAGGAGGTTCAACGCCAATTTTCATAATTCTTTTTTTGTTCGAGTATGTGGGTATGAGGTATACTCTTGGGTAGTTTTTGAGTTATCGCCTATAATACATCGACGATTATATCCGTAGTAGAGAGATCAGGTTATAATAGTTTAGAATAGGTTAACCTGCCGTTCTGTGTACAATTACCGAACTATCCGATCCGGAAATTGAACCCAGAACTCCAAGCTCAGTAGACGCGATTCCAATTATAAAATTAAAGGAATTATTATAAACTTGACACGCATACCAATATAATCGATAAATGGAGTTATAGAACAATATAATATCAACATTACATGGTTTATTCTGTAAACAGTTGGTACATTGTTATTGTACAAAGGTCACAGAAGGACTGTGAGTAGAATTTTTAACAAGAGGAGGTTCTCAATTCATTGGTTTTTTTTTATGTGTGTTCACCGGTTACTCAAAGACGCTTGGATCGATTTGCAAAATTCGTTTGTTTGATATAAGTACTTCCCAGGTGGTCCCATATCAATTTTATTTATATTGCTTGGATAGTTTATGAGTCTATAATACACATTTTTTTCTTTTATGTCGTTATGGAAGATCTGCTAATCTTTTAGTAACAATGGAATATGAATACTTATATCGACGATCCCAACGTACATAAGGTTAAGTCAAAAACCGAGGTTTACAGGAGAGCGTAATTTGTGTCCAACACGCCCTAGAAATAGTTCTATGAGCAATAATAAATATTTTCTAAATCAAGGGAAATAAATTAAATAAAAATGAAAATCGCATGTCAGCATGTGCGCATAAATAATCTAAAGCCAATGAGACAATAAAAAAACGCCATTTTCGACATGTCTTTATGTACGTAGGGACCGTCGATATACATATACCTAGGCCCTATGTAACCCTTACTGTCATGACGTATATTTACATTTATTTAAAGACACTTCAGTGTGTAAGCCAAAGAAAACAGTTTGTCAACTAACAGTTATCAGCAAGTGTGAAAAATTTCGTCTCCACACAAATACTGCAACAAAAATGAAGACCTTACTGCCAGTTGACCTTCCACTGCCTAGAGCTGTTTGAAGGGTAAGAAGACACTTAAGTTTGAAGACAAACAATGACTATCAACGATTCTACGCAGTGGAGCAGAACAAACAGTATCGATCGTAATTTATTTCTAGTCTGTGTGCATAGTTTGGCATAGCATTTACCTCCGATGTCTTTGGAGAATATGATATTGAAATAAATGTAGACAAGTTAGCATTGACAGAATTATAATAGGATAGTAATATTAATACCGTGTAAATCTTAATGGTCACAGAAGCAGTTAATATTGTGTAACTATTGATTGATTCTGTTTATGCAACCATTTTAGCCCCCAGTTGTTTTGTATGCACCTTTCTATATGTTAGGCCACAAAAGGGATCATGAACGGCATTTTCATGTGGCTGAGATGAGAATAAAATAAGAGAAGTCTGAATAGTTCGCCTATGACACCCGCCATGTTGTTTCGACGACACGGTTGGCGCAATGGCTGAGCAATCGACTGCTGCGCTGCGTGTCGCGGGTTCGATCCCCACACGGAACAAATATGTGTATGGCCTACAGATAGTTCCGGGTCTGGCTGTTTGTGTATGTGAGATTAAATGTTTGTAAACGAACCTGCGATACAGGAGAAATTCCCAGTGCGGGGCAACGTTTTTTTTTTAAATTGTGCCAAGACTATGTTCACCATTTCTGAAGATGCGACGTAAAAGAGCGAAACACGAGTCGAGTATAGGTTTAGGTGCATGATAATTATTATTGTTTTTCTTGTATGTGCATATTTTATCTTTAGTTGAATTCGGGAGGACGGTGCTGCTAGGGATTGCAATCCAGCGGCGTTTTCAATCCAGCTGGATTCTTGCTGGATTGATCTGAATCCAGCTGGATCCAGCGCGGATCCAGCAAAATGTGAAACTACAATAAAAAAACGACATTTTTAAGACTTTTTTTGTTTAATGATTTGTATAATAAATTCGTACTATAATCTACGAAATATTTCACTAATTTGCTTTGGTTTCTTAACCATTTGAGATCAAAAGAATGAACTTAAAATTAAATAACATATCACCTCATACCTATACGAGTACATTTAAGATAAGTTTCTAAGTAAGCAATATCTTATTACGTTTATGTTTAATGATAGAACAGCTAATCGGTAGCAATCAGTCTTACAAATTCTTTTAAAATTAGCTACAAAAAGGACCGTAATAATACTTTTTAATCTGCAATCTATTTTTTGTATCAAAAGAAGTTCCGAATGCGATATAATCTTCCCCGCATTCGTTAATATATGTTATGAAAATCGAAAGCTGATACTTAGGCGGTTTAAAATCTGACGACAAGAGATGATGACTATTTCTTTTTTTTAAATCTTCTGGAAGTAAGACATTAGAAAACAAATTTTATCTATCTTATCTCTCAATTTGTTTTGCACAGAACTGCATATGTAGCCGCCTTCTGAGAATGCCTTTTCGGCCTCTACACTGCTCGGATTTAGGGTTAATAAACAGTCATAAACCATAGACAGATAAATGTTCACCTCACACTCCTTCGGTCTCATAAACGCTCATTTCTTTGGCTTTTAGTTTATTAAAGTTATCCTTCTCTCTTTTAAGTTCCATCTCAAGCTCTTGCTTGTCTTTTTCACGAATTCAGCGTCATCATCTAGTCTATACCATTCCGATTTGAAAATGGCGGCAATTTGGAACCAAACAATAGAAATTGATACGTTTGCGGATCCGCATCGCTGGATCCAGCACTGTATGCTGGATCCAGCATACTTAAAAAAGCGCTGGATCCAGCTGGATTGCTGTATGCTGGATCCAGCAATTGCAATCCCTAGGTGCTGCATCCTGAATGCAAACAGATATATTTTTCGAGGAATTGAAACTAAATATTCTGCATAATATTTCATAGGCGCCGCGGTATCTCCAGCCAGCCCCGGTAGGCAGTGGCCCTGACGGCCACTCAGCTTTGCTGACATCTCTTTGAGGCGTGTAAGTGCTTGGCTTTAGTATAACAAAACACTCACAGGTGGGTGTAGCTGATAGCATTTTAAGAACAATCACATCAGTATGATGAAACACGCCGTCATCATCACAAATGACATCATACCATCATACTATTTACCGTTAACGACTGCCAAGAACCGCCTGTTTATCTTTACGAGACAAAGTAATGAACATAACGAACGATAAAACACCGGTTTTTTAGATTATTTATAATCACCTCGTTTGTGTTAGAAGACAAATAATGGTTTTATGTTTATTTTGTATTTCCTTTCTAAATACTTGAGGTAACTTATATCATCAGGCAGGTTCTGGCTTTCTACGTTATGACTCCAAGCCTCTTACCCTTTTTTTAAGCTTCGTATTGCTTTGTATCTCCTGATGTCTTAGCGATTACAATAGGGATTTATTAGATTACAATACAACAATAAGGATATATTTTCTTCCCCAAAAAAGAATTTTGGCCATTTTGGAATTTTAACTAAAAAGGAAAAAACGGTATTATTGGATCACTTTGTTGTCCGTCTATCTGTCAATACCCTTCATCTCAGAAACGCGTGGAGGTATCGTGTTGCAATTACCATTACCATACACTTGGGTCTGTGCACTCTCTGTGCTGTGAAAAAATCAACCCTCTAAGTCTACGTAGTCAAAGATATGGCTGTTTATGTCGCAAGTTTGTACGGGACCGTCAGTGCGCGAGTATGACTCGCTCTTGACCGGTTTTTGGTATTCTACCAGTTGTAAAGTTTCGTTAATGAGCATGGGCAGTGAGTACAGATTCATCATGTAAAAGTTTGCTTACATATGATCACAATGGTAATATCTCATCATCATTTTCCTGCCCTTGTTCCCATTCTATTTGGGGTCGGCGCAACACGTTTTCTTCTGCCATTCTCCCCTATCAGACGTCACGGCGTCATTCACTCCTTTCTCCTTCCTATAATTCCTTACATAATCCATCCATCTTTTCTTTGGCTTTCTTCTAGCTCTCCGTCCATCAACAGATCAGTAGGCCTACCATGACGCCTTAAAGCAGAACTTATTCCACTGAGGGAAAGAGATGGTGCTAGACTTGTATAGCTCTGTCTCTTACCCTCAGTGGAATAAGTTCTGCTTTAAGGCGTCATGGTAGGGTAGCAGATCCATCACTCTTTTAGTAACATGTGCTTCACAATGGTAATGTCTAAAGCTCAAATATAATTCAAGAGCAGTCTATGAACGTTCCTTTTTAAATAAGCCATTATTTTCAAGTGCTGTTTTGTTCCCTTCTTTCATACTTTTTGGCTTATTGCCAGACTAGTCTATACCCTGAAGATATTTATGTAAGACCATATACTTGTTCAAGGACATTCGTTTGTCTGCATTATCGTAATGTGTGTGTACAATTGGGTACACATCTGCGAAACCGTTCAGGAATTTCAACCGTGATGACATGTTATGTTGTTGTTAAGAGCACAGGTGCCCCAACGACCTACACTCGGTAAGTGTAGGTCGAAACGTGTCTCCTTATTTGTACAAGTAATAATGTAAATCATTTACATCAACTCCTCTTTAAATCGATGGAGGAAAAAACGGCGAGGAAGCCTTCATGGCATCCACCCAATGCACAAATTGGTAAACAAGTTGGATTGCTTACAACCAACAACTAACAAAGATCTATAAATAATAATTATTAAATTGATAAAATTAAATCATTATTTTAATAATTACAAACATTGCTGTGTCTGTTGTTTCAGCTATTTTTAACAAGCATGTCCCGATATGATTTTCCTTTTGGAATTAACATTAAGCGGATTATTGAAATGTGTAGATTTTTGTTCAAATTCTATTAATTCGGGCCTGTTGGTCTAGTGGTTAGTGGCCCTGACTGCTGTGCTGGAGGTCGTGGGTTCGATTCCCACCCAGGACAAACTTTGTGTGATGAGCATGATTGTTTGTTCTGTGTCTGGGTGTGATTTATCTATTATATGTATCTATGTATTTATAAATTATATAAGTATGTATATCAGTTGTCTGGTTACCATAACACAAGCCCTGCTTAGCTTGGGATCAGATGGCCATGTGTGAGTTGTCCCAAGATATTTATTTATTTAGTTATGTGAGACAAGTTAAACAAAACCCTCAACAAGATACTACATTTAAAGTTATCATATTCAAGTCTGTATCAAACATCAATAGTTGCATGTAGCATGACTAATAGTGCTGCGAATTAGCATTAATGTATGGCATAGTGATGTAACACCTTTGAGTCAACTTTCAAATGTAGACTGACTCATTGGCCCAAATTGTCTATTACCTGGTTTGTTTTGTTCATGGTATCTTAAGAGGTTGGCATACTTTGTTGTAATTGAATGTGTTAATTACATGCTTAAGTATTTTTATCTATCACCTTTGATCAAAAGGGACAATTATTTATTTATGTAACAATTGAAATGGTCTTTTGTATGCTTGTTTGTAATAAACATGTGTGTCTGGTAATTTGTTCATTTCTCATGCATCATAATAAGTGCTGTTGAAATTATGATTAACTGGTACGTATTGAAAGAGGCCTATGTTAACTAGTGGACTAACAGGGGCTTATTATGATGCATCATTATTAGCCTATAACTTCCCCAGTGTTGGGACACATGCCTCAACCATATTAGGGAGCAGACTTTGATATTCAAGATGGATCCCGTATGCATTGATAGTTTTTTAAAGTTATTATTGAGTGTTTTCATTTAGACTACCTGCATTTTCACTGGCAATTAAGCTACATTCAGCAATCTTTAATTAATATTAGTATTTCTGTATTACATCTTTAGTAGGTATTTTAATTGTGAATCTCAAAAGGTATAATGAACCCAGAGAATGTTTTGTGTCAACACAGATTCTAACAAGAATTTATTAGCATGTTCCATTAACACATTAAGGAGAATTATGAACTCAGAATGTTTACTTTTGACTCTAGTGTGTATATTAGTACAACAATACTATCTACATTCCTACCATTTTGTAGTAATGGATATTATATCTTTTATAATTCTATCCATTTTAAAATGCCTGGCAGATTGTAAATTTAAATTTGAGATCTCTTCTAGTATTTTTATGTGGATATTAGACCTGTTGCTCATTCATGGGTTTTGAGAGAACTATCACATTAAACACTTATACAATAAATTGTAGATTATTTTGTTATTATTAAAATTACATTACAAATTACTGTTTACAATATAATATATTCGTTATTTATGTCTAAAACAAAGGCGTACTATGGCGACAAAACATGCTGAGGCAAAAACCAATTAATGGACTTTTTCCATGGTGTAGTACAAAATGGAAGCTGAATTTCACACGGAGTGTACCAGCGTGCGGAAGTAGCAGACATGTACCAACAATAGACAATGCGTCACGGTTTTCAAAACGGTTCTTTTACACAGACCCTATCGACCTTGTAGTGGTTATTGAACCCAAACGAGTGGGCTGTTCCTAGGCTCCAATTACACCATAAAATAACTGTTTTATGCTAAGAGAACTAGTGAAAGATAACAATTAGGTATTTACGGATAGTTTTAAGCACTGTTTGAATTTATGGTAATGTAATTCACACCCAAATAATCAAGGAAAAAACTTGACACGTTCCCCGTGAATTGGTTGAAACCGGCTACAGCAAAAAATACTTACAACTCGACCATCCATTCTCCTTCGAGGATTTCTTTCCAGTTATCTTCATCTAACTCGCGGTTAGCACTCACAAAACCAGTAAAACAACATAAAATAAATGAGAAATAAAGGAAAAAATGTAAAATTTGAGGGACCGTGTGTACGCGCGCCATGTTTAATTTTGCTGCAATGTTGCCTAAGTGTAAAGTTTTCTTACTACTAAAATCATTGAAGTGTTGCTAGAATAAAATAAAGT
The DNA here is from genome assembly GCA_958449745.1 of Ochropleura leucogaster. Lineage (NCBI taxonomy): Eukaryota > Metazoa > Arthropoda > Insecta > Lepidoptera > Noctuidae > Ochropleura > Ochropleura leucogaster. The sequence goes on along the minus strand of OY288226.1, from coordinate 3,740,101 downwards.
CACATTTTATTAGATCCGAAATCAATAAAGTATGCATCAAATTTCTGTTTAGATAATTCTAAAACAGATTCGTAGAAATATAAATCTAGGCCATAGATTCAAAATTCATTTTCTAAATAAATAACTTAACAAAACAGCTGCTACCATCTAGTGTGTAGAATAAACACAACGTTGTGTTGCGAACATTGTTCATAAGATGTCGCTCTAAGTTCGTGAAAAGCCGTACCTATCCTTTTCTTTTTTCCTTTCTTCTACCCTCGTTTGTAAAATGTTTGAATGTAAATATCCTACTAATATTATAAATACGAATGTTTGTGAGGATGGATGTATGGATGTGTGTTACGCTTTCGGCTGAACGGACCATTCAAAACGACTGAACCGATCTGAAATTTGGCACAGAGGTAAATTATAGTCTGGGATAACACATGGGATATTATTTTTCCTATATAACGCAGGCGAAGCCGCGGCGCCAGCTAGGACAATACAAAAGACAGCTAGAGCTTTTTATTAAATAATTTAAAACATAACAGTTTAAAAAAAACTAAAATTACAAATAAAATTATGCCATAGTTATGTCTAAGTGGGGAGGTGTGGGGGGTGTCGGTATGATCTACGGGTCCGGCCACGAACCAACCTTGGCAAGCACGGCTTCGTTTAAAGGTCGACCCGAGCGGCAGTTTATTTTTATTTCTATATATCGTTATAGAGAAATTCAATTCAATATTACAATAATCCTTACTAATATTATAAAAGCGAAAGTGAGTTTATTTGTTTGTTACCTATTCACACTTTAATGGCTAAACCGATTTTGATGAATTTTGGTACAGAGATAGTTGGGAACCAGGAGACAGACATAGGCTAATTTTTATTTAAAAAAAGTGGAATGTGAGGGAGAAAGAGGGAAGAAAAGGGAAAACTTATCGTTACTATTACCTTCAAGTCAATAACGCGAGCGAAGCCGCGGGCAAAAGGTACCTAGTAATGCCAATAAATTTCAAAGCGTTTCGTAAATCTGTAACAATTTTATTACTTAACATTCAACTAGGCCGGTCGGTTTGAGGTTCTCTCCCTCAAACGCCCGGCCACCTCCTTGGCTAGCATGACTGCTTCGCAGAAGGAAGTGACCGCTTCCCATTCCCTCTCGCTCCGGACCATGGACTAAACCAGGGCCAGACGCGAGAGATCGCCGCCACCGATCGAATCTACGAGGGCACGGCGGTGCTCCGCCCAAGCTGGGTAGACCGTTACTCTGTGCTCCACCGTGTCATCCGAGCGATCGTCACAATGGTGACACCCGGACGTTTCCTCCCGCCCGATTATGTGCAGGAACCTCCCGAAACTTCCGTGTCCGGTGAGGACCTGCGTCAGACGGTAGGTGAAGACGCCATGGCGCCCCTCCAGCCACTCTTCAAAGAGGGGACTTACCGCCACTATTGTGACGTGCCCTACACGGGGTTGCGACAGTCGCTCTGTCCATGCCACCAAGAAGCTTAACAACCACACATTTGGTGAAAAACGTCAATCTCGGAATAGTGAGATTGCGATGTTCTCTAAATGCTGTCAAACTATAATATATGGTTAATTTGTGTCACTTAAATCAACATCAGTATAGGAAATGTAGGAATAAACTAAATTTCAGTAATTTTCAGAGTACTTTTAGTTTAGTTTGTGACAACAGAATTGACAGTACCTATTATAAGAGACTGGTGGCGTTATCACGTTTTATGGCAACGTTTAGCCCCTGACCAAGATAAAAGGCAACTTCAACTCTTCATTAATGGCTTTTGTGGACGAGAGATACCACAATTTTGCTAATAACACGTGTACTGGAAATAAACTATCAAACGCTGGAGACTATTTATCAAGTAATCACAGTAATTAAAAAACCGGCCAAGAGCGTGTCGGGCCACGCTCAGTGTAGGGTTCCGTAGTTTTCCGTCCGTCACAATAAGTACCCACACGTGGTAATTTTGGATTGCGAGAACCGCGCTTTTTGTTTGAAAAAAGATACGTTCAGGATAATAAAATATGTAAACGAAGTTAAAAAAAATGCTTGCATATACGATTATACTACAAACTTAGTCCAGAAATTATTTTGTAAAACTTTTAGTCCTTTTTGTACAAAAACTGTTGTGTCAATCAAGTTCAAAATAATTTTCATAGAAAGTCCTTATAAAGTTCTACTTTTCAGATTTTTTTCATATTTTCTAAACTTATGGTTCAAAAGTTAGAGGGGGGGGGACGCATTGTTTTTTACTTTTGGAGCGATTATTTCCGAAATTATTGACATTATCATAAAATGATTTTAGTAAACCCCTATTCATTTTGAAATACCTTTCTAACAATATATCACACGTTAGGGTTGAAATTAAAAAAAAAATCACTTCCCACTTTACATATAGGGTGGCTACCCTAATAAAACATTTTTTTTCAATTTTTATTTTACCACTTTGTCGGCGTGATTGATATACATATTGGTACCAAATTTCAGCTTTCTAGTGCTAACGGTCACAGAGATTAAGCGAGGACGGACGGACGGACGGACGGACGGACGGACAGACAGACATGGCGAAACTATAAGGGTTCCTAGTTGACTACGGAACCCTAAAAAGTAAGTATAAAAACAATTAAAGTATTTCCTTGCAGATTTAGATTACCAATTCATGACAGAATGACAGAAACAGAAAAGAGACAACAAATAAAAAAAAAAAAAGAAGAAAGAAAGAAAAAGATAAAAGCCAGCCTGGGTAACTGAAAGGGTCAACTAAACGTTTTTAAATTACTTTTTTTTTTTGTTTCCTTTTTTATTATTGTTTGTGCTCTGTGAATTAAATAAATACTTTTTGAAGTAAAAGCAATTCCCCAACTCAGTAATTTGTATAAAACATAAAAAAAACCGTCATTCAGTGCTTCGCTTATCGACAGCGGTGTCGATGTCGCGTTCGTAGGGCTTCGCCACTGGCTTCGTCTACTATCGATCGCTAGTACGTCCTCTGTTATGTTCACGACTAATTGTAACTGGGGTCAGCTGGTACTATAATGATTATATAAAGTTACTAAGGAACTAAGACAATAAGGAGAGCAGACGGTTTAGGAACCTTAACCCATGAAGAGTTAGGCAAGCATGCAAGCTTTTATGAGAGTTAGAAAATGAAAAAAGTTTATTTGTCTCAAAACATCATACATCCGTACATCCTTACTAATATTATAAAAGTGAAGAAGAAGTTTGTTTGTTTGTTTATTTTGATGAATTTTGGTACAGAGATAGTTGGGACCCTGGAGACGGAATAGGCTATTTTTTTAAAAGTGAGGATAAAAGGGGAAACTTGGCATTGCCATTACAATAAATAAGGCGCAAGGGCAAAAACTACTGGTTCCTAGCAGGTAGGTACCTGCAAATCAGGAAAGGGGAACTGTGTTACCCCGAAAGCTAGTTGTTTATAAATGAGATACCCCCAGTAAGTTGATGATAATACTTGTGTTGGGATGTCTCGTTCTTTCCCCTCAAAAGGTAGGTAAATATCAAACCTATTTTCGTTGATGGTTTACTAAACTAAATGTATGTACATTGTACGTATTTCTAACTTTTTTTACAATTTTCCTCTTGCTTTAGAATTTAGAGGGGGAAGTGGCAATATTAATGAATATGCAAGTAACTCATCAGCTTTTTTTACTAAGAAATAGAAAAACCTTGATGTCACTCTGCAAGACCTGTCAACAGACACTACACAATTATATACATTGACATTTTTTTTTCAACCGTCAGTTATATGTATGGAGATGGAGAGCCAACCATATTTTTATTTTTTGTTATTTTACATCAGTTTCGTGTAGCGATTCATAGAACATACCTATTCTCCGAATTTCAGAAGTGTGGTGCCTCGGTGTAAAAGGATTGTGAAATACGGACGGACGGGCAGACGGACAAAACGAATCGACAAGGGTTCCGTTTTAGCCATTTCACTGTGGAACACTAAAACCTCATTGTCGAAGAATATGATAGTAAAGACGACCAATTTCATCAGAATGAAACTCGTGCCACCAGCCTAAAAACAGCCGACCACCGCGTCAAGTTGATCTATTTAATTGCGGTTTTAAAAGCAATCTAGATTATATCTAACATTTATGTCAAGCAGTCTTAGACGTGGTTACTAAGCGTGGTTATATAACCGCAATTAAAACTAGCCCCACCATCGAAATTAGAATTTACAAAGCAGAAGCGACAAATACAAAAAAAAAAAAACATATTAGTCCGTTCTAACGTAACGCATAAGCATTTAAATAAATAAATAGATATCGATCAAATCCTACGTGACAGTTGTCAAACATCAAAATATTTTACGCGCGCTTTTTTGTGATACGCTGTCTATGGTCAGGGTTGACTGTAATGGATTTATTTAGGGGCGCTGTGCTTTCACTATTATTTTTCGTAGGTATACTAGATGTTATGTATAAACAACACATATATAATTTTTCCGACCAGTGTGAACAATATTCAGGGTGGTAAAAACTACATAAGGTAAATAAAATATACTCACACAACTTTTAAAAAAATATTGAGCATTTGACAAAATATTTTATGAAAATTCAATTAATAACCCTCTAACCGCCTTGGTATGGCAAAGATGTGAGACAGTACAGTAAGACTCTTATACGTTACATTCTTGGAAATAATAATATATAATTTCAGCGATTGAATTGTGGAATGTGATTGTTGGGAAACCTTTGTGATATGTATCTATTGTTGGTTTTCCTTAATGAACTTGTCATTTCAAAAAGATATTTGACTTTACTGATCGGTAAATAATAAAAAGAGGTTTTGGAAACAGAAAATCTAAATATGCTTATTTACAGTAATAACATTTTGTGACAACCTTAACACCTGCCCCAGTTTCATTCGAAATTCGAACGCAGCCATCGTGTCTATGAGCGTTTTATTTTTTCAATTTTCAAATATCGAACGAATGGAAGCTTCAAATCAGTTGTTTATTTTCATAAGCATAATAGCATTGTTTGTGGACAAGATTATTTCGTATCTCGATCAATATGGCGTATTTATTTTTATTTTGGAGTGTTTGATACGTAACAACTGAGTTTTTGTGGATGACTATGCGTTTTACGTTTATTCTGCCGGGACGTCGATGTGGTGATAACTTTTTGTCACAAATACCTATGTTTTCCTGTTGTCTACTTTGCGATTAGCAAATTATAATGCGCATGCAGTTTTAATCAGTTTTAGTGGTTAGCTACCGAAGGTACTGTGTCGTAATTTCATTGACATTGTACTTACTTTAACTGTAGTTTGCATTCCTTAGACTGAGTGAGTTGAGCTCATTCTATCATCTCCCATCTTCCATCGGGAATACGGACGTACTGCAGGTATCACCCATAATTTATTGATATTCCATACATACTTTACTTTGCGCATTGCCAAGGAGTTGCTCCTGTCTGCGTCTATGTTCATATAGCCGGATATACGCATGTCGCGAGTTAATAGGCTTCTTTTAAGCTTTTTTTTTGGTCCATATGCATCTATTAACTAAATGTTTGTGATGGTTGCAATATTTATTGTTTTTGAGTGCTCATCGTAATTGCGAATAATAAATATTTTTGCTTTCTTTCTTTCTTTTGGGTTAGTTCGTTTCAACATCGAGCTCCTCTTCCTCCTCAGGACAAAATTGAGGTTAAGGGTAGGCCACGAAGTACAGGGTGAAAATGACCTAAGTAGTACGTACTTCGTTGTGAAACCCACAGCATAGAAAAATTTCGTCGATAATTTAAAAAAAAAAAACTGTTCCACACATTTTGACCGTATCCGAATACGGGTATCTAGTTGAAACTACAAAACATGGTTTTAATAATGTCTTATCAGAAATTCCACTTCTACAAAACTGTCGAGTCATCCCGTGATTCATAGACAAAGCTTCGATTGATAACGGCCATGTTGCTCCAATACTCAGCCGTTATAAAAACAATTTGATCTGATCTATGGTCACAGTCGCTAGTCACGAGATTATCATTGTGTGGTCTGTGACGTTGAAGAAGGGAATGCGTGTGCGTAGGTTTGTTGGAAGTTCGATATAAGGCAGAGTTCAATATCAACCTATTCTGGATTTTTGCTTGGTTGGTGGTTAGACTCGCCTTCAATTAACTGCTGAAATATAGGTGTACTATGTATATACAACTTGTAAAAAAAGAGCACTTATAGGGCACATTTAAAATGTAAAGAATACACTGTGAAAGAATCATAATTGAAATCAATGATTCCACATTAATTTTTTTTTTTTTTCATTTTACTTCACTGCTACGACCTTAGGCGTTCAGGTACTAGGTACTAAAGATATTAAGTACGAATGCGTTGGTTCCATGAGGTAATACTTTTTCGTCTTACCTACTAGAATAACTTACTATTTACTGGATGGACACCAATCTAATAAAAAAAAAATGGAAATAAAATATCTCAGCTGATTTTAGGGTTGTCGCACGGATTTCAAAAAGTAAAATGTCTCGTGTACATGTGTAAGTGTTGTAAATGGGATAGTATTTGAGAATTTGAGAACATATACAAAGACTGCTTATTTAGTACCATAGCTTAGCTCCTTAAATGTTATTGCCCCCTTTTTTACATGTTGTAAATATTCCCTTCTGCTTTACGTTACACAGGGAATATTTTTCACGCAATTAATGTGAACATTACGAGGAGAAGAAAATGCAGCGCAAGATGTGTCTTCAGAATAATCTGCGTGTGATAGATTTAGAGGAAATATTAGTAAATAGGATGCTGCGGTTCCTACAGCAACCTACTGGATCACTGCATTGTAGAGTAGTCCGGAACACGGATGGCAGCCTACCACCATTTAATAAGTAGGTACGCCAGGAATAATTACCAACTGTGTTTAGTTATCAACTCAGTTACCTACACAATAAACACCGAAAATTAATCAAAGAAACGCAATTTGTTTTGGCAGTGTTTGTTACACACGCTTATTTTAATTTTATCTGGTAATATCTACCTATGTAAAAAAATATTGGAAGTTAAATTTGTCCCGCTTCCCCATTTCCTGTTGAGCTGAAATCTTGCATACATTTTTATATTTATTTATAAACAAATTATACTAACAGTGAACACATAAAAGTTATCGGTCGTACTTACATAAAGCATGAAAACCAAGAAAATTAAAAACAGTCACAATTAGAATTAGCAAAAACACCTTTTGTACCTAATTAGGAACAACATTATTTGATTCACGGAGATAGTACGGGGAGTAGCAATGGACTCTTGGTAACCGAAAGCAGTGTTCAGGAATCTCAGCTTAGTACTTGTAAATATATGTATAGGTTTGTCAAACATTAAAATGTTATTAAGAAACTTGCTCAATTATTAAAGAACTTCTAATGACGTTTACATATGAGATTTTTATTCTACTATCTTAATGAATGCACACGAATATTATTTTTTACCCAGAAAATAAAATATTTACAAAAATAATGAGGAGGTCATATGACTTAAATGTTCGGCCCCTTTCGGGGCCAGTACCAAGTCAGCGGAGGTTTGAATGTCGAGCCCCTGAAGGGGTCCGTACCGAACTATACGGTTTAATATGAGTAAGGCCTAGAAACAGCGCGCTGGTCTATTTAGTTTGCATGACAAGAAAACAGTGGTGCTGATTCTGATGAACCACCGTATTAACCCGGCGGTACTCGCTAGGTGTTAACATGCATGAAAACTCGCTACCGGGTAAAAAATACCACATCATTTAAATGACATTATCTTCGAAAATTATTTTGCATTTCAGACTTTAATGGTACATTTATTTTATTGATACTAATATCTAATTAATAAAATAAAATTTTAAGTTTAAATTATTATTTATTTCAAATTATAGCTTATCCCAAAAAAAATAGAAAATTTAACAAAAATTCTTCATAGTCTTAGAAAAATCAACAAAAAACATATTTTTCTTCGGTATCACGTAAATTTGAGATCAAAAATTATAAATCGACCTTATACTCTACCAAAACAACAAAAAAATAAATACTGTTTATATGAAATGAACATCGAGAAAATAATCGTCAAACATTATGTTTCAAAGAACTCGTATCTAATCTAACTATTTAGCTTTGGCATAACAATCGCCATAAATTGGGGTCATATGCTCACGGCACATTCTTTTGGAACACAATTTACAAGATGTCTTAGTTTTGGTCTTTCTTCGATTCACATACTGCACAGCGGAAAACAGATATGGATGGTCGCAAAGCTGAGTGTGTAAAGTAATCCAAAAAGAGCTCGAAGTTCAACGATATCTGTACTTTTACAACTAACTTTAGCTCTTCTATATAAATACTAGCTGTGCCCAGCGGTTTCACTTGAGGTTATGAAAAATAGATGTTGACCGATTCTCAGACCTACCCGATATGTACACAAAATTTCGTTTAAATCGGTCCAGCCGTTTCGGAGGAGTGGGAACGAAAACTGTGACACGAGAATTTTATATATTAGATTAGTATACGGACAATCATTAGTAAACACGTTTCCGTTAAAATAAGATTTCAGGCTTCTAACATAGACGAACAAGATCTGCCTTCGCCAATCGGTCCAAATGATATATAATGTTATGGGATCTTGTTCGTAAATTGCCAGCGAGTTCTTTTGTCTTTTCCAGTAATACGACTTCGCCTCAAGTACTTCAGCGGTACATCTTCTAAATATTCTTCATCTTCAGTATTCTCAATAATATGTAAATTCGAAGGAAAACTCTCTTCCGACACTGATGACCCATCTGAATCACTTGCTTCTTGCTCTGTTCCGCTTTCATGATCACTATGCTCCTCAAAACCTTCTATTTCTGACACATTTTCTTCTTCACCATCTTCTTGTTCTAGACATTGTTCTATAATTCGATCTGTCAGTAGGGAACTAATCATGAACCAGCTCTAAAACAAAATGAAATAAACAAAAACATCAAAAAAAAAAGTAACAGGAACCGTCGCTACCGGGTATTTTTCACCCATACTCACTTTACTCATCCGTTGTCGCCAAGCGCAGCGCACGAAGTGGTCGCCCGTTGACGCACGCGCGTGTTAACTATTGGCCAGAAGGTACTTAGAGTCGTGAGTTGCCATAATGTTTAGTAATAAAAATATCACGTGCTTTAGGTACTCTGTGGTATTTTTTACCAAGTAGCGAGTGCTGTCGGGTTAAATAAGACTAAGATTAAAATGACATACCTAATCACTTATAATTTTATTCCACACCATTTTAGCCGCAATTAAAGATAGTCCGAATTTAATTTAACAGCCACGATTTTGGTAAAAAACGTCAATTTTAGAATACTTAGTGAGAATGCGATTAATTATCATTAATGCTGGCAAACTACAATATAGTAAAGTTGTGTTATTTCAATCGATTTCAGAATAAACTAAATTTTCATGATTTTTAGAGCAGTTTTAGTTTAAAGTTTGTGACAACATAATTGATAACTATGCGTGGTTAAATTATTGATGTTATTCTACATCTAATATGGTGGAGTTCCAAAGATTGCGGATTTTAGTTATTGTTTAGGAAGAAAACCAGAAATAAAATGACGTCACACTAAATCGCGTTTAAACTGTAATACCTATATAGGTATTACTAGTTTCAATAATTTTTAGTAGTAATTATATTGGTAGCAATCCCTACCCTTTCCTCCCTCATTTCTAATTAGCCTTTGATTGTCCACTTAAGTTCAACCTAAAAACTTCACAAAAGTAAGTAAATAGGGGTTGCCAACCCACGACATTCTAGGGCCCCTTTTATATGTCTGCATCCCTATTTCTCGCTAACTGCTATGGGGAATGCTACAATCACTTAAATTGCCTACCCCTGGCTTTCAAGGTGAGCTTATGTATTCGACTCTCTTCGACAGGAGAATGACAATGAATGAATTGCTAGGCATTCTAGAATAAGGATTCGTAGCCGGATGGATGTAATTTTTGAATTTGAAGTCAGACCATGTCCTGCCGAGTGCAGGCGGGTTGTTCGAAAGATACCGCGGCCCCGGAACGTAAAGGGCAAAAGAAGGAACATGGGTGGGTTTAATTAGTACAAGTCTGACACTCACCCCCGCTCCACCCAGGGCAGGAGAAGTTATTTGATGATTTCCTATCCGCAAAAAAAAAACACTGTTTATTGCTTGTTAGTTGCAGGTATATATTAATCATTAAGTAGTTTTTGTTGCTTTATCAAACAACTGAAAAGCTTCGTCTTTAGTTAATTATATAGAAATGGTGTGGTCGTACTTTCCGCCCAACAATATTTCAAAACAACAGCGCTTCAACAAAAATAGAATACGAGACTTAATCTTACAAACCAGTCGGACAATATTTGATGTCCAAAAATTCTAATCATAATTTTTGTTGAAATTCTACAATGAAATATTAAGCCATTTCATCAGAGTATACCTTCATATCGAAAACTGTCAAATATCAACAGAAACGTGACACGACTGTCAAGTTTTTTGTCATTATTCGATGCAGAGGAATCAAACTGAGAGTTGCCTGTGCATAAAATGGAATTTCCATACATATTTGAAAATCTATTCGGATTTACGTCGTGAGTAAAAAAAACAATGATTCCAATTCTGTCTATATTGCTCTAAGATCCTATTAGAAAAAAAAAATAGAAACACATAAAAATTAGAAAAAATGTAAAAATCTGTTTAATATCAAGTTCAAAGAGCGATACCTACAGTTAAAAAACAACTGTAGTGGAGGTTCAGTAATGGTTGGGGGGATCTATTTGAGAGATCGTACAGACTTGGCTGTGATCGATGGCGGGAGTCCGATTGCAGATCATTATGATTATAAGAGCGATGTTGGAAAAACTGTGGTGCCTGGCCCCTTTACGGTTACCGGTGACGACTACGGTTTGATGCAGGCTAATGGTTGGCCACATACTGCAATAAGCATATTAAGTTATGGAGTGGCTTGCGAGATCACTAGACTAAATCTGCTGAAATGAAGAGTTGAATACAAAATTTCAGCTCTCCGACTGGTTTGTAAGTCTCGTATTCTATTTTTGTTGAAGCGCTGTTGTTTTGAAATACTGTTGGGCGGAAAGTACGACCACACCATTTCTATATAATTAACTAAAGACGAAGCTTTTCAGTTGTTTGATGAAGCAGGTGAACCTCGCATGGGCGAGTCGAGTTGAGACATTTCAACGGCTATTTTAGGATACAAGAGTTAACTATTCTAATCATGTTAAGGCACGGGGAAAAGTCCTTTAATAAAAGCACGCGGAGAAAACAAGAGTTTTAATATTTATTTTAATGTTTTTTTTTAACTTTTGTGTCAAATTAACCGACCATTTATGGTACACCACACTGCGCTAAAGTTAAAAAGTGTGAAAATGGAAGAACAATTTTATTGGACCATATGTATTTTTAAAATTTAGGATTAAGATTTTGTTTCGTTTAATAATATAATCTATACTATATATACTATAATATTATAAAGCTGAAGAGTTTGTTTGTTTGTTTGTTTGTTTGAACGCGCTACTTAATCTCAGGGACTACTGGTTGGAATTGAAAAATTCTTTTAGTGTTGGATCGTCCATTTCTTGAGGAAGGCTATAGGCTATATAACATCACGCTACGACCAACAGGTGCTGAGCAGCGCGGGTGAAACCGTGGGGAACAGCTAATTAATAATACATGACGTATTTTGGTGAGCAAGAACACTAACCGACTCGTTACTTATATTCAATATAATTTGTGGATTAAAGATTGTCCGGATTAAAGTCCCTTACTTGAGGGTAAACCCTTATCAAACGAAATCTGGCAACACCATCCAAGTTTTTCATGCAACCGCAGTTGTCAAATTAGTTGGTGTTCGATATTTAACACTTTGACACTGGCAGCTAATCCTCTCGGTCACTCCTCTTTTTGTCGATGGTCTCAAGTGTCATGGCCGACGTCGAATAATCCTTTTAAACGCGCTGTTATTAAATAACCTGTGTCGTATTTCTCTTCTTATATGCTTACATTTTATGTAAAAAAATGTAATCGGAAACTTTGAATTTGGGTAGGTAGAGAGAAGTCGAGTAGCTGAAGTTGAAGCTTGAAGTCGCATAAGTAATTTTAATTATAGCTTTTGCCCGCGGCCTCGCCCGCGTTAAATTCGGGGTAACACAGTACCCCTTTCCTGATTTGCAGGTACCTGCTATCTGTAGTTTTTGCCCTAGCGTCTTTTTTATTGTAATACCAATACTAAGTTTTCCCGTTTCTTCCCTCTTTCTCCCTCATTTTTCAATCTATTAACAAAAACCATGTCCGTCTCCAGGGTCCCAACTATCTCTGTACCAAAATTCATCAAAATCGGTTGGGCCATTAAGGCGTGAAGACGTCACAAACAAACACACCCCCCACACTAGGAATTTCTCGTGTATAGTGGGTGCGTTTACAAAAATTTATATACACGTACACAAACACCCAGACCCGAAACAACTATCTGCAGGTCAAATGTTTATTTCGTGCGGGGATCAAACCCGCGACACACAGCACAGCAGTCGATCGCTCAACCGCGTCGTCAAAAAAATGGTACTTATAAGTACTTTCCTGATTGGAGTAAGGAAAAAAATAACAACAAAGTTAACTGACGTTTTGTACATAAATTATACAAATCAAGTGAAATAATATTATTATGACCAATGAATAGTCATTGAGCATAATAATGTTATTTCAAACAAAGAAAGAAAGAAAATATAAAAGAAAAAAAATCAGTTTAGCCATTAACGCGTGAAGACGTAACAAACAAACTCACTTTCGCTTTTATAATATTGGTAAAGAAGTAAGGATTAGTAGGATCACACAAACTCTTATTGAGTATTAATTTCCTTTCTTACTAAAAGTTAAGCAAATCATACACATACAGTCTAAGAAAAAACATTGCATTAAAAAATATCCAAGAATTATAAGAAAAAAATTGATATAGGATCACATCGGGAGAAAAAATTGGAAATAATAATAGTCATACTCTAGTCTTCACTTTTCTCTAATTCTTTATTTAAAATAACCTGAGTATTGGACCGTCATGGCCGACCAGCCAGCACTCGGTTTTGGTTAAGATATAAAACCTCTTACAGTATCGTAACTACCTGGGTAATGGGTTTAAAATGAAATTACTTAATACATTACCAATTAACACTATAATTACTCTTAACCCTTTGAGAGCCTTTGCCAGACCATAAACTCGCGGTTGCAATTTGATGAATTCTTAAAACTTCGTAAGGTGGAGATTACGAAATACTTGAAATATGTTTGACCAACACGAATTCCAGTTACAGATGGTTGAAAGGTTGTCCGTGAGGAGACAAAGCACATTTGAGATCTGACCCGTCTATGAACCCCCACTTGTCTTATGGAAATACTCTGAGCTCCAACCGACTCGGGGTCAACGTCTGATTTGACGTCAAAACGAAAATTTGTTATTCAGACATCATTTTATTGTGTTTTCTCAGGTCATGGCAAAGGAAGTTTTGTATACCCATCTCAGTTTGGCATATAGCGCCAATCAACCACCAAGGTTTGAGAAGAACCAAAATATGCCCAAATTGTTGCTGTCTTGAAACCTGCTGATGGGAATGCCCAAAAATTTAATGAATAATTTGAGATTTTTGATTTTATTTTTCTACTTAATTACGTAACAGAGGATCTTTATTAGTATCGTTTTAGGCTGAAAAAGCAATTAAATGTGAATTCGCACCAATAAACGTGCAATTGCAAACGCGTATATTACTGGTCCTGTATTATGATACGTATGAGATATGATATCGACAGTTAGTTCAGGTAGCGATAGCTATCCTTACTATATATATATATATATATATATTATAATCCTTACTAATTTAATATTATAAAAGCGAAAGTGAGTTTGTTTGTTTGTTTGTTACCTCTTCACGCTTTAATGGCTAAACCGATTTTGATGAATTTTGGTACAGACATAGTTGGGAACCAGGAGACGGACATAGGCTAATATTTTTTTGAAAAAAGGGGGATGTGAGGGAGAAAGAGGGAAGAAAAGGGAAAACTTAGCGTTGCTATTACAAATCAATAAGGCGCTACCGAGTTTAACGCGAGCGAAGCCGCGGGCAAAAGCTAGTCGTTTATAATTGCGAGTTCTTGGTACAAGTTCACATTCAATTGTTTTGTCTAGTTACAGTGATTTGTCTATAGAGAAATGACATTTGCCTTCGCATCATTTCGTATTTCTGCAATGACTTGTCAAAGGATTGATAGATATATCGTAGCTTATGTCAAACAAATGAAACTATTCCATAACCGATAACGCTTGTAAAATGTCACTGTCAAGGTCTTCAAGTTATGTATTCATATGACATAAAAATACTTGATATTACATTACGGTAGCTTATTTTATTGAATTCGGCGGGAGGAAATTTGGATTAGTTGGTTGTTGATCTTGTCACAGGAGCACGAACCAGATGTATTAAAACCAAAAAGCAGAGTCCATAGACTAAAAAGCAAGACACGCACGGCGTGACATTTCTTTAATTTTTTTCTGTAAGAGCTCACGCGTAATTTTTTTTTTATATATAAACAATACAAGGTCGATTTTATTAAAGTCCGGACACAATCTTGGTCATATTTATGGTGCTCCTGCAGATTAGTGCTACTTACTTCAACACACTCAGTGTTGAAGATCCACAGAAATAAAAAGTAAACAACCAGTGCATGCAACTGTCTGTTATCATGTATCTTGACTCACATCTCATTTCACACGAATTTCAATGATCAAAACAGTTTTTGACAAGTCATACGTAACTTTGAATAGGCAAAGGTATCGTCCACCCGTGTCAAAAGTAAAAATGGCTACCCAAGTAGTTGTATTGTCAGTTTATTGCCAAATCATTGATCGTCGATAAATATGTGGATCATTCACACGGTGGATCGCGACAGGTGGCAGCACTTGCTATGTCACTCATAGATCGAATCGCAGTCTATTGAATTAGATTCCTTTTTTGAAAAAATGTGACGTTTGTGCGTGAGGTTGGTTCCGTGAAGAATATTGATGTCCATTTTGTTGTTAAATACTAGGTATACTGAAACTACTCTAAAAATCCCAAAAACAATGTTTATAATAAAGTTTGACAGCATGAATGATAGTTTACACAATTTAGAGAAAACCGCAATCTTACAATTCTGAAATTGACGTTTTTCACCAAAAATAGTCGTAATATTTCCTTTACTTTTTGTGATTTGCATTTCGTAGTCACTGTTGCTGGAAAATCATTTATACGCCCGTGAAAGATTTTTCCAGAAAATTTGACTGAACCATATTATGTTTTTTTAATCTAAAACTGTTGAGGGAAAGCATATAGACTACCGATATATAAATTTAATAACCTTTAGTATATTTTTGTGGAGATATTTTATAAAACACATGTCGAAATTGACAAATATTGCTTCTCTCTTATTATGTAGGTAACATAATTTTAGCGCAATTTCCACAGGATTAGTCTCTAAAATCATATTTATTTACAAATCGAACTTTTGACGAACCTAACATTAAAAGATTCGAAATTCTCGCGGATCTCCAAAAGTAGACACATCAACGACAAATATTTTGTAGGCGTGCGACGTTGTTTTTTTGAAATTTGAATTTGGAAGCCCCCAGGTTCAGTGTGGCCAACCAAAATGCGTTTGTCGTGTAATCCTCAAGGGATATGGATTATTTTTTTCTCATTTTTTCAATCAATTATTATTTTTTTGAAACATTGTACTTTGCGTGGGATATCGGGATGAAGGCACGTCAAGTATTTCATACGGTTTATTAATTTTCTATTAGTTATTGTTGCGTTTTTTCTTTGTTACGTCCATCTAGAAGGAATTCAATTAGGTACTGCGTCATATGGTTTTTTTATTTAAATAAAAATATTTGATGGACGTGACGATAACCAACATTATATCAGGCCTGTATTTCTCCGAAGGTTTAGTGTTATGGGGCTATTTATCAGAAATTATTCAGTAGCTACCGTTTAACTTTGACGACACGGTTGGCGCAATGGCTGAGCGATCGACTACTGCTGCGTGTCACGGGTTCGATCCCTGCACGGAACAAATATTTGTATGGTCTACAGATAGTTGTTCCGGGTCTGGCTGTTTGTGTATGTGAGTTTGAATGTTTGTAAACGCACCCACGATACAGGAGAAATGGGGCAACGTCTGTAAAAAAAATTAGAGGTGTCAAGGGACACCCGGATGGAACGAAGTTCCTATAGAAATGAAAATATCTGGCTTGCTTTATATAAGAGAGAGAGACAGACAGACAGACAGAGAAACATGCGACGCCGCACAGCTTACAATAGCTTACTATAGCAAAAAGTGTCGTGACAACTTTTCGTAAGAATTTTTTCCGTCTAGCCCCCTTTCGCAACGCGCGATAAGGAACTTCGTTCCAAAAAACATACTCAGCAGAAGTTACCGCCGCTTGATAAATAAGGCAGTTCTGGATATTCGAGAAAACATGTTTTACCTACTCCTGTAGGTGAAAATTTGAAATCTTTTCCAGAAACTTCCAGACCGTACATTTCTTGGAATTCTCGTTCAAAAAACCGTTTAAACGTAAATAAACTATTTTTCTTTCTACAACTCGACTGTTCAATTAATTACTTTTTACGTGGAATACAAACTTAGTACAGACGCCTGCACATCAAGCTACTACAATCTGTCAGATTTCTTTGATAGATTTTCGACTTTATTTCTAAATAATAAGGTTCATTGGGAAAAAATTATAGTTTCGGGTAGCTTGATCTGCAGGCGTCTGTACCTACTGTTATCGTAGTAACACAGTAGGTAAAAAAGAAAACTTGAGTATTTTTTTGTCGGAATTTTCCGATGTTTTCCTAGTAAACCGGTTATTAATAGAACAGAATATATTTAATAGAATATGTTTATTTAATGATCAAAAATTGACACAATAAATCTTAGATATAATGTTAGTATAACAAAAACGGCAAGGCAGTGGCTGAGCGATCGACTGCTGCGCTGCGTGTCAGGAGTTCGATCCCCGCAAGGAACAAGTATAACCTACAGGTTGTTATAGTTGATTCGGGTCTGGCTGTTTTTGTATGTGAGTTTAATTTTTTGTAAATGCACCTGCGATACAGGAGTAATTTTTGGGTTTGGTTTTGGCTTTGGACTTTTTTTTTCTTTACATAAAGGATTCCCCACACTAGGAAATTCTCCTGTGTCGTGGGTGCGTTTACAAACATTTAAACTCACATACACAAACAGCCAGACCCGAAACAACTATTTGTAGGCCATACAAATGTTTGTTCTGTGCGGGAATCGAACCCGCGACACGCACCTCAGCAGCCGATTGCTCAGTCGTCAAAATCAAAACTTTGTTTTGGCCTTGACACTGTGCTTGTTGATTTGCATCCTAATTTCTTAAAGCCTTCTTTCTATGAGGGTAGGCTGTCATCCACCACGCAAGTCCAGTGCGGGTAAGATAATGTCACATGTCTTGGATTCTTTCATTCCAAGACATGCCACCTCCTTCAGATGTCCTCCTTCACCGTAATAATGCGTCTGCCTGGATCCAAATCCACAACATACAATTCGCAAGTCGGGGCCTTTAACTGTGCTATCACCGCTTTCAATCTCAGTATGATTAATTAACTAGAAACACATCTTATCTTTGATTGATGATTGAGAAGCTCGTGGCTAAATAATAGCAGCCGCTCAGTTTGACCTTTAGTTTAAGCCGCACTTGTCTAGGTTGGTCTGTGGATGGGTGACCACCCGTTACATACCGAGTATCCTCCGTGCCTCGGAAAGCACGTTAAGCTGTTGGTCCCGGCTGTCATTTGTAGATCTTTTACAGTCGTTACAGTAGTCAGTGTCCCGAAAGTCTGACAATCAGTCTTACCAAGGGGTAACGGATTACCCAGTATTAACTGGGTTATGGAGGTCAGATAGGCAGTCGCTCCAAGTAAAATACTGGTATTCAGCTGCATCCGGTAAGACTGGAAGCCGACCCCAACATAGTTGGGAGAAGGTTAGGCAGATGATGACATCTTGTCTTTGATTTTCATGAGCGAAACAGCCTCTTAACCATCATCTTAAATTAATAATCAGGAAGGAGCAACTGATTGGAGTTCTGAACTAATTTCCTACAGTCCTACAAGACGATAAAGCTTAAGCTTCGTATACCTTCCGCCATTAATAATTTCCATGCAGTATTTATTACTGTTCAGTAATCCTCAAAGTGTAGTCTTGTGTGGCCGTTCGGTTGGCTCCCCTGGGACTTGGAACACAGCGGTGTTGTATTACCGTTTGTTTTGTTATGTTGGTAGTTAGAGGTTAGGGAGTGGTGATGTGTTTTTGTTTTGGTGCAGAGGTTGTAAACCTAAACAATGTGTCTAGTTAATTTGATTATTGATGAAACGTTTCATTCGTTTTAATTTATATTTGACTAGCTTTCGCCCGCGGCTTCGCTCGCGTTAAATTTTGGGTAACACAGTTCACCTTGCGCCTTATTGATTTGTAATAGCAACGCTAAGTTTTCCCTTTTCTTCCCTCTTTCTCCCTCACATCCCACTTTTTTTAAAAAAATATTAGCCTATGTCCGTCTCCTGGTTCCCAACTACCTCTGTGCCAATATTCATCAAAATCGGTTTAGCCATTAAAGCGTGAAGAGGTAACAAACAAACAAACAAATAAACAAACAAACTCACTTTCGCTTTTATAATATTAGTAAGGATTGGAATAGCACTCAATCACGGTTAAAAGAAGTGATCTTAATTTACCTAGCTATTGAAAATTCACCCTGTATCTCATTTTAGCGTGTCAATAACAATCTGAATTGTGTCGGTCCAGCCCAGAGGGAATTCTTATAGAAAATTCCAATGAAACTTTTTGTCCAACCCGTTGTTCTTTGTATAGGTAATACTCATATTTAGTTCAATAGTGGGGTAACATAGGTATAGTACGGCCAACGAGAAGCGATACCAAATGTAAACAAAACCCATGCTAAAACCCCATCTAAAATGGCCGCCCGAATGCTGGCGAACCCGTCTTAACGTTGTCATGTTTTTGCCGGGAGAACGAGACATTACGACAAAGGCACAAGATGGAAAGAGCTAAATATTAGATTGTCAACGCCACAGTTGTTCTTTAGGTTAATGACCTTTCGTATCGCTGCTAGTTGGCCTTAGTGTAGGCCTTAGTGTAGTAAATTTGAATAACGTAAAATATCTTCTCTTCCTGAATACAACCTAAAAAGTACCTATTCATTTTACAAAAATCGAATAAATCTATATCTGCTGTATCTATCCCGTTATTCAATTTCTCGTTTGAAAATGGAACACAGGATAGAATTAAAAAAAAATCGGTTCAGTCCGTTAACGAAAAAGCTTAAATGAAAAAAAAAACTTTTCTCGATGGAAAAAACCGACGATGGATTAAGGCGAACGCTTCATTGCCGATTATAATTTTCGCTCGGAGAATCGGCATCTCCTTTTTATTGTTCACTATGGTTGAGCCGTGGGTTTGTTCGAACGATATTCTGGATATTGTGAATACAAAAGAATTGAGAAAATAGATAGGAATTTCAGTTGACGTTTTGGATATTAAGTCCACATTCTGCCGATATCTATTTAGGTATATTGACAAGTGGTTTCATAATATTAGCCACATATGAGGATCTTAAAGGAAGCAACGCTAGCCAAGGCCTCATTTTGTGGAAGTGTGACCATTTATGGTGGTAATCTGTGCCTCAGAAACCACGTTTAGCCTTTGATCCTGGAAAATTAAAAAAGAAATTGACAGTTCTTCAAAGTTTGAATCTGACAGCCAGTCTTACCAACCAATATCCTGTTTCCCAGTGTTTTGGTTGTAGACGTTAGATAGGCAGTCAAAGTCACTCCATATAAAATACTGGCATCTATTAGTATTTGTTGCATCAAGCGTAGCGTTGTGCTACGGTATAGCTACGGTGATGCTACGAAATTACGAAGGTCTACGAAACCCATAGACACATTTTTCACAAACAAAATTGCCAGAATTTTTCCAACGACTATTCATGGCAAATCCACCTACCCCTATAAAAAAAAACTAAAAATACACAACGAACAAACATACAATCACGTAGTAACGTATTTAATCGTATTGCATCTTCGCGAAACATTTTTTTACTTTTAATCCTCCAGGTGGGCGCAGAATGCTTTTTAATTGGGACGTTAGGTAACAATGGGGCGCAACCCTTATAGAAATCGTTAAAGAACGTTTGACAATGCTTCATGGACCATAGCGTTACTGTGGTGCCAGTATCATAACAGTGGGAGGTCCCGTAAACAGAAGGTTACGAAGTTCTTTAAGATTCTATTTTTGAATATTTTTTTGTTTTTTTTTCTATAGTAGTTTATCGATGGGAATAGTGTGGATAAGGCAAGCACAAGAACGTAGAGCTTGGCATAAAGCATATAGAGGCAAAATCAAAAGTCATTTATTCAAATTAGGCTGATAATCAGCACTTTTTGAACGTCAGATTACAAGAGACAGTCCCACAAAAACGCCCTGCCCTTCGCCACTTCCTAGTGTTTTTAGGCCTATGTCCAGCTGTGGGTGAAGTCGGGCTGTCTATGATAATGAGTGATGTCGTGGATGGTTTATAAGAGTAGGGGGACCAAAGAAACTATGGATGGACTTTGTTGCTCTAAAGCAGGTAACTGCTAAGATGCCGAGTACTAAAGAAGTATGGAAAATGAAAACCCCAAATAAATTGGTATCAGTAGAGAAAAGACAATGAAGTGTTAGTTTTTATGTCTTTTGGTGAATAGATATTGGATTCGACAGATCTTTGATGAATCAAGTCGATTTTAAAATATTTCGAGCACTGAAATTCTTCTTAAAAAACAATCTAACAACAAAAATAATTTTGTTAATAACACAAGGAGATAGTAGTCTCGTAATAAAAGAATATTTATTGTATGTTCGATTCCATAGTATTTATTTATCAAACAAAAGTTATAAATTATTACATATTAAATAATTACTACAGTAAACAAAAAAAAAACAAGTTACCCGGTTCGTCAGACATGGATATTTTATTCTTTTAAACCGATCGACGTTTTCAACTCAAAAAATTTAATTAATGAACTGTTTGTTTTCCATCAAAAAAGCTTTATTCGAAAACATTATTATTATATTATGTTTACGAATACTTCATTTGTACTTGAAGAGCCTTGAACTTATCTCCTTTGCTGGCTGTACATTCCACTCAAGTTCGGGGAAACATCAATTCGAAGAAATTTGATCCGTTTTCTATAACACATTTTACCATGTAATAATTATATTCGATTAAGCCACCCAGTGTCATGGAGATCTTTGTTGAATAGAGCCAATCCAAAATATTGCGTGTACTCAAAAACGACCTTTTAACAAAAATAATTTAAGTAATAACACAACGAAATATTAGACTTACAATAAAAAAGAAAAAAAAAATGTCCGTCGCAGAGACAATGAGCACAAAAAGAAACAATAGACAAATAAAGACTAACAAATATTTGGAAATACATAAGGACGGAACAAAAAAAAGAATAACTGTTTTATATTATCAAAATAATTGTTTTTCTATAAATGAATGATGAATACGTCACGCTAAACTCTTGGGGTCACTGTAAGAATAGAGAGTGGGTTCAAAGAATTATAAGATTACAGACTGAAATCAGGTGTATAGTAAATAATTAATTAAATACATTATAGTGCTCTCTTTAGATGTGAAGTTGATAGGCTTTATAGATATACCTTGGATAGAACCTACTGAATAAATAAACAGGATTAAAAAAATATGTCTTCAAACTCTTTAATAGCAACCGTCTTTGCCTGATAATTATCTATTTCCTTTTTGAAATAAGAACCTGATTGGTAAGGATGAATACAGTTTGAAAAGCCTAAATTAATATTTGTTAGCCAAATTACTGTTGAACAAATATATTTTTTCTTAAGTTTTTTAGAGCAAGGTGCACTATTTTACTAACCGAGCTTATGAAATATGGCCATTTCCTGTCTAAAACTATTCGACATATAGAACATCCGTTTTATTATATTTGAACACGTTACAATGCCCTGTTCCGTCCGATTAATACCAAATACAACCTGTAACTAAATCAATTATACAAAAAATCTATCTCAAATAAATCCGAAACTATAAAAAAAACATTAAAGTGACCTTCCGATCGGTCAGGAAACGAAAAAATCCACCGAAAAAAACTATAAAAGCCATAATTCACAATTAAAAACGGCTACTGGTCATGGCCAAAAGTATACATAATAAATTTCTTCCTTAAAAAGGTCGAATGAAAGAGGCAGGATACAGGCACAAAGGCGGGACAACGTCTGGCGCAGCGAGAAAAAAAATAAAAGTTGTTTATGGTCATTTATGCCGCCAACGCTCCGAGTTTTAAATTTAGAATTAAAACTTTTTAAAGCGAGGTAGCGATGTGTAAGTTTAATTCTGTATTCTGTTGTGTCTGATAATTTTGGATTTTAACCCTTCTAACGACGGTATTCATCTGTAAGGTACATACGTAATAATATGTTGGCTTGGAGGAATGAGGCGTATATATTCAACTTTATACTAGGTATATTTGAGGAAGTTAAAGTATTTTTTACGGCAATATGTGAGTAGTTGTATCTGACTTAAAAACAGAGTTTTTAAATACCCCTTAAAACCCTTAAATCTAAGACAGCATTCATATGCAACAAGCGTATAATTCCGTTACTGCACAGAAAAAAAAGGTTTAGTAAGCCTGCAACTATAGTCAAATAAACAAAGTGCTATTTACTTTATAATAAAAAGCTGAAAACAACGAATTTTCATATAGGCAACCTTATCTAAACTTAAATTTCAAAATCAATATAAGAACGAATGTTTTAGCTCAAGTTTGTAGATAGGTCGACGTTGAAAATCTATCGAAAACATGTTTTTTTGCAAGTAATATTGTTAGTGGAGGCAAAATCAGTTTAAGCTGGTCTTAAATGTTTGTCTTCTGCAACTTCAGTTTTCGTAAATAATGATCAACAATCCTCGAGGATATCCTCAAGGATTGTTGAAGATTCGGACACAATATTTTCGGACACAGTGTCCGAACTAACACATTTTAATTGAACTATTTTTTTCACTGATAATTCAGACATCATAAATTTTTGATGCTGTTTAGTACAGTTAGATTTCTTTTTAATAAGCTGTATAATACTGGTATTCAGTTGCATCCGGTAAGACTGGAAGCCGACCACAACATAAGTAGATAGGAAATTCAGCTGCATCCGGTAAGACTCGATGCCGACCCCAACATTTTATTTAAAATGGCTGTTTTATTTAAATCTGGTCAAAATCTGTTTTTATTTTACAACTATGCTGACTGGGCAGAAGACGGATTTCTATAATTAAGTTGTCGTTGGTAGTTTTCATCTGATTGTATAAAACAACAACATTTTTAATGGTGTTCCAACCGTAAAACTTATCAAATCGGACACTGTATCCGAAAATAGTGTGCCCAAATCTTCGGCAAGCCCCATATAACTAACGAACTATTGCAAACCGTCATACAACAAAATAGGAATGTCTCTTATTTATTTAGATACTAGTAACCAAATAGTCACAAAAAATAGGTAGTTTCACAAAAATACCAAACAAATACACCTGTGCTAACAATCGATTAAAAAAAAACGACAAAACTTCATTCATAGAGAACGGAACTGACAAATCATGGACAAAGGATGCGTCGGGCCGTAGACAAATTCTCACGTTTTTTTTTAAACTCATTGATGACCACGGTAGCAAAATTTATGACGTCTAGGTGCGAAAAGGTTGTGAAAGAAGGTTAAATATGGTTTAGAAAAAATATGAATTGTTGGTAAATTATACGGTAAGAAAAAGGTACAGTACTAATGATAATGTGCGATTATAAACGAAATAAAAACGTGTAATTTATAGCGGTTAATTATCGTACTATTAATAATAGTGAAAGAGAAAGCTGTCTGTTCTATAATACTTAAGCTGATAATGTGATAATACCCGTTTGTTTTTGATGGTGTGCAACAACTTATGAGTTTGGGAGTAGGTTTAGAGTTTCAAATGTCACTATTGGGGGCCGGATTTGAAGCCAAAAAATGAAGAAGAAAAAAGGTAGGTTTTGCACAGTTTTTTTTTAGTAACAGATTAGTTAGAGACTGCATCTTTGTCTCGTTGATGGCAATAGGCTTGCCCTTTACTACATAGGACTTATCGTAAAATATGGGTGTTGTATGGAGTACCCATTTATATGAATAAGTTAGTACACATCGTACATAAAGGAGAGAAAGAAGGGCAGAAAGAAAAAAAAATCTGTTGTTTAGACTCGCACAGGCCAAAACAATGAAACAAAAGATAAAATAAGAGATTCCTCTTCTTTTTTATCCTGTTAATATTATAAAAGCGAAAGTTTGTGAGGATGTATTTACTATTTATTTATTTATAGTTAATTAAAACGGTATATACCTACATACACCAATTCCAATAATTAGCATAAAATGTAATTAAATGCGTAGTTAATGTATGTATGTATGTCTGTTTCTTGCTTTTTCACCCAAAAACTACTGAATGGATTTTGATGAAACTTCACAATAATATAGCTTACATTTCAGAATAACATATAGGCAATTCATAAAGATATATTGTAAATACTATCACTATACAAGTGAAACCGCGGGGCGCAGCTACTACATACATAAACTCACGTCTTTTACCCAAAGGGATGGGCAGAAACCCCAGAACACCACCTGCTTCGCAGTGGCGGATTTACAAATTTGCCGCCAGTAGGATGTAAAATTTTTGCCGCCCCTACTGACCTTTGTAATTCAACAGGTACGCCAGTTAAATTCACAATCATTTATTTACATTTATTCTGAAATTGTAACTTTATGGTTTGTGTTCTATCGTCCTCATTACATCGGCTCTTTCCCATTATTAGAATGATCGCGAACAAGGGGATAGTTTTAACCGTTTTTAGCTTACTAATGCAAAACAATGGACCAAATTTGCCGCCTCCTGGAATCTGCCGCCCTAGGCTCCAGCCTACTCAGCCTAATAGTAAATCCGCCACTGCTGCTTCGATTCTTACATACCTATCTACACGCACATCAGTTGGATGTATTTTATAGTTCGTAAAACCCCAATTTGATAACAACTAATTAGATTATTGATAATTATGTTGATAATGGACTTATCTGTAATTACAGTAGCACAATTTTCGGGGTTATAAGTAAAAATTAATAGCACTTCCGTTAGCACAAGCAAAGATAATCTTTATAAAATTATAAAATTTTAATCACTATCTGTTTCGTGGAAATATCGATTTATTATCATGTTGTTTTAGCAGCAGGTGGCAGCTAGGTCCACAGTTTGATTCCTGTGTCGAGTAGTGTTATTGAGATTTTCCTTTTTTAATGGCAGCTCTGAGTCTAGAATATTTTCACTTAGTTGATAGGATATGGTTCATTCCTGTTATACGGGCATCAACCACACTGTAACAAAGGAGGAAGTAATGGTTAAGTCGGTATGTAATGTGTGATTGGGTAGTCATCCATCCACGGACCAACCTAGGTAAGCGTGCCATAAACTGAAGGTCAAACTGAGCGGTTGATATTAAAAAGTTTCTAACTCCTAGTAGGTTGGCCTGGGTCTTCAGAAAGTTGAAGTAGTTTTTTTTTTTGTCTAACTCTCTTATTTAAATATGTTGTATATTTATTACAATACAGTATTAATGTTTTCTAGTAGTTTTTTTTCTGCTATTGCACCTACTTTGATAGTCTGCATCACCGGAAGGTAGACCGGTAGAAAATGCCCAAGAAATTAACTCCGCGTATCTAAAGTTTTTAGTGTTGCATAAGGTATTAATAAATATGCACGGCCAACGAGAAGCGATACCAAATGTAAACAAAACCCATGCTAAAACCTCATCTAAAATGGCCGCCCGAATGTTTGGCGAACCCGTCTTAACGTTGTCATGTTTTTGCCGGGAGAACGAGACATTACGACAAAGGCACAAGATGGAAAGAGCTAAATATTAGATTGTCAACGCCACAGTTGTTCTTTAGGTTAATGACCTTTCGTATCGCTTCTCGTTGGCCGTACTATAGAAAAAAATACATCAGCATTGCCTTTCTTCATCTTACTACAGTTAATTACCATCCCATTCCATCAAATAATGATTTTTAATAAAAAACCATATCTCTCATCCACAAAGGGAAGCCCAATTTTCATTCAAAAGAGTTCCGTTGTACCATAGAGAGGAGAGACCATAGACAATTGACAGAGCCTCGTGCGAGGCACGCGTCGGCGGCAATAGGCACAAATTGAGTGCTCCAATTACGGTGTCGGGTTGACTATGTAAAGGATGGGTGCTTTTTGGGCAGATGGAGTTTTGTAAAGTACCTAAGTTTAAAGATGCTTTTTCGGTTCAATTTTGAGTCATTTGAAGGTGGATTACCCAGCTATTTTTGTCATTAGCAGAAACTATATTATTAGCATATTAAACATAAGGTTTTATTGTTGTTACACGTTTCTCATACTTAATTGGAATGTTAAACAAACAATAAAACCTTTAATAGAAGACCATAAAAAAGCTGATATGGGTGCCTATAACAGGTACTTAAATGCAACATTCGTTATTAGATAAACACAGGTTGGTAAACATGCAAAATACAATATTCCTAACAAAACACACACTTTGTAACTTGGCCTATGTTTACAAATAAAGGATTGTGATTCTGAAAAATAATTTAAATATTACTTGATTCGTAATAAACTTTTACAAAAGACGAAGTTAGGGGGTGGGAAATCTCAAAAGAAACATCCCTGTTCAAAAACCATCATGACAGATCCAAATAATCATATACCCAGACACAATTCTTTATTCTCTAACCTTTTCATTACACATTCTCGTCACTTCTCCCACCCTGTATAATATTTCACCAACTTTTCCCGCCATTGTGATCCCCCGCCATATTTGCGTTACGCACGTGACTTGAGAATGGCGTCGTTCGAAATTCGAATGAATCAAGAGGATTGGCGGGTAATCGTGCTAAAACATCCGTTATGGCTATTACTAAGGAGGTGTTGGTGTTGCCATGGTAGAAATTAAATGTAAATAACGAGGGTAGTTGTAGTTCTGGATTAGTTGGTTTAGAGGTTTGGTTAATTGGTGGATAATTTGTTTACGTGGTTTATGCTACCAAAATATTGGCAAATGCGATAAATTTTCGCGGTTTACTTCTCTATGGGAGAGGTGATGCATAGTTTTCACATTTTATAGTTACTGTAAAAAGCAGGTCGAAATACGTAATTATACCAAGCGTAAAATGCTTTAAGATTATATTTTAGTTAATCATTTCAGTAATACATTATGTCAAATTCTGATTCCAAAGCTATGGCATTCTCTTCTATCTTTTTTTTATTAATTCTTCATTTAAATAACCTAAGCATTCGAACGTCATCTCAAACCAGCCTGCATTTTTAAAGGTTTGCTTAAAACCTTTAAAAAGTGAGTATTTAGTTTTAATTTTAATTCGCCTCACCTCCACGCGTTCCCGAGAAAAATGATCTTAACAGACAGACGGACAACAAAGTGATAATATAAAGGTTCTTTTTATTCCTTTTGATATACGGAACTCTAAAAACAAATAGGTAAGTAACTAAAAAATACAACAATATTGAAAATAATT
This sequence comes from Ochropleura leucogaster, assembly GCA_958449745.1. Taxonomy (NCBI): domain Eukaryota; kingdom Metazoa; phylum Arthropoda; class Insecta; order Lepidoptera; family Noctuidae; genus Ochropleura; species Ochropleura leucogaster. Next base: position 3,712,334 of record OY288226.1, on the reverse strand, counting down.
TATATTCAAAAGTGTACAAGTGCTACTTATTTAACATATTGATTAATTCTATCTAGATAATATATTTGGTGGTCGAACTGGTATGGGCGTTGACTTTAGATTATTATCTTTTGACATATTGAAATACATATGTCCGTCTCTGTCGTGGATATACATATGTATACCTATTTAAATGAGCAATATCTAATAAATAAAATTCTCGTGTCACAGTTTTCGTTCCCATACTCCTCGGAAACGGCTGGACCGATTCAAACGAAACTTTGTGTACATATCGGGTAGGTCTGAGCATCGGCCAACATCTATTTTCATACTCCTAAGTGAGCAGCGGGTGAAACCGCTGGGCACAGCTAGTTTTTGTATACATGTATAATCATATTCTCGAAAACGGCTCAAACGATTTCGATAAAATTTTGTGATTGCAAGCAAAATGGCCACTTTAACAAGTTTAACAGAATCATAATAGGAGCATACAATTCGACATTGTTACATTTTGAGTCAAAACTATATTTAACAAAATCAATCGTGTTCTGACAACCAGGACGTCGAGGACAAGATTGTGGTCAAAAGTAGGCATTTCATCTCCGTAGATGATGGGATAACAGAGATATCGAGAAGCTCGTGGCTAAATAATAGCAGCCACTCAGGTCGATCTTTAGGTTAAACCGCGCTTGCCTAGGTTGATCTGTGGATGGGTGACCCGTTACATACCGAGTTTCCTCCGTGCCACGTTAAGCTGTTGGTTCCGGCTGTCATTTGTAGATCTTTGACAGTCGTTACAGATAGTCAGTTTAACAGTTCATAACTAGGTGACTAGAATATCGAACACATAGATCTAAACTTAGATAGGTAACCCAAAAGTTGAGATATTTTTGTAATCCTTGTATTCGAATGCTAGGTGATACAATATGATAATTTACATACTTACAGAGATATTTTACAAGTTTTTTTAGATCATAAATAGTTATGATCTAAAAAAACTGTTTTCATAACTTCCCCTACAAACGATTTTTATGTCTCCCGAAAAATGTTCTTTTTTGCATTGTCTCAGTTTTGGTCTAGGTGTGCGATATGTACTAAATCTTCGAAATTAAATTGGTTAACGGTGAGCGATCGAGCTGAGTTTTTGCAAACACGTTTAACTTGGAAAACAATGCATTGGTTAGCTTGGCCGCGTTGACTTTTAAATAGGGTCACTAGCGGTATAAAACTATACCTAGCTAGGTCGCGTTCCCTAAATAGGGTTACCAGCATTACAAAAATCTACATATTTTTACATGACTCACTTTCTTTTCTACTATGTTCATCTTTTACCGTTGATCGCAGCTAACTTCCGTGCAGTCTTACATATTTTTATCATTCTTTATTGAAAATATGTTTTTAGCTGTGCTCAAAATCTATCTTGTTGGAAAACTCTCAAATAATTTAAATAAAACCTACAGCCAAGCAGCGTTGCTGTGTCAGACACATGCTACTTGAAATTGAAAATGTATGTTCCATAATTCAATTTATTAACAAACTAGCCCCTTCAAATTTGAACTAACATCAAAGTATCCCTAACGTCCCCACAATATTTAGGGTCCAAATTTATCCATATCAGCACCAAATTAAATTGAAAGTAACCTGTTTTATGCTTACACCAATCATTTCATCACTGATAAAAGGGGCGGCAAATTGAAAAGTCGAGTCCCGTGTAATCGAATAATCATGAACCCACATCAAAGAAATTTATCAATTTAATTCAAGAAATCGACTAAAAATTACGTAGCGAGCAAAATTGGCGCCTCCCTATAACATGGAAATGTCATTTAGAAAATTTTCGCGCGTTTTTCTTTTTTATTTGAATTTAGAACGTGTAGTGGCTCTTGCCATTAACCACTCTGCACGACAGGATTTTGACACATGACACATCAGCTGAATCGGTGGGGTGACGCGAATTGTCATGAAATTCAAGAATTTTCATCAATTTACAGCATTCAATTTTGTTATTAAAAATAAGTCACCGGGGCTGTATCATATGATAAGTTTGAGGTTTATATTTCCAAAAACCTCATAAGGTCGATAAAACGGCGTCAATCTATTGTAAAATGTGTGTAAAATACATATTATTACACCCTTCCAAAAATTAGGTACTTTAAAAACGCTGGAAATAATGCACATACACAAGAAAACCCTTTGATAATAAAATCGGAAATCCAAAATAAAAACAGTGAAATTCCATCTGCATTCTTATTTTTGCCATTTTACATATAAATTCAAAATAAAACACGATACAAATCTCGACAAAAAAATACTAAAAACTGTGTTGCAACATGACATTTCTTAGTGCTGACCGTAAATCTAAGTTTCATCATTACGATTAAAAAGTTGCATTCAACCTAATCGATAATCGAAATGGAGTAAACTTTAAAAAAAAGTTTTGGGACCATTGAGGAATTTACCTATGGAGATTGCATATTATTCTACTATTGATTTTATAGTTGTTCAAATATCTATGATATCGATAAGAAAAGAAAGACAACAACATTTTGTCTCGTGCTTTTTTGTTATGCTATAATATTTTCTTATGCGCCAAAATTTGAGGTACAGACGCCTGCACATCAAGCTACTACAATCTGTCAGATTTCTTTGATAGATTTTCGACTTTATTTCTAAAGTATTAGGTTCAAGGTTGATTGGGAAAATTGACAGTTTCGGGTAGCTTGAGCTGCAGGCGTCTGTAGATTTTGCTGTCAAACGGTTTCGCGGTAAAAGATTTTGGCTGTTTTCTTGAATGACGATGAATGAAAATGGCGGCCATTTTTGTAGGAGGTCATGCTAATTCTGTAGGTAACTAGTCAGGCACCCCAGCCGGCACAACCATAAAGTACCGCACCTAGAAAGCCATGCCTCCGCAGTAGAGCATTGTTTTAGACGGACAGGGACTCCGCACACATCGGGGCCCTAAAATATTGATATAGACACCCGACGCCCGACGACCGATGCATGTAGCGTCTCCCGCGGTGGCGGGCTTGATTTGAGGAGCGCCTCACTTCCCCTGCTCTAGACGAAGCGGGGGGGAGTGTCAGGGTTATGCAATAGAAGGAGCATGGGTGGGTTTTAGTCAGTACTAGTCTGACACTCCCCCCCGTTTTTTAGTTGTAGTAAGTTATTTGACGATTTCCCACCCAAAAAGAAACCCCGGTACACGACATCAAGAAAAATCCATTTTGAACCAGGAGTTTTCTTGGTGTCGTGTTTCCATCTCAATTGTGCTCTTTCTCTATAGGCCATTTTTACCCCAAGGCTTCCACTCCAAGAACACTTTGGCCTACGAGCCATGTTTTAGGAAAAAATGAATACGCTTTTCAAATAACCAATCCAACCAAACAATTTAGTCGAACAAATGTAATTTATCTTAGCTGATTTTTTGATGTGCTTACCAAGATCATAATTGGCGCGTTCTATATTCAACTTTATTTATTTCTATTTGCAATAAAATTCACATTCAAATAGTAGGTACAAAACCAAATTATTAATAAAATAGCAAATAAACATTTTAATTTAAATTTGAACAGCGAGCGCATTCCTTTTTTGATTTTTTATCTGAAAATAAAATTGGCGCGAATTTAGCCATAGATCAGTTGTGTACTGTTTGTTTTTGAATCGGTTTTAGTGGCGTAAAAGATATTATAATCAATATTTATAGTATTTTACACGTATTACAAAATTAATTTTTATTTTCTTCTATCAATTTCTGATATTCCTTAATTTAATTATTCGAGTTGATTGATTTACAAGAAAATAATCGATTGAAATAATCGTATTTACACATCACAAAATAAAAAAAAAAAGAAATGGATGTCAATTTCGAAAGTGAATTTAGTAGTGGTTATGAATATTCCGTGTTATTGGTCCTATTATTGCAAATTACGATAAGATCTGGGCATTGTCATGTTATTTATAATATTTGAAATGATATTTGTGTCAGTTGTTATAGAATCTATTCGTGAATATATGATATACTTAATGTGGAATTAAAAATGTAAACAAGCACGATTGGCGCGAAACTTCGACTATAAATTTCAAAATGTATCATTACCACTACTAATATAAGTTCAATTACGAGTGATTTCTTCACGTAATAAAAGGACACGTTAATCATGCCCAATAATGTGGAGTTTAAATGTCCGAAAACCATTTTTTTATGATTTTTAGCGTCGACCTACACTGCCATCAAAATGGCGATGATCGTAATTTACGCATTTGGATTTTATAAGACTTAATTAAGAAACTTCCTCAATAATTAAAGAACTTCTAATGACGTTTACATATGAGTTTTTTATTCTACTATCTTAATGAATGCACACCCATATTATTTATTAACCAGAAAATAAAATATTTACAAAAATAATGAGGAGGTCATATGACTTAAATGTCCGACCCCTTTCGGGGCCAGTACCGAGCCAGCGGAGGTTTGAATGTCGAGCCCCCGGTATACGGTTAAGTTAATAAAAATAATTTTCTTTTATAAAATGGGGTCTATTAGTTATCAAAAAATGAAAATTAGTGGTCCAAATTAAAGAAAAGAAAATGTTAAAAAAGGTTTTTGGGATAGATGAATTTAGCACCATGCACAGTTCTATGGTTGCAAAGTAAATTCAAAATATTGGGTAATTCTTGTCTAAAAATCATCATTATGTCATCTTCGTGCCGCTTGAAACAAAATCGAAGTGTGTATAATATTTATTTATAATTCATAAAAATAAATACGCTTAGGGGTATAGATTTGTATTAGGCATTGGCTAACCTTATCCGATAAAAATGGGATATGTAATTTATCATTTTCCAATAAGAAAATATTTATCCGTATATCATATCCATATCCGCTTAATATATCCGGGAGTGAAATAACATTTATAAATTCTATAATAGGCCCATGGAATGAGGCGAGAGGTCAGGTTTTCTGGTATATCTTGAAAATGGTTCCAAATCGAATGTAGTTCAAGACTGATAAACTCGCGAAATGGTAAATCATAATAATTGCTTTCCCTTCACACTTAACTTTAACGGCCCTAGGACTGTCTATATTTTTTTTTAGCTTAGTTAAGAATTAATTAATAAGTAGTACAATGATTTATTTGAGACTGATGTAATTTAATTATTTTAAGTTCAGGTAGATTCGTTATGTTTCGGAGATTTTCTTCGCGCGTCGGTGCATCGGTGTTGTCATTCAGTTCAATTGGAAAGGTCGAAGTAACGCGGATATAGGATATTTTGATCTTTATAAAAGGTAAGAAGTTGATATGTAGGTATAGCTTAGCCGCTTAGAGATATCCTTACTATCCTTACTAATATTATAAAAGCGAAAGTGAGTTTGTTTGTTTGTTTGTTACCTCTTCACGCTTTAATGGCTTAACCGATTTTGATGAATTTTGGTACAGAGATAGTTGGGAACCAGGAGAAGGACATAGGCTAATATTTTTTTGAAAAATGTGGGATGTGACGGAGAAAGAGGGAAGAAACGGGAAAACTTAGCGTTGCTATTATCAATATTTATCAATCAATAAGGCGCTACCGAATTTAACGAGAGCGAAGCCGCAGGCAAAAGCTAGTATTTAAATATATCCGAAGATATAAATGTGTCCGGAGTTACCCATGCCTAATTTGAACGTGTTTTATTTTGTACCAGAATTTTTTGTGTCCGTAAAAAGATTTTGTACGAATTTACGGTAATTGCAAGATAAAAATGACGTAATCTAATTAACCATGCATTTTCTTCCAAACAAACAGATATTCAAAATTTCATCTCATTCATTCACCGGGGACAAATTTAACTTCTTAGATTTTTTTAGAATATGTAGTTACATTGAACACCAAGCGGCACCAAACTAGAATTTAAAGAGGTTTGTACAAAATCTATATAATTGTGAATTCTAATTTTAAATAGACTTGTAATAATTCTCAATGATTGAACAAAAGAAAAAATACCTCGAAACAATTGCGAAGAAGAAACCAACATTTTACAAAATCTTCGTCGTTCGAAATTCAAAGTGTTCGTCGGCGCGTTCGTTAAAGCGTTACGATTCGATTTGTCGCCATGTTAGGTTAAACCGCGTCCGAAAAGTAAATTTATTGCATTATTCCCGCGTCGGTACGCCCTCGTTTCCGTCTTTGATCTACAATTTTCCCTTTTTTTTCACAAAACGGTTACTGATTGCTTTTTATGTCATCGAGAATTTTCTAAATTCAATTTTGTCTATTGTTAGATGAAGAAATTAACCTTCTGGAATTTACTTGGGGTTTAGTTTTAGTTTAAATTAGTATTCTATTTTGGTATGTAATATTTTGAGTATTATTTTACATAGGTTAGCTTTGTAAGTTTGTTCGTCATTTTTGGAAGTATTTATCTGATTCATGAGTGAGTTCTGAAATTAGGAGGAGAAAAACTACAAAAACCAATATTGTTACACTAAAAATTTCGTTTTAGATGTAAGTATAAAAGTACTTGTCACTTGTTGAGGGAAAAATAGTCAACGAGACCAATAAAAGTCACCGACTTCCGGAAGTAAAGTTATTTTCCACTTTATTTTTTGGAAGTCGGGTTTTGTTTTTTACAAAAAAGTTTTTTATAATTCACATTCACACACAACCCGGAACAACTACTTACGTGTAGGTCATACAAATATTTGTTCCGTGCTAAGGTCGACCAGCGTATGAAAATCATAATTTTGTCATTAGTACACAGATTAATCAATTACTTACAGTCTGACTTTTTTTCGTAGGAAAAACCTACATCATTTTATTTTATACAAGTACTGACATTTTCGCAACTTGTATTCAGAGAATTCAATAACGATTGACATTATACAGCATGTTTGAAAAGAAGGTGGTCATATTCAAGGTTTTGGCAAAACAATCAGCTTCCCCATACATTTGGGTTAAAAGTTTGTATGTTTAAAGGCTCGGCTTCATATTTTTCACGATTATGATGATGGTCCTACTGAGTCCTGTTTGATGGTTTTTTTTTGTGGATGGGAAATCACCAAATAACTTTCCCCGCTCTGGGCGGAGCGGGGAAAAACTTTAACACTCAATATCATAATAACTAGCAGGCGGTCAGTTATGATCAGGGACAAAAAAGCTATAACAATGGCGGAGATAACGTGTCTTTTGGCTTCGATAAATATACTTTTACCTTGCCGGGGTTGCGGGTTGGTTGAAAGAGATACCGCGGCCCTGGAACATAAAGGGCAAAATAAGGAACATGGTTGGGTTTTAGTCAGTTGAAGGCTGACACTCCCCGCCGCTCCGCCTAGATCGGAAAATTTATTTGATCATTTCTCATGCCCAAAAAATACATACACAGGCACATCTACCTATACCTTCAAAAACCATTTTAACTGTTTAGAATAGGTTGACCTGCCGCTGTGTGTACATCTATTACAGCCACAACTCTCTGATACATGCTATTTGTATGACAGGATGTTTGAAATACCTATCATCAACATAGTATCCTTGATAATTGAATAATGTTTTATGCAATATGACTCATGGGTGTAGCAGACAAGACGGGGCAGTTATACGAAATGCCAAAAAACCCATTGTTCGTCATCATTTTCCTGCCCTTGTCCTATTTTATTTGGGGTCGGCGCAACACGTTTTCTTCTTCCAATCTCCCTTATCAGATATCACGGCATCTTTTACACAAAAACGCATTGTTGAACTTTAGATAAGTTCAAATTTTAATCTCACCTTCTGAGATTAAGATTTGTATTTATTGTTCAGAAGTGTACTCAATAATATCAGCCGCTCGGGTCGATCTTTAAGCGGCACATGCCTATGTTGGTCTGTAACCCGTTACATACCGAGTTTCCTCCGCGCCTCGGAAAGCACTTTAAGCTGTTGGTCCCGGCTGTCATTTGTAAATCTTTGACAGTCGTTAAAAATAGTGTGCTTCAAATGTCTGACAACCAGTCTTACCAAGGGGTATCGTGGAACCTAGTAGTAACTGGGTTATGGAGGTCAGATAGGCAGTCGCTCCATGTAAAGTACTGGTATTTAGCTGAATCTAGTGCGTCTGAAAGCCGACCTCAGAGTTCGATATAGTTGGAAAAAGGCTAGACAGATGATGACTACAGTAATACCACATTTCAGTAGTCAGTCACAAGGGGTGCTGCAACAAGATTTTTTGTGGAAATACCCAATGACATTGGTCATCCCTGGATGCGCACCAGTAGCTCCAAGACCAGGCAGTTCTGCTTAGCTAATCAAGGGCAATCTTTGCACCCACAGTTTTGAAATATCAATTTGGATGACACGATTGGCGCAGTGGCTGAGCCATCGACTGCTGAGCTGCGAGACGCGGGTTCAATCACCGCACGGAACAAATATTTGTGTGGCCAGTTGTTTCGGGTCTGACTTTTTGTGTATGTGAGTTTAAATAGTTATAAATGCACCCACGATACAGGAGAAATTCCTAGTGTAAGTAGTGCAACGATTTAAAAAAAAACCTATATTAAATCGGACACCCAAACTTTGGGGACGAGTTGGCATTGACAGGAACGTCCAGGAAAACAGTCTCAGGCAACGATTGCGTTCACGAATACATGTTACCCCGATTCTTTTTATGTCACTGGTTAATAGGTTGTTCGCTCTATCGTTGACCTCTCTACCCCAAGAGAAGTTTAAGGTCAAGTTTAAGCACAATTCATTTTTTTTAAAGTTCATTAGCTCCTGTGTTGAAGAAATATTAGGACAAACGATACCAAGTCCCATATCAGGGCAGAGTCATCTACGAGTATAAATATCAGCAAGCATGTTTCTAATATCAATTTAATTGTTTCCTAAATACCCTGGACCCTAGGCTTTTGCGGTTTCAATAAAACCAAAAAGTACTACAACAAATAATGATTCAACACTCCAAACTGCAACCCTAAAAATAATTTCGCGTGTAATATCTCGAAAAAAAAAGCTTAAACCCCTCTCTATGCCCAGCGAGGCAGAAGAAACACTTCCTTGCGCCAAATGTCCGATTGAAACCACCCCCGCGAGAGTACCCCAGTCCTTACATGTTAAAGAATCCATAAATAATAGAGTTGACGTGCGTACGGATTGTGTTACCGAATCACCCCACCCCATGTAAATAGCGATTCTTGTCTATGCGCCTAATGCCTCTTTTGTCTGTGGTACGGATTTATTATTCATTTTCTTTAATACATCTGACGCTTATGAGTTTTGTATTGGCGATTTATTTTGTAATGTTATACTGGTTGTCGTTTGAGGGTCAAGTTTCTTACTTAGAAGCCGTGCTGTTTGGTGACTAGAAGTTAGTTCATGATTTTTTTCTATTGTTTTGTCTTTGGGTACGTAATCATCAAATAGTCAAAGAATCAGTGTCAGACTTTTACTGACTAAAACCCATTAATGTTCCTTCTTCTATCCTTCGTGTTCCGGGGCCAAGGTATCTCTTTCAAACCACCCATAAGCCCGGTAGGCGGTGGCCCTAGCAGGCCAGTCTAACACTCCCCCCACTCGGCCCAGAGCAGGGGAAGTTATTTAATGATTTCCCATCCAAAAAATAATGCAAGTCTCGAGTCACGATTTCTGAATGACCTTTAAGTTACAAATGACGGAGACCTCGACTTTTAGCGCTGATCAAGTTCGTTTTAATTCGATTATGAATGACTACCCACATGAATCAAGGAGACCACAAGTACAGTCAGCAAAATAATGAGTGGACACAGTCTATTGCAGACGCTTCAGGTCAGATGAAAGATATTAAAAGTGGTGGAGACGTTAGCCACGTGAACCTGGTAAAACATTTCTATTGATGACAAAAAAGTACACATGCAAACAGAAATGGCCAAATTTAAAGCTGCATTGGCACGTTACATTTATTTGATAGAAGTCAAAAAGTTATTAAAATAAATTGAATTTGGCGTCCATCAGTTTTTTTTTTTAAACTACATTATCTGACGATTCTGGTTACTTATTTTTTTAGCTGACTGTACTCACTTTTATGTCAGCAACTGTCCGAGTATTTATTTTTTTATTATAAATGATATAGTTTGCAAGGATACGTGGATATTTGTTACATTACCACGCAAAAGCAACGGAACGAATTTGGATGAAATTCGCCACACAGAAAGTTAACAAAAATGTATCAATCAAATCTTTATTCTAGTGTTGTTTGAAATGAAAGCAGTTGGCGTTCTGTAATAACTGCCTACCCTCATGTGCAGAAGGCGTAAGTTTACCAACCAACTAAAAAAATACAACACAGTTGTCAAAAATGTAATTAACCCCACTTTTGTACCGCGCAACCATAGACAAAGCAGACCGGTCGACTGAATTGCGAAATATCAGTGAATAGCCCATTTGTTTGAATTGCCATAGACTCATAGAGTGGCCGAGTGGCGCCGTGCCGTTCGTTTATAAAACACGCGCCATGACACCTACTCATGCGGCCTTATTCTGCCTTTTGAATTGTTCTATTATTAAATTTTTGAAGTTGATTCTAGAACGATATTACTTTTTTGTTTGATGAAGAGAATGGAGGGTTTTTTGGGGTTTTTGGATTTGAGATTTAGGAATTTAGTCAAGCGTGTTGCAAGACGTAGGTAGCTGATGAATGAAGTTTACCTGTACGTTCTTGGCAGAGATCTTTAAACGTTACTAAGTAGTCACAATAATTACAAGTGCCTCCTTGCCGGATTGCCACTGTGGGATATGGAGGCGATAGTCCTCGCGTGCCTGTATGGCGCGCGGAGGCACTACAGCGGGGGGAAACTCCGCTACCGCGGCAAATTGCCGCTCAGCGGACAGACCTCCGGTGCGATCTCATGGTGGCATGGAGAGAGCGTTGTCAGACTTATGTATGGGCCACTGACTACCTGTAATGATTGTTAAAGATCGCAGATCGCTCCTGACCGGCCTGATCTGAGCGGCTTACATTTTTTTTTACATAAAACGTTGCCCCGCTCTAGGAATTTCTCCTGTATCGTGGATGTTAACAATCATTTAAACTCACATACACAAACAGCCAGACCCGGAACAACTATCTGTAGGCCATACAAATATTTGTTCCATGCCGTGGGATGGAACCCGCGACACGCAGCGTAGCAGTCGATCGCACACCTACTGCGCCAACCGTGTCAACATTATTTAGCCAAAGGTTCGCAACAGCTCGCGTTTGTCCATTGGGTGTTTTAAAAGAACATAGAAATCCTTACTTATAATTTTATAAAAGCGAAAGTGAGTTTGTTTGTTACCTCTTCACGCTTTAATGGCTGAACCGATTTTGATGAATTTTGGTACAGAGATAGTTGGGAACCAGGAGACGGACATAGGCTAATTTTTATTTAAATAAAGTGGGATGTGAGGGAGAAAGAGGGAAAAAAAGGGAAAGCTTAGCGTTGCTATTATCAATAAGGCGCAAGGTGAAGTGTGTTACCCCGAATTTAACGCGAGCGAAGCCGCGGGCAAAAGCTAGTAACTGATAAAACAACAAATGTTGAACTAAACAACACCATTACAGATAACCCACAATGATCTATGTTTAGTTTAAATATAATACCGTATAGTTCCAGCTGGACATTGTTCCCATAGACTAACAATTATGCGAGCATATTCTGCTTTAGTAATACGTCTATGTTGAGGCACAGATTATATACGGATCAAAACAGATTGACCGCTGTTTGGCCGATTTACGTGTTGTGAAATCTGGTGGTGTTGGCTGTAAGAGTTAGTAATTTATTTAGTCCGTAGCTTTATTATAAATAGGAAGAACTATTACATGTTTTCTATGATTTTTGGGTTATATTTCAAGACTTATGCAAACGCATTTTAATATGAATGTTACAGTTAAAATTGAAAATCCGTCAGAACATTTTTTGACTGCAAGTTAAACTGCGTTTTCTCTATTTTTTTTTTTTTAAAGAAATCTTCATTCATAATTAGGTACAGACGCCTGCACATCAAGCTACTACAATCTGTCAGATTTCTTTGATAGATTTTCGACTTTATTTCTAAAGTATTAGGTTCAAGGTTCATTGGGAAAAATTGACAGTTTCGGGTAGCTTGACTTGCAGGCGTCTGTACCTAGAATTACTACCACAAGTTTTTGTAGTTTTTGAAGTGACTGTAACGGTTTAATTGAGATAAATGCTTTGAGCTTGAGATTAAGGAGGGCCTCAGAAAAGTCAAGCTATCTATAAAGTTTTCTTAGTTAATGTTTGTTAATATAGTTTTGACTGTGACTAATGGTACCTCACAACTACAGTACTTTCACAAGTTATTATGCCTTGTGACCGGGACTGTAGATTCATTTTGTTTCTTAACATTCAAATGTGCCTGTAATGGTCTAATTGAAATAAATGATTTGATTTGATCCAAAATATATTTTTGAATATCATCTCTAAACCGTATTCAGTTTCAGTTTATATAGCACTAAAATGATAGGTAAAATACTACTCTTGGACCAAGAATCGAACCAAGGACCGTATGCTTTGCAGCGCTTGTGCCCACTAGACCAAGACTAGGAACAAAGCAGTTTTTTTTAAAGCCTTGTTGAATAAACATTACTAAAAAAAAACAGCCTCGTTCTTCTCGTTGTCATTTAAAAAACTACATTTCTTGTTGAAGAATAAAACAGCAACACAGATGTCAAGGATCATTTTTTTTTTTTCTGGTGGGAAATCATCCAATGACTTCCCCCGCTCTGGGCGGAGCGGAGGGGCATGTGAGACTTGTACTGACTAAAACCCACCCATGTTCCTTGTATTGCCCTTTATGTTCCGGGGCCGCGGTATCTCTTTCGAACAACCCGCAAGCCCGCCAACATTTATCTACCTAGATCTTCTTTTTCGTGAGGCAAATGTCAAACTTGGTTACAGAGATTTTATACCATCCTCTCTGATTTGGCTTCTACTTCTTCTTCTTCTTCTTCCGTGGAGAAACATCTCTCAAACATGATTTCCTTACGATGTTTCCTTTCACCTTTCTGTGATAATCCTTATTATATTTATATTATAAAAACAAAAGTAACTTTGTTTGTTTGTTACGTTTTCACGCCTGGATGGATGAATTTTGGTACAGAGATAGTTCGCACCCTGGAGACCGACATAAGCTAAAAAGTTTGATAAGGGGGAGAAAGAGGGAAGAAAAGGGGAGATAAAGATATTTTTTCGATCATCACGCGGTTTAAAGTTAGCGTTAGCCCAAAGTAACTATGCCACGCGGAAGAAGTCACAGGCGGAAGCTAGTAATACAATTAAAGCATATAATAAATCCAAAAACTCAGAGGTGTGCGTCTTGGGTACGAACTTAAGACCCATAAGTTGGTAGACCGATGGTCACACCACATAGCTATCATTGCTTTACCTAGATGATTTTAATAAACCCTATATGGGTAATTTTACAATGGATTGTTTTTACATAATGATAATAATCAATTAACCAAAAAAATACATGATGGGAATCAATCAATCAATCTTGAATGTAAACGGATTAAATTAATTAAAAGATTATAGAACTTAGTGTCCAAATTAAGCTTATGATTTAAAATCATTTTATTGATCATTTCAATAACCACAATTTTATTGTTTTGACATTATAAAATTAATGATTGAATTTAAGTCGTATTTATTTATTTATAGACTTCAAATAGATTGCACGACGACTGATTAAGAATTAATTAATACAACCTTTTTTTACATATCTAATGAGTAAATTAAAAAGAATGCAACTAAAAATAAGCCTTTCCCAGAGAGGCGTAAATTGACATTTATCGTTTTTTTGTGAATTAATTGTAATTCACGAATTAATAATTGTAATTCACGAATTAAAAATTGTCATTCACGAATTAATAATTGTAATTCACGAATTAATTATAATAACACGCTACTGAAAGTGAAAATACTATAGTTTAATTTTGAATTGACTCAATTTAAATTGTCATCGAAACTCTAGGATAATTTACAATCAAACGCGGCTTCGCTCGCGTTAAATTCGCGGTAACACAGTTCACCTTGCGCCTTATGGATTTGTAATAGCAACGCTAAGTTTTCCATTTTCTTCCCTCTTTCTCCCTCACATCCCACTTTTTTTTTTTTAAATTAGCCTATGTCTGTCTCCTGGTTCCCTACTAACTAACTAACTATCTCTGTACCAAAATTCATCATCAGTTTAGCCATTAAAGCGTGAAGAGGTAACAAACAAACAAACTCACTTTCGCTTTTATAATAGTAAGGAAGTAAGGATTTACAAACAGAAAACGAGCGAAGCAGCGGGTAAATGCTATTGAATAACATTTTTATGATAGTATGAATTGATCAACTAAGTATGTACAAGTTTATGAACTAGCATTTACTAAACGTGGCCAAATAAAAGATGGATGCATTGTGCAAGGAATGATATGACGGAGAAAGGAGTAAATGATGCCATGACGTCTGATAGGGGAGAATGGGAGAAGAAAATGTGTTGTGCCCCAAATAGAATGGGTCAAGGGCAGGAAAATGACGATGATTTACTAAATGTGGCTAAATAATAGTTGCCGTTCAGAAGCCGGTTGGTCCGTAAATGGGTGAACACACATAACAAACCTAGTTTCCTCCGTGCCTCGGAAAGCACGTTAAGCTGTTGGTCCCGGCTGTCATTTGTAGATCTTTGACTGTCGTTATAGGTAAGTGGCTCGAATCGTAAAATTTACAATCAGTCTTACCAAGAGTTCTCGTATTATGATCGTTTATTTACTAACCACTTATTTATTTACCCTAGGGAGGTATGGCCGAGTAAGGAGCTTCACGGACGCTTTCTCTGGGCCTGGCGACGTTCCGGCGACCTCTTTGGAGAAACCGAAGGTTTTGTCTGTGCAATCATGGATGAAGTTATGATGACGAATAACTACCGGAGATTTATTGTGAAGGACGGCACGGTTGACATATACCATCGTCAAGGTGAATCAATTCGTCACATTATCTCTGGTTGTTTTCGCCTTGCTAGCGGAGAGTATTTGCATAGACACAAACTTGTAGCCAGGATTATCCATCAGCAACTTACAACCATTCTTACCAAGGGTTATTGTATTATTCTTATTACGCCTTTATTGCTGAAATTAAGCATAAACTTATAAACAAACAAACTTATAATCTAACACAAATATATTTCTCCGGTTTAGTGATCAGCGTGTCCTGTGACACGTAGGCCTCTTCCAGCTGTTTCCAGTCTTTTCTGTCCCTGGCTTTTCTTGACCAGGTAGCTTCTCCGACTTTCCTTATGTCATCCATCCATCTTTTTGCCTGTCTGTCTCATTTCCTTTTACCATCTCGGGGTTGCCACTGTTTTAGGATTGTGGTCCATTTTGTTCTGCTGTCCCTTGTCATATGTCCTATCCATCTCTGTTTCAACTGTCTTACTATTTTATAATATCGGGTACTAGCTTTTGCCCGCGGCTTCGGGATAACACAGTTCCCTTTTCCTGATTTGAAGGTACCTGCTACCTGTAGTTTTTGCCCTTGCACCTTATTTATTGTATTAGCAACTCTAAGTTTTCCATTTTCTTCCCTCTTTCATCTTCATAATCCACTTTAAATAAAATGTTAGCCTATGTCCGTCGTCTCCAGAGTCCCAACTATCTCTGTACCAAAATTCACCAAATCTGTTTAGCCATTAAGGCGGGAAGACGCAACAAACAAACAAACTCACTTTCGTTTTTATAATATTAGTAAGGATAAGGATTATTAATAATGTTTTGTTTGATAGGAGTATCGTATTACCCAGTGCTAAGTAGGCCAGACACACACTCGCTCTATTTAAAATACTAGTAAGGCTGTAAGACAACCCCAATTTAGTTGGTAAAACGACGGATGACGAAAGAAGTTAATAAACTAGGTACATTTGATTAACCTACTTGCAAAACTTTACCAAAACTGAATATATGGTATCGATATTAGGTAGAAATTCACTGTTGATCGATTGTCGTTATATAACGCAGTATATATATGTATATAGAGACGGAGTGAGAGTGCGCTTGGACGCTCTTCTTGTAATATATAGCTTGGAGTCGCATTCTGAAAGTTTTTGACCAAATCGAGTTTTTTAAACTGTAGTTAAATAAAATGTTTGTGTTTTTGGTAAAATATTAATTTCTATTTTTTATAGGAAATTAAGTTAAATATACTCCAATATTTATATATTTTTAATAAATAAGGACTTAATTAAGTTCTGTAAATAAAAGGTATCAATGAATAAATCCTCTCAAAATAGCAAATAATGTCAGGTTAGAAATTAAATATACTTACAATTTGCATTAAAATAAAACATCACGGCTGTAAAAAGGGTTAAGCAGAGGTGTTGCTAAAGCTAGATCTATATTTCGTCAATTTCTTGTTTAAGGGGCAATTTTTAACAACCCAATAACACTCTGCCTGAACTGAAAATCGACCCTAGGACCGCCTGTTCAGTAGTCGCTCTTGTGGCCACTTGACCAATGTGTCTCTTCAATACAATAATATATACTAGCTGGCACCCGCGGCTTCGCCCGCGTGATGATCGAAAAAAAGATATCTTATGTTATTCCAGACTATAATCTACCTCTGTGCCAAATTTCATCAAGATCCGTTCAGCCGTTTTGACGTGGAAGAGTAACAAACATCCAAACATCCACACAGACATTCGCATTTATAATATTATGTAGTTAAAACTAGGATTAGTGGGATAAACCATTGTTATTTTATAAATTCAAAAGAAACTTTACCTAACCGTTTCATATCCAACATGACTTAAACTTTGAAGCATCAGAAATAAAACAGCAGTAGGAGTAATTTGACATTGCCCTTTACGATTAAAAAAAAATGGCGGTAATGACCTATTAATAAATGAACAAATAGGGTTATTAAAAATTGCCTACGAGTTTCAATTAGTTAGCATCATCTACAATCCGTACTGTTTGTTTGTGTGTCTTCTTCTGACGTCTAAACGGTTGAACATATTTTGCTGAAATTTGGCTAGGTGGAGTTCAACTTGGGGACGGACATAGATTATAATTATATTAACACGCAAATAACATGGGGCGAGTGGGCCAGTTCAGTATTTTCAGAAACCATTACCTACTTAAGTAACTATTGTATCGACAATTTTTAATGAGTACCTATATTAATTAGTGACGTATTAATGACTAGCTGTTCCCCACGGTTTCACCCGCGCTGCTCAGAACCTGTTGGTCGTAGCGTGATGTTATATAGCCTATAGCCTTCCTCAAGAAATGGACTATCCAACACTAAAAGAATTTTCCAATTCCAACCAGTAGTCCCTGAGATTAGCGCGTTCAAACAAACAAACAAACTCTTCAGCTTTATAATATTAGTATAGATTGACACGCTAATAACATAGGGCGAGTGGGCCAGTTCAGTGTTTTCAGAAACCATTACCTACCTAGCTATTGTATCGACAATTTTTAATGAGTAGCTATATTAATTAGTGACGTATTAATGATAAACTTGGAACTTTTAGTGTCGAAAACTATGTTTTAATTTTGCAGTTTCATTCATTTGATTGGGACAACCGGACAAAGAGTACAAGTTTTATGATAAACATGCATATCAGACAAAATACGTTTAGATTTTGCCTCGATTTTGAGTTTTTTTTTAAAGATTCCAAGTCAATATTAGCAGCTGATAGCATTCTAAATATTACCGAATTATTAAAGAATCTAAAATTTTCCAAGCTTTCGATATCTAAATATAAAATTAACCAAATTTGATGTTTTGTATATTGCCTCAATGCCAGGTTATTTGGTTTGGTCGCCGTTCAAAAATAGTCCCATCTACTTCAAGCCAGTAATGATTACCACTATAACTATAAATCAAACGTATTTTATAGCTAACTATTATTACACAAAATAAAAAATAATGAAAACCAAACGAATTGCAGAATGTGACGTGTTACGCGCAGCAGCCGAGGGAGAGGGGTGCGGCGTGCGGGAAGCAGATAAGCGGCTTAACTCCGCACCCGCCTGAGATAGCAGCATACGAGAAACCCACGAGCCAGAGCGAGAGGGAAATACATTACTATATACAGCTGCAAACATTACTGCGTACGCTCGACGCGGGGCGTTCTCAATTCAAACGTGCTAACTCCTGTTCCCTGCATTCAATTTTGACATTTAACATCAAACATTAAGAACGATATTCCTTCGCGCCATTTTGGTAGGTTACCCGAATGGGGTTGCCACAATAAAATAAAAATACATTTTCCAGGGAATATCTACGTGGGTACAAGTAAAGTTTGCGTTTGTAACGTATAGCTATGTGTGTCGTACAATTCAGCGGGCCCGTCTAAACAGCTAATTTTAAAGAAGTCCAACAGAGTTGGGGGATATTTTCGACGACATTGCGCCGACATTTTTTGTGTGACACTAGTTTTGATGTGTCTTTGAAATTTTGAATATCTGTTGGGGGTTTATTAAAAAACGGATTATTTTTTTTTTTGTCAAAAAATTCAATGAGTTTTTTGGGCATACTTGGCGTTTGATGAAACTTGTCTGTGAATGTCGTGAAAGGCCAACATTATGTCATGGAAAATAGTAAAAGTAGTTCTATAGAATGCCTAGACAAGTTCAAGCGTTTTGTGCTACTAGGTACTTTAATTATTTCGGTATCATTTCGCAACTGTTGGGAGAAACGCAGACATGCGCAACGCCTAGTCATATAAAATGTGTGGTTTTTTCTTCTACTGACAATTGTCATAGTTGCATTTCATTGTTAATTCAGTTCTAAATAAATAGTTTTCTCCGGTTTAAAGAGTCTTAATCTTTTGTTATTTCATCAGGTTATGGGCCCAAAACATTTTTGACTTTTCTAGTATCGAAGAAGAGATTATCGTTATCATTGATATAACGTATATGTATCTAGATCCTACAATGTGTAACAAACTAAATCAAGCCGCATGAATTACTGGGTTCGATTCTCAGCTTGATCAAAGTGTTATTGGGTTTTTTGTAGTAGCAGCCACGGTGTTTGGATTTGTGGCTCGTTAATGGCCGGCTCGCCACCCTTTGGAATTTAATTACATAACTGGCGATATTTATATGTAGGTACTATTATACATACCCCTGCCTACACCATCAGGGTTTACATGCGTGATGTTATGTTTATTAATATATTTAGTTCGTAGTGCATCAAATTTCAGAGTAAAAATTTTGATTCGAAAAGAAATTTCGTAACCAATATTTGGATCCGACTAAATAGTTCTCAATTAAAAGATATAGTAATTACTGTTAAGTTTCTCGTTATTTTTTATTATTTTATAATTATTTTTTTTTCTGTATAAGTCTGTAAGTTCTGAAAAACAAATATGTAGTTTGTTTTAGATATAATTTTTGTATCCTATCACAATGTTGTCGTATTTTACCCAAAAGTTGACTGGTAGAGAATGCCTTATGGCATTAAGTCCACCTATGTAACACTATTGTACATGAAGTATTATTTAATACATATAAACTGGATCTTTAGGTTAAGTCGTGCTTGCTTAGTTCGGTCTGTGGATGGGTGACCATCTATTACACACTGGGTTTCCTTCGTGCCTCGGAAAGTACGTTAAGCTATTGGTCTCAGCTGTCATTTGTAGATTTTTGACAGTTATGATTATAAGTGCCATGACGACTGGCTGGAAGTTCCTTATTTGATTTCCTGACTGGCTTATAGTCAGTACCATGCTTCGGACCTACAAGTACGGCAAATCCATAAGGCAAGACTGTTCAGAAACGTTAATATAGACAGACCGACAGACAGGCTACAAAGTTACTCTATAAGGTTTCCGTTTTTTTCCATTTGATGTACGGAACGCAAAAAAAACATGTAGTGTTAATTATTAAATGTGTGTTATAAATACCAGTATGTGTTATAATACATGCATATGCAGCTTGTTTTTTTAAGAGACTTTATTGTTCGAAAGAGATACCGCGGCCCCGGAATATAATGGGCAATAGAAGGAACATGAGTGGGTTTTAGTCAGTACAAGTCTGACACTCCCCCCCGCTGCGCCCAGAGCGGAGGAAGTTATTTGATGATTGGGAAATCATCAAATAACTTCCAAAAAAAGCCCCAAAAAAAGGTATAACTTCTAGTTTCTAATAGCGCAGTCATGTATCTTGTTTTCGTATTCAATCAACGTTTCCGTCTCTCTCAAACGAAACCTTCACGACCAATTAGTCCTTACCGTATGTGTGTCGAATCTGAATCCTAATCTCCTTACGGATAAGCAACGACGGTGGAGTGGCTCCAGGATCACAGCCTACTCACAATCAATACAATTTGTTTAACTGTGACCTGACATTGTAAGGAGGTTTGCTATTCTAGATGGGTTCTTTAATTTTGATAAATTAAATGGAGGAGTTTGTTTTGGTATGGACATGTAATGAGGGACGAAGCACATGTGTCTAAAAGAGTGATGGAAGAAAAAGAAAAGATGGATGCATTGTGTTAGGAATGATATGAAGGAGAAAGGAGTAATTGATGCCGTGACGTCTGATAGGGGAGAATGGAAGCAGAAAACGTGTTGTGCCGACCCCAAATAAAATGGCAGGAAAATGATGATGATAAGATAGTTGGTAATTATCACTCTTGCACACCTTTAGAGGAGCTTGTGGCTAAATAATATCACCAACTCGGATCAATCTTCTAGTTAATCCACGCTTGCCTAGGTTGGTTTGTAGATGCATAACGCATCATTCTAATTTGGTTTTTACGAGGCCAAATGAAGATACGATTGGATTAGTTCTAACAATCAATTTGTTAGAGTCTGCATCTTTAGTTGCCTTGATATTGATGCAGTATTAAGTATTCAGTGCATGCATGTAAAATATGTTTTAGGGCCATCATAGCTATTAAGTTCTTCCTATAGACACCGGGACACATCAAGTTCATTTCCAGTACAACCTGGCTGGCGCTTTGTGCATGATGCAAAGCGCAGATCTAAGCATACAGACAGAGACATTGTTTTATTTTTTGACAGGCCTGTTGGTCTAGTGGTTAGTGGCCCTGACTGCTGCGCCGAAGGTCGTGGGTTCGATTCCCACCCAGGATAAACTTTGTGTGATGAGCATGATTGTTTGTTCTGTGTCTGGGTGTGATTTATCTATAATATGTATGTATTTATAAATTATATAAGTATGTATATCAGTTGTCTGGTTACCATAACACAAGCTCTGCTTAGCTTGGGATCAGATAGCCGTGTGTGAGTTGTCCCAAGATATTTATTTTATACTATGTAGTGATTTATAGACTTTTTCAAATCATCATTCTTCTGCCATTATGCCAATTTGTGGTCGGAGCAGCATGTGTTTTTCTTCCATACTTCACTAATACTTGTTATATTATCTGTTACCTCATTCACAGTTCATCTATCGTGTCTTTGGTCTTCCTCAACTCTTAGAGGCGCTCACTTTCATACCTACCTACTTAAAATGTATTATTCTATCTACATTGTCCCGACTTATCGTATATGTCGAAGAACAGAGAGCTAGAGAAAGGCCAAAGAAAAGATGGATGGATTGTATAAGGAATGATATGAAGGAGAAAGGAGTAAATGATGCCGTGAAGTCTGATAGGGGAGAATGGAAGAAGAAAACGTGTTGCGCCGACCCCAAATAGAATGGGGCTGGAAAATGATTTTCCCGACTCATCGTACACAGCTCGACGTCACCTGTTGGCCTATCTTTCTTTGTGCCTAGTTCCACGTGCTTGTGTTAGCCTCATCTAGGGTATTCCTGCGATGACAGCTATGTCGTCTATGCCCATCTCGCAGCCGGACGCTTAACACTCGTCTTACTAATCCTAAGAGACCATTCAGCTGCCTGCAAACAGCGCCTTTTGCTGACCTGCCTAACTCCATCTGATTTTCATAAATCCTTTCCTACACTGTTCCAAATACAATAGTTATATTATTGCAAGATGTTCACAACAATTTCCTCCAACAGAATTTATTTCCGTCACCCAAGGTTTGTTTGTTTTTCCACTGGATTAGCTTAAAAACTTTCACCTTCCCAAGGCAGTACCAATTACAGTAATTAGAGGTGTCGTATCGTCCTCGAGTCGTTCGGGTCACGTCACGTTGGACGTTGTAGGACGTCCTGCGATGGCTTCAGTCGTCGAACTCGGCTCGAGTTACTGGCACGCGAGTAGCGACCGCATTTGAACGAAGCACCGGTCGGTGTTGAATTTTATTAGTTTGTCGATACTTTCTTAAGGGTAGAATGTATTTTATTTATTTATTGCGTTGTTTTCTTTATAATTGTTTACTTCTTACAGGAATTCTCGCCACCTAGTTAAGTAGGTGGTGGGAATTCCCGTAACAAATAGTCTAAATGATAACTATCGTTTCGTTGTGATTCATAACAGCCTTAGGTATAATAGTTCATATTGTTTTAGCTTAATAAATCATCCCTGAATATATTTATTTTCAAAAACATTCTGATACAATAACAATAGTATTTATTTTTATATGTGTATTATTTGTAGATATGTAAGTTTATTTATAGGTATGATTGATAATTTAAAATTTTCTGTTTTATCTTTTCCACACACTGTGTCTACATATCTTATCCAACTTTGTTCTCGCAGGTCTGCTGGAAGAAATTTCTTATGAAATAAGCTGTACCTTTGTGCTCTTCTGTCTTAATGTAATGTCCTGTCATGTATTTTGTGTGTGCATAAATAAATAAACATATGTTGCAACCAACAGCCTTTTGTTGTTTAGTAGATTTATTCCAGAATGTTTGATGTTACACTTTGGATGTTATGATGACGTAACGTGATCGTAGTAAGGTGGTCAATACCTACGTGCATATTTTATGCTTGCAATCAGCATTTTTCTCATTAATGGTACTTACGTGGTCATCTTTGACTGCTATTTCAAGCAATCCTACTAATATTATAAATGCGAAAGTTTGTGAGAATGGTTGTATGTTTGATCCTCTTTCACGAAAAAACGGCAGAACGGATCTTAATGAAATTAGGCACGGAGGTAGATTATGGTCTAGAGTAACATATAGGATACTTTTTTCATATCGATATCACGAGGTCGAAGCCGCGGGCGCCAGCTAGTTTTTTATATATTCGTCCATTTCCAAAACCATTTCATTATTTTCTTGTCACTGTTATTGGCTGAAATATTTTCAGTTGGTTTACACACTGATGCCATTACTTAAGCCAGTATAGCTACGATACTATACAACATAAAATAATTATATATTATCGGTAAAATAAAACTTGTAGGTAAAGTGAGTTCTTTAAAAAAAAAAGGTTTTGTCAGTCTTTGATACTTATTTCTTTGATCATTTAGCCCTTCCACAGAGACTTTCTTTATTTTTTTTTAATATTTAAACAAAGGCCTGTCAGTTGTTTATAAATCTGTGATAAGCTGGATTAATAGGTTAGACATGTTCTCATAAGAATTTTTTCAAAATGAAACACAGAAAAATGTATTTTATATGCATATATTCGGATTCAATATTTCAATAGCTATCAGTAATTAATACAACTTAACTTAAAAAAAATACACTGACTCTTCATCGTACCGTACAAGTAATGTACTTAACTAATTTAGCTATGTCCAAGCTTAATATTTACTATAAATTACAATTTCATTACATTTAAATACTACAAAGTTGGGAATTTTGTTTTTGGCGCTGGCATCCCTCAAACATCGACAATCTTAATAAAAATAAAATTAAACTAATCATGGCTAAAAAAAGAAAAAAAAAAAGTATTAACTCTGAGTTTAAAATAAAAATAAAATTGTCTATGATTGGCTTGAACTCTTTTCCTTGTAAAAAATACTTCAACAAGTACATTTCTTAAACCTGTAATTTCTCTTAGAGAATTGTATGTATTCCATGTTCTGAAGTTAAAAGGGCAAGGTTTACGAAGCGGTTTATACGTTAACCGTATTAATAAAAAAAGTCAATACTTCGATGTTTAAGTACCCCAATCACACGATACTTTCCGTCACTAACAAAGACATTTAGCGACAATATTCTCTCACAAAATGATCCCATTTTATCTGTAAAATAATATAAATTAACTAATAATCTCATTAAATTACTCTCATGTGAATTTATTATGCCCGAAAACTCGACTTCGAACCAATAACATTTTTTTTAAAACCGCCATTTTTGTCGGCAACTGTCATGGGCGCCAAGCTTAGTCGCCATCTTTATTTGGGTTTTATTTTTTATATCGTTTTTATTTGCACAAATAAGCGTAACGAACCTCTTCTTTGTTTAATAAAAACGTATAAAATAAAGTATAAGATTGTAGAGGACTTAAAACGTTATTAAATTTAACTTGTTTTGCAATTCCAAAAATATAAGTAAATGTTTAATTTTAAAAAATAAATCCTAATACAAGATGGCGCCGCGAAGTTTACACTTACTTTCATTGTTTTACGAATTAAATTATTTGTATAACTTATGGCAGGGTTGTCACTGGTCTAAAAATAATAAAAAAAATACGATCACTTAAAATTAGACAATAGTAACTCACATATACATTCGTAGCACACACATATACAAAATAAAACCCTTAACATACAATTTATATACAATAGAGCTATGTTGCGTTACTTATATTAAAACTAAATTATATTTATGGAACAATCAGCTAAAACAAATGAAAAAAAAAAACTATATGCTAGGCAAAAAAAAAAACAAATAGCTTCTATAGGGTTTAAACTTAACTTTACAATGGATTTACTAAGATATTTTTAGTTTTATTTTATAACATAAAAACCTCAGCCAAACATCGAAGTTTTTTGTCTTTTTAATAATATTAAAATGGCGCTGATGTTTAATTTGTTGTTTTAATATAAGTAACGACTGTTTATTTCGTTAATTTAGAGAGTTCCGTCACTAAATTTAGCCTAAGTTAACACGTTTTAAATATAATAAGTGATATGATTCTGGGTGTTTTTTTTTTACACGGGCGCAAAGAAGCAAAAATAGGAAAAGAATTTTATACACAATTCAAGAGTTTTCCTCTTTTTCTTTGCATTTGAACACCAAAAACAAGGAAAAGTACACAAAAACTCTATATTTTTCTAAAATTTTAAATATCCTTGGCGCTCAAATGTAAAAAAAATAATAAACTTTACAACAACGTGTCCTTCGATACACATATTAGGCCTCACGACATTTTAGTTTTCGTTGCAAATCGTTAGTTTAGTGGCGTTTAGATGTAAAATAAACTTTTGTATTTTGTGTAAACTATAATTTAAACAAGACTTGAGTTTATATTTAGTGTAAAACATTTATTTTTATTTCTTTGCTAAATTTTAATAATAAATAACTTTTTTTAGTTTTATTTCCGTAAAAGCTTCTAAATATAATGGCAAGTCTTGTTAAAAATGTTCATTTACAATAATAATAACGCTCTCTACATTTGAAGTAAATATGAACAATCCAAAGAGAATTTGTATGTTTTGTTGTAATAATTGAATATACGATTTTATTGATATGTACTTAGATCGTATTTTAGTAAACTTTCAAATTTGATTACACTAAAAGTAAGAGTTTGAAAAGAGTAAAAGTAAAAAAAACAGAAATGAAAATTATAAAAAAAATACGAGTGAATAAACTGTTAACAGAGAAAGTTTTAAACGAAAAATGTTGATGCTTTTTGCACTCAAACGATCAAAAACTTTTTTCAATTAAAACTCCGAACTGTAACGACAGTGGTTAAAAAGTAAAATGTACCAAAAACATACCAACTCCCTTTGGACCGTTCCAACACACCCACTATACAAAATATGTACAACTACAAAATAAAGGACTAGATGTACACACGGCGACATATCAAGCTATACATTTCCAGTATACCGTGGCCTCCTTTCGTATACATTTCCCGTACAATAAGGGATCCGCATACACTAGTTTCGTATATCTTGATTGGTCGTCGTGCGTACTAAACCATATTGATACCATACTTTTCAGGTGCAAAATAACTGTTCCCCGTGTTTGAAAAGTTCGTGATTTGGGAGGCCTGTAACATGCTCAAATGTGGCGAATTTTGGGATTGGTTTTCTGGGGATTCTGGACCCGAAGATAGGATGTTGTGGTGGGATGCCCAGGCTCCTGGTGGAGATGGATTGCCGAAGGAGACTTGGTTGTAGAGCTGGTTGCCGTTGGCAGTCAGGTTGTGGCCGTGGTGACTGCCGTGCGTCTGGTTCACGGATGTACCGTTGAAGTACTCCATCTGAAAGAAAAGTATGGTTAATATCTGGTTGACCTCTTTCACTTAAGGTCTAATTTTTTTTTTTGTCTTTCTTGATCGTTGGCGCACATGAACCTCAGAATTGGCTTTTTGTTCGAAAGAGATACCGCGGTCTCGGAGCATAAATTGCAAAAGAAGCAACGTGGGTAGGTTTTAGTCAGTAAAATTCTGACATTCCCTTCCGTTCTGCCTAGAGCTGATTTGTTGACTTCCCATCCATAAAAAAATACATGATTGTTTCCCCATGATGTTATTCTATACAGACAGAAGTCACATACAATATGCATAAGACTGGGAAAACAAGATCTGCGAACTTTGGGTTCGAACTTGAAACCTTTGACTTGACAGTTCAGTTTAAAGGATATAATACTAGGCTATCACTGCTTATTTGTATTCAAATGTCATCATTTCGTATTGAAGAATATGAGATAAATAACCTTTAAAAAGTTGATTAGGTGATTAAGAATCAAATTCATATCGTTAGGCACAAAAAAGTCGCATAAATTACCAGTTTTATTGCATTTCTTAACCGAAAAATACATCGATGTTTTGATTGACGTTTCAATCGCATCCAAAGGATTAGGCAATATTTCTAATTATAATAAAAAGGCCATTTAAATAAATGATTTAATTAATTTGCAAATTTTTAATAACCTGTTTGAAAACAAAACATATTTTTTTGTTTTCAAAATTACAGATTGTGGTTAGCTAATTAATATTTGGAAGACGACTTTTAATTTGAAAACTAAACATCCGTAAGAAAATAATAAACAGTATAGTTTATGAAAAAGAAAATCCTTTAAGTAAGGGTAGATTTTTAATATGCTGGTAACCCTAATTTTCATAGGTTGTTCTTTTCATTGTTGTGTTTTTTGTTTTGTGCCAGCACTTTTTGTGTAAGCAAAGAGATTTTATACCTAGTTTTTTTTTTAATAATTGAAAGATTATCTTCCAGACTCAACATGTGTGCAAAATTACAGCTCAATTGGAAACCGGGATGAGTTGTCAAATTATACTTCTAAGATTTTAAATAGTAACCAATAAAATTCTGCGAATAATTACAGAAACAATTATTTTAATTCTACAGAGTAAACAGGCAAAGAGGTTTTCTCTGTTTAAATCAACAATTTTCTTTTGATAAAACGAGCAATCCTCTGAAGTTTTATCTTTAGACTCGATTTTAATTTTCTTGAAACAATGAAGCTGTCAAGACATTACGGTACCAATGATTTGAAATATAATTATAATAATTAAAATTAAACAACAAGTTGTATTATTAACAAGCGGATAGGAATAATCATCAAAAAATATATATCAAAAGAATGGGCTCCTTTTTTAAGTCGATTAAAAAGAAAAGTTATTTCGTACACTCACCTGACTAGGATAATACGGAGAATTATATGCGCTTTGCCCATATCCCTGATGATGGTGCGACGTGGAGTAGCTCCGGATATAGTCCGAACTGCCCGGCCAGTGGAAACTGTTGTAACTGTCCGGGTGATACACGTTCCCCGGCCCGTTTATACTCTGAGGAGTTATAGGAGGAGACGGTGTGGTCATAATCGAGGAGTTCGACCCCAAAGGAGTAAGATTCCCCGTCAACCGGGAACTGTACTGGTCCTTAACCAAGTTGCTCCCGAACTTTTCCGTGTAATCCAACTTACTGGCGTAGTCCAGTCTCTTTGGACTGCTGTACAGTTCTTGTTTAGGAGTGACTCCGTAACCATGGATGTTGGAGACAGGTTCTGAAGGCGAGGACTCTTTACCACTTATTCTGAGCTCATTGGAGTTGTAGTGCGAAAGAGAAGTTAGGCTATTATTCTTGTTCAGGGGAGAACTGTCGTAGTTGGATCCTGCTGATTCCTTCTTGCAGATAACGTTGATAGGAGGACTGACCGAGGTCGTCGGCGTTATAGGAAGATTTGGAGACGAGGTGCTGATACTAGAATTCTGTGTTGTAGGTACATTTGAAGAGCTGGTGAGGGATTTTGAAGTGGCTATCTTGTTAGTACTCGTTGCCGCTTTGATGCTGGTGTTTGCGACTGTTGTCTTCGAACTGGAGGTGGATTTACTGGATATCTGGGTGTTGGTCTGCTGTTGCAGCTGCTGTCGACATTTCGCTCTTCGGTTTTTGAACCAGACCTGGTGGCAAATATTTTTTTGTTTAGGGATACCGTTAATGTAATAATGGTAGTTGATGAGGCTTGATTTTTGTAAACAAAGAGTTTTATGGAAAGTTATTTTTAAAAAGCCGTTATAGAAACCCATGTAGATTACTGTTGTAAGTAATATATAATATGCATATGGTTGCACTGGAAACCGACCCTAATATAGTTAAGTTTGTACCCACCCTATAACAATAATGTCTTATTTATCCCAAAGGTTGACTGATAGAGTGCATTCTCTATCATTCTCTATCATATCTGTGGCATTAAGTCTGCTTCTCTATACTTACATGAAGTTTAAGTAAATATCAATATTGTTGGGAAAAGCTCGGCAAAACATGATGACTTAGAGAGGTAAAATTTTAACTAAAAAAAAATTGAATATAGTTTCCAATTTTTTGAAAACGGCATCTTTGAATCAATGTCGGTAGTTTTAAACTTACAACCTCCCAAAATTAAGAAAAAATAAATATTTGTCATGGTACCCGTAGCAGCCATCTTGCTTTTTCTACTAATTAACAGAAACACAAATAAACCGAGCCCTAACTTCGTAAAACTCGCAACATATACCGATTGCTTCCAGCAACTGTGCATGGCCCCTACTATTTGTTCGTTGCAATCGTGCGCAGCAATTACTCCGCGTTCGCGCTTTCAGTGTGCACACCGGATTATAAATGATTTATTACAAGTGTACGTGAGTTTTGTGCCGGTGGTAGGGGTGCCTTTTTAATGTTTTTTTTTATTTGGTTGGTGTACTAAACTGTGGGATGAAAGAATTAGTTGGAGTTTTTTCCGTGTAGACAAAGTCGTGGAAATAAAGCAGATACAGTACCTATATTTATTCAAAATTCAACTCAACTACAACCATAAAAAAGCAACACTATTTCTTGGTAACCCGAACTATTTTTGCCACGCTTTAAGAGCAAAAGATTCTAAATTCAAAACAGTAGTGTCAGAAAATGGTAAAGTCACTGCATTGCCAGAGGGCGCTACTATACGTGCTTCGTCACATTAACGCAGGATTACCCCACCCTCGAGTAATAATGAGTTGATATCGCTTTTTTTGCGAAAGTAGCTAAATGTTGTTCGACAGATGGGATGCTAATTATTCATAGTATTGTTGTTGCTATGTTGGGAGCATGTGGCTTGAAGTGTGCTCAATTAGATGTAGGTATGTTCAAATATGGAGTATACCAGGTGTTGAAATGGTTTCTCGATTTCCCGCAAAGGTAATTTCCTCCCGTTCTGTTACTTAGATTATTTTGCAAGTAGGTTTTCACAAATACTATTACACGTCTTTTTTAAACTAGATGAGGCCGGTGTTTTGGACCCGACTACTCTGAGAAGAAACAACCGAAACAAACTCAGAAGTCATAAATGTGCCTATGTACCTACTACTATTGTACATGAACTTTAAATAAATAATTATAATTTATGGCTATCCTTTGTGATTGAGTTAAAAAACCATACGATGGTAACACTCGGGGTTGCGAGTTGTTCGAAAGAGATACCGCGGCCCCGGAACACAAAGCGCTAAAGAAGGAACATGAACATGAACAGATTTTAGTCAGTACAAATCTGACACTCCCTTCTTCTCCGCCCAGAGCGAGGTGAGTTATTTAATGATGGCCTAAGTATTCCCGACGGGTCCCTCAGCTGAGGGACCGAGCTCGGTGACATCTCATTGAGGCGCCCTCAACACGGCTTTATCATCCCATAACGATTAAAAGGCGTAAACAAATGCGGACCTGAACACTGCGAACCACAACCACAAATGCTATAACGAACATTAACCAATATAAATAGGTGAATTAGTGCCTTTGCTGAACCAAACAATCTATAAGTAACAAAAATATATATATATTTCAGCTAAATATTATTATCTCTTAGGTACTCCTACATGCCTGCCGGAACAAACAAACGCATGACACTGCCATTTAACTGCCATCTGCATAAACGTCCCACTATAACAGAATAGACGGCCAAATGCGCAACTCCATACATTTTAGGTATTTTCCTTTGCAACTAGCGCCACCCCGGAGTTTCAAAATAAATTGGTCGTGTACGGGTCCCCTTCGCATCATTACTGGTATCAGGACAGTGCGATCTAAACGGACCAATTATGATGTGTTTGAACTAATGATATCAGATGTAAAGGGACATCAAATGGATAGCCTTTTATGCTTTGTTTTGATTTAAGGAGGCTAATTGACGAGATTACATGTAATGAAACGTCATGTAAAAGTGCAAATAACTGCAGATGATAATAATATATATGGTGGAAATGTGGAATTGATGGGAATAGGTATTATTATATTAATACCATTCGAGCCTTTTTCAATCTGGAGTTCTTTTTTAATTTGGACTGCTTACAAAATTTAATGCACAATAATTTTCGTAGCAACACTGCAATAACATAAGTATTTTTAAAATATACTTTTTTGAACAAACCTCCATCAATCAGTAAAGTGTGCTAATAAAACTGTTATGAACCGAAGTTAGTGTTCCATTTTTAACACATTGTAATTTTTCGCAATTGACGCCCCTGTTCAAAACGCATTCGATTTTTAAACTCCCGTTTTACCGCCATGTTCATAACGGTTTCCCTAAAAGCTTTCCAAGTACTTAACAACTCGCGAAACAATCGAATAATTCGACTTTCGAATTTCAAAATCAGAACGTAATTTGATTGCTAGCGCTAATGCTCTATCCATGTTGATATAAATTGAACGTTTGAATGAATTAGAATTCAGTCGAGCGTTGCTCTTCGACTACTGTGGTCGGAGATTTTTAATAAGTTTATTTTTTAATGGCGTTTTGGGTGGTTCACATTAAGATGGATTATATTCACGTATTAGATGCGCTATCTCGAGTTAATTGAAACTTAATAATCTACGGATTTTCTCCGCTTGCTTGATAAGACTGATGGTTATTTTATAATGCATTAACTAGATTATGATTATGAGCCGGTTTTGTTGTGCAAGGTGTATGTGATGTTGGTTTAGATGTTTAAGTTAAAGAATGTGATATTGAACAAAGCATTTTACATGTTAATCATGGTAAGGATTCTAAAAGCCTTGAAGAAAAGGCATTGGAGTAAAACGTAACGAAATACAATTTTTGTGAATGCATTTTTTCATGAAATAGTCATTCAATGAGGTTAAATTACAATATACTGGCTTTGACGGTTTTAGTGACAATACATATTATAAAAATATGTTTAATACGGTCGCCAATAATATTATTCGCGGGCTACCCTGGAGATTTATTAAGTCTCCTACTTTTTTGTCAAGAAAACTAATAAATTCTGGCAACACTAAGACGTAAAAAGGCATAGAGATTTTATGTTATACAGATTCTACTGTGAGACTATTCAGTGGAAAGAAAAACTGGCAAAATGAAGGCGATACAAGCATCACGTTGTGTAGTACTTGAGTCATAATGATCGGCATAAAGCCTATTTAAAGCAACAATTCGGTTGCCGGGGTTGCCTCGGAACGTAAAGGGCAATAGAAGGAACATGGGTGGGTCTTAGTCAGTACAAGTCTGACATGCCCCTCCGCTGATGTCATGAGATGTCATGTCATTGGATGATTTCCCAACCGAAAAAAAAGCAACAATTCGGTAACCATCACTTTTAATATTGTTAAAGAAATGTGAAGAAGTCAACTCCAATTCATCTTTATCTATCTAGTCTTTTCTAACATTGTTAGGGTCAGCATCCAGTTTAACAGGATGCAACTGAACACCAGTAATCTACTTGCAACGACAGTTTATCTAACCTCCACAACCCAGTTAGTAATAGTGGTATTCAGACTTCTGGGCCACAAAGATATTCATATGACAGCCGGCACCAACAGATTTATGGTCTCTTTTACTGAATTGATGGTCACTCATCTACAGACCGACCTTGGCAAACGCGGCTTAACCATGAAGGTCATGGTTGTGATCCGTGGAGCTGTTATTGTTTAGAGATTATGAAGAAGGTCTCCCAACATACCTGTACTCTACTCTCGGGGAGGTTGATTTTGAGGGCCACTTCCTCTCTCATGAAGATGTCAGGGTATCTCGTCTTGCCAAACAGCGCTTCGAGTACGTCGAGCTGAGCACGCGTGAAGGTCGTCCGTTCTCTTCTTTGCTTACGAGGGTTTACGCCTGTGGACAAAGAGATTAGGGTTAGAAATTACGGTGAAATGGAGCATTAAACTGATGGATAAAACTTCAGAACATTTAAAAAAACCTTATTTAGTTTAGATCCATCTATGTATGTGTGGAGTGACAAGAATCGATAAAGTAAGGAATGAGTATATTAGAGTATGCTTGAAAGTTTTTATAGAAAAAATGAAAAGGAGTCGTTTGTCTTGGTATATACATGTAATGATGAGAGACGAAACGGGTGTGACTTAAAGAGTGAGCGTTGATGAATGAAGAGCAGCGCAAAAAAAAAGATGGATGGATTGTGTAAGGAATGGAGAATGGACGAAGAAAACGTATTGCGTCAACCTAAATTAAAAGGAACAAGAGCAGGAAGATGATGATTATATTCTATCATTGTCAATGGAAGAACAATATCTAGGTATGCCAAAAGTTTAGAAAAGTGATTTGAAAATTAAATAACTGTCGATACCTCATGAACCTCATCGAAGACAGCGAGACAATCTGGACAAAACCAAGTACCACTATAGATGTTAGATCTGCATCGAAGGAACTTAAAGTCGTGGGGACGTGTGTCCTAAATTAGGACGATGTAGTTTTGGCATCAGTTATGATAGCCCTGGTTACTTAAAATTGTTAAAGTTAAAACGAATCCTAACTTTAATGACTTACAGTCGGGAGATTTCCAATCTAATGACGATTGATCCGAATGGATTTAGGAAAAGGTTAGCTTAGACGAAAATAAATAAGTTAGCTGTGTGATGGAAGGACACGAAGCGAAAGACGGAGAGGGCTATTTTGTTTGTTCATGACTATTGATGGCAAAGCTTTTGAGATTAATCAATTTCGATAAGAGCATTGGAGATCCTGTCTATCTTCTCACAATCCATCCCGTGACAGCTCCCCGCTACTCACATTCAGTCAGACCCAATCATTTATAGTCAGGTAGTCCAAACTATAGCTTCTTTTAATTAACCATTTTAATTGATATTTGCATCGTAAATTTAATATATGTGAAGAGAAACTTGCTTCTCCCCATATTGACTCATAAAACGCGTAAAATCAAAGGTGTAAAAATAAAATATTACGGTAGACATGAACAGCTAAGTTATCACATTAAAAAAATGATAGATCGTCAGACATAGCGACAAATATCACAGCTAGACGTAATTAATATGATAATATACAAACCAGTTTGCGCCCGCGAAAACTTAGGATTGATAAATTTGAGAATATTTGTAATGGAGTACTTTCATTTGAACAACATAAACATAAGGCTGTTGAAGATTTTGAAAATGGAAAATAGGGAAAAGTTAAAGTAGACGTTTAGAGTGAAGATTTAAAAAAAAAAAAACTGAATTTAAAATTGAATTGCTATCCAAACATGGTCATAAATGTTATAGGCACAAGATTGTAGAATTCTAAAACCCCAAAACTGCGTGGAAGACCCCAACTAACATGGATGTCTAAGTTTTAAAGACATGCTAAGTTTATTCCGAGTTGTTAGTGTAAACAATTTGTTGCTAGACAAAAATAAATATGTGTCTATAGTTAAGAAAGATCTACTAAAAAGCAATAACAACCCAGAAAATAAATCTTTGGAGAAAAATTATTAAGGCAGCCCTAAATAAAGATAGGAAAAGGGCAAAAGAAGAAGATTTTAGGATCCCAAACAATCGATGTAAAGAATATACAGTTGCCTCATATTATGTAAGTAAAGTACTAATAAATAAAGGCTATTTTGGCTGATATAAATAGAGCACTACGAAGTTTTTCGATAAACAAAAACTAAGATCAAGACACCTAAAGATTATATAAATATTTGTTGTTTGCGTAACTTTTGTAATATTTAAGAAGACATAAAAATCAGGATTAATATAAAACAAAAAGTTTGGTCTTTAATCCTATTAATCCTGTTTTTTTATTATTCCTTTGTCTAGTATTAGTTTCATATAATTTAGGTTTAAGAAGCAATGCGGTGTCTCATAGTTTTATTACACTTTTTACGACGGATATTAATTTTTATAACAAATCTTCGGACCTCTTATATTACGTGGTATAACTTATGCAACAAAACAAATTATTTATATGATATTTTATGTCTAAAACGATATCAATAAAATGTCATAAAAACTTTTCTACTTATATCGTATTCATAGATTGGTTCCATAGTGTTGTGTATGCTACTGTTACTAGTGATTTTTTAATCTGTGGTACTAAACATTGAGTTAAGGGAAGTTGTTAGAACTTTATTTGGTAGTAAAAGAAGACTAAATCTGTGTTTAAAATAAAGAGCCAAAAGTTTTATAGTTTTCTATAAAAAACGGGTTTGCGTTATAAATATTGTAATTTTCACATAAAATTATAATTAAAAGGCGCATTTGAAATTTTTGATGTAGGCTAAAATGAAAAAAGAAACCCAATACATGAACATGAGTGTCAAATCCTAAATTAAAGATGTATAAAGTGACGACATGTTTTATCAAGCAATTTAATACAAAATCTGCTACAGCGCTGGCCAAGGAGGGTTTTGACAAGTCCTTCCAGGAGTTTTGAGCCCGCGGCACCTGGAACCAGCCAATTGGTTTATAATAAGCAAACGATAAATATTGTAAAGAGGTCAGATTGACAAATGAATAAAATAAAGCCTAAAATAGTTACACACTCTTTTAAATATTTCAAAATATTTTTAAAATAGAATAATAAAACAAGCACTCATAACCACAGGTTTTTAATAAAAGCTCTCATCTAGAAAACACCCACAAATAATAACGCATAAATTACAATCGCATTCAACTAGAACTAATAATTGAAAGATAACGATCCAACTATGTAAGGCCAACTAATCGATTAGACTAATCGGTTACTCGGATCTTAGTCGATTATCATGTCCCATCTCTATAGCCACTGGTTTTTCCCGTATAAAATGAATATTAATATTTAAATGACATTAATTGTTCAACTCATCTTAATAATATAACAGGCTTCTGTTCAAACGCTTTCTTTGCTTTTTTGTCTATGAAATTTCATGGTGATGAGAATGAAGATGTCGATAATATAGCTATAATAATTGGAATGTGAGGAATAAATCTGACTATATTTTTTAAGGAAATATTTTGATTATATGAAAGAAAAAAATACGCTTAGTAAGTCTACAAAAAAGGAATGCATGAAAGAAAGAAAGAAAGGAACTATTTATCCAGACGTATGATAGTACAACCTAAGAAAAAAGATATAAAGAGACGTGAACGAATCTGATTGGATAAACAGACTGATTTGACTTTAACTTCAAAATGGAGAATTTGTAATGAGAATTGGATAGATAGTTCAGGCTCTCTGTGTTGCCACCCAGGGACACTGGCTTCGGGGGTTACGGGTTGTTCGAAAGAGATACCGCAACCCCGGAAAATAAAGAGCAAGAGAAAGAACATGGTTAGGTTTTAGTCTGTTACTCCCCGAGCTTTGCCTTGATAGGGGAAAGTTATTTGATGATTTTCCATCTGCAAAGAAAATCGCTCTGTGTTTCAAAATATTATTCGAAGTGGGAAATCATTCAACCTGGCTGGCCTGAGCACAGGATACGTCTGATCAGGATGTGTGTTAGGATATTTTAGTGTTAAAAAAATAAGTCGTAATTCTTCATTGTACGTCACTGAAGATATAATCTTCCGATAGTTTTTGAGGTGAGTGAAAGGATTTAGTAGCTGAGCGGCTCCGATTTTAAGAAAACACTTAGACTAAAAATCAACTCTTTAAGATGTCCATCAATCACTTTCATTCAATGTATTCTAATGAAGACAAGTGCAGATTAGTTAGATATAACCCTGTCTGATATGGAAGTTATTGGTGATGATGTTGAAAAAATAGAAGTTAATGATAGCGAGACGACTGATAAGGGAGAATGGAAGAAAAAAGAACCCAAAGGCAAGAAAACGCAGACGATGCTAGATAATGATGACACATTAAGTTTTGAAATCTAGCAATTAATCAAGCTAGTATAATCTACAATGAACTTACAAAGGCAGAAAGCCCTGTAAGACAACTCCTGTTTCTTTTACGAAGTACAAAAAAAAAACAAAAAGAATAGACAAGAAAATGTGACACAGTGAGAAAGGAATTTATCCGCCATTACTCATATGAGCACATGTGAGACAAACAAATAAACCAGGTCATACGTCCACTAATACCTTGTAATCCTCATAGAAATTAAAAATCATTAACAAAACTAACATAAGTCAACTCCAAATTACAACCAAGAGGGTTGTAAGTTACAAGGTTCAATGATAAATAGTTTTGACTCATGTTTTTGACATGTGTTCTTGTGAATGGTCAAAGATAGACTGCGTGTCGCGAGCGCGCGCTCAACGCTTTTGTTTGCCATAGACAACTGGGCATAGAGTCCTAGAGTAATTCTTTATTTTCGGTTATGGAATGTCTTTTTGAATGGGATTAGAATGTTGGTTTAAGGGTCTGATTTGGTAGATTATTGACTAAACTTAGTAGAAAGCGTCTTTATGTAGTGCGTTTTTTCTTTAATTGATTTGTCTCGTTGAAAGTATTTGCTTTTAAACGCGAGACCAAAAGCGATATGATAGGGCCTGTTAAGTTAATGCAGTTTATGGCACAGGTTCAATTAAATTCAGTCTGTGGCAACAGCTATGCCATACCCTCATGGTCAGCCATCTTTCTTCATACTAAACTTTAAATTCAAGCAGCAGAATTAGTGGATCATCATACTAATATTATGAATGCGAATGTTTGTGAGGATGAATGGATGTATAGATGTTTGTTACTCTTTCACGTCAAAACGGCTGAACGGATCTTGATGAAATTTGGCACAGAGGTAGATTATGGTCTGGAATAATACATAGGATACTTTTTTGCGATATAACGCGGGCGCCTGCTAGTATAAGAAAATTTGGGATCGCATCATAAAGTCTCATTTTCGATACATCTCTATTATCCGTCATCTCAATAATTATTCTTATTTAAAATCTCTATCACACAAATACTAGATGCACTTACGAGCAAAACAATATTCAAAATTGGTTACAAAGCTAATTACGAGTTAATTTATTCAAGTCTGAGGCCAGTGCCGTATCCCGTATGTATGAAAGTAGTCTTTACAAACGAGATATACAAGATATTGGTGTCATACTGCGAGCTAGTTCCTGTTTTACAAGATGGCGTAATTTCTAGATATTATGTTGGTTTTCTAACACGGTCTGTAGGTCTACTATGACGTCTTAAAGCAGAACTTTTTCCACTGTGGGAAAGAGATGGTGCTAGACACCCTGTATAGCTCTGTCTCTCTCCCTCAGCGGAATAAGTTCTGCTTTGACACGTCATGGTAGGGTAGCTGGAGTCTATGGAGGTGTTTTTGTTGCCAGAATTTTCAACGTATTTCTTGCTCTTGGCTTAAGTCACGCTTTATACGGTAAACAATACTTTTGCTTTTTTTTTTAGTGAGAAGCTTGTGGCTAAATAGTAGTAGCCGCTCGGGTCGATGTTTATGTTAAGCCGCGCTTGCCTAGGTTGGTCTGTGGATGGGTGACCACCCGTTATATACCGAGTTTCTTCAGTGTCTCGGAAAGCAAGATAGCTGTTTTCTCCAGCTGTCATTTTAGAAAGTCAGTGTCCCGAAAGTCTGACAACCAGTCTTACCAAGGGAAATTGTATTAGTTAGCACTGGCTGGTTTGTGGAGATCAGATAGGCAGTCGCTTCATTTAAAATACTGGGATTCAGCTGCATCTGGTTAGACTAGAAGCCGCCGAGGAGAAGAAAAGGCTAGAGGTTTGTCGTACTAAGATATATCGAGTTTCCTCCGTGCCTCGGACACCACGTTAAGCCGTTGGTCCCAGCAGCCATTAGGAGATCTTCGACAGTTGTTACAAGTTGCAGGATAATTTGGTAATCAGTCTTACCAAGGAGTCTTATCCAGTACCAGTTTTAACTGGGTTGTGAAGTCAGATAGACGCTCCATTTAATCTTGTTATTCAGCTGCATCCCAAACCAAATTTATCACTAAATCGGTCAACGAATCAAATATCAAAAATTGCATATCGCATTTTAATATCACAAAAACAAATTCGATCTACTATTTATAACAATACGCCAAAAAGTGATAATAGCTACGAAACGGATTAAAAAAAAATAAAAATAATACAATATCCATTTTGAAACTCGCTCGCGATACCCCATTGTGACTATCCAAACAAACATTGAACAAAATCTGTCACATGTTGAAAAGTGAAAATGTATTCGTATATCTGTCTCTTTTACTCATATAGAATCCGGACGAGTTAGAGAAAGATGGATAGATTTCAATTGTCATTTGACAATGGACCGAGCGCTAATCCTAGTGACATGGCGGGTTTGGGGTTCCATAGTTATAATATAAAACCTTTGGGAGTTATACACATGGTGTTGTGGATATTTGTCGTTTTCGCTCGTTTTCAATGTATTAAGGCTTTTATTGTAATGAATATGGGGCACGGATGTTTGTACCATTTCTCTTTGTGATCTACTAAATGGGTTACGAGAAAATGGGTTAATGTCCTTCTGTTTATTGGTTTCTCATTGAAAGCTGCGTTGTCAGAGTTTTGACTGTTCGTATCTGTATCTAGTAAGCAACTGCAAACTTCTGTTCTCTTTGTGTATGAGAAATTTTTTAATTGTAAGTCGAGTATTTAATATCGAGAAACTAGGGCTTATAAAATGGCCGTTTTAGTAGAACATAATAGTATAATAATATTACTACCATAGTCACCATTATACGAATGAATGGTACGTAATTCATATTATTAATCTATTATGATTATATTATTATTTAATTTCACCATCATGGTGGCGTTAGGTTAGATTGGATTAGATTAGCCACACGATAAAGAAGAAGAAGAAGATTATGATACAATTTCAATCCTGGTGTATCCTGATTAGAATTAAGTTCCGAATCCTTAGTATTATACTAACTTACACTGTATATAAAGATTTAAAAACTGCTCCAAATGCAATGTTCACGTCATCCCTGATTTTAACATCGTTTAAATAAATCCCAGCTTCTTTTTCTTTGTCTATAAAATTTTTGTTAGACTTTTTGCTACCGTTGATCGTATCACGGGTCGATTGCTTTCCGATAGCTACTGCTCTTCTAATGGTGGAGTCGTGTTTGGACTCCTGTTTCTAATCCGTGGAGATCTGGACGACGGTCGCCAGTTTTTGTGTACGGTCAAATTTCTTCAATGCTTGGGTTGTGAGTAAAAGTTTGGTTGGGGATTAAAGTTTTGATGTCTTTTGCACAGATTCATATTTTTAAGTTAGGTGTTGATGGTTGCAAACGCACTTGATGTATGTTGGATATCATTTTTGTTGTCACGGTTGGCGCAGTGGCTGAGTGATCGACGCAATTCGATCCCCGCACGGTACAAATATTTGTAGGCCATACATGTAGTTGTTTCGGGTCTGGTTGTTTGTGTATGTAAGTTCAAATGTTTATAAACAAACGCACCCACGATACTGTAAAATTCTTTTCCCAACGTTTAAAAAAATATCTAAAATATAATTATGGATTTTTGGGTACCAGCGATGGATTCAAAGTTGCGCAAGTAATAATTATCCTCTAGTGCCAATTGCTTGCAAGACTTAAGTGTGTATGCAGTATGTTTACTAATATCATGTGGATCAAGGCCTTGAAATAAGAGTTTTTTTTTTCTGATAAATAATGAAACTTTTGACATTCTCCTTCATCTTACCAATCCTTTACTTATGGCATGAATATCTTTTGGATTCATTTATAGGTTATAAGTTGGGGATCAGTATTTCTTTACAGTGTTGCTTAGGGGGATCTATTTCCGATTGAGATACAAACGAAATCAGACCCTGTTGTTATCAAAACAGTACCAGATAGAAAGATTATTAGCTAAATCCTTACTAATATTATAAAAGCGAAAGTGAGTTTGTTTGTTTGTTACCTCTTCACGCTTTAATGGCTAAACCGACTTTTATGAATTTTGGTACAGAGATAGTTGGGAACCAGGAGACGAACATTTAAAAAAAAAGTGGTATGTCAGGAAGAAAGAGGGAAGAAAAGAGAAAACTTAGCGTTGCTATTACAAATCAATAAGGCGCAAGAGGAACTGTGTTACCCCAACTTTAACGCGGACGAAGCCGCGGGCGAAAGCTAGTTTAAAATAAAACTTAAAAAAAACCATCAACATCACACCACATAAAAACAAATCGCGAAGCTAATTTGTTGAGTACATAAAGGGGCCAAACGCATTATTTTCCCGTTTTTCACGGCGTTTGACCCCGACCCAGTCCCCAGAGAATGGAGGAACCCTAATGACGTGTAAAATACTATTGAGGGTAGTACCCAGCTGCAGGGGATTATAAAATGTCATCTTTGTAATCAATAGAATAGGAACTGTTTTAGATTGATTTGATTTGCATTTTTGGGGTACTGGCCAGCAACAAAATACAGCATAGTGCTTTATTGTGGCTAGTCGCAGTTTTAAAGTTCTTTAAAATTGAATATTTATTTTCAAAATCAATTAAAATAAGTAATTTAATCAATTTGCGATGGACACTCAAATTTAGTTACTTTTTGGTCAGTTGTTATTATTTCCAAACCAATATGATAAAAAAATAAATTACGAATTAACATAATTTAATTAAAAAACAACAAAGCAAGAACACAGAACGCAACATTTCAAAGCCTTTCTCTTAAAATGGCGGGAACGTCAACTGTCACTGTGACATTTCGGAGGGGGCTTTAATGGGCGCGTTCGGATTTAAACCGGATTGTTATTTTAGAGGAGCATTCTTGCCGAGGGTAAGTTGCCAAACATCCTATTTGATTAGATGTGTACCGTTACTTTTAATTCAATGATTTTAAGATGCGTGAACAAAAAATAATGATTTCATTAGTGGTAATGTTTGTTTTTAGATATGACCGACTATCCGATACTCAGTTTTAAATTGACGAATCATTTTAGCTTCTTTGCTTGGAATAATTCTGAATGTCTAACTAGCTTTTTCTTAGTACATGTATTCATTCCGCACTTTTTCTCAAGTATGACGGAATCACCTTCCAGTCTAGCTAGATGCAATTGACGACTGCTTACCTTACCTAGGTTTTATAGAAAGTACTGGGTAACATAGTGATCCGTGCAAGACTCTTTAATATCTAACTTATATCTGATTAAAGTACAACAAACACCGATTTCTCAAAAATATGTAGTTGTATGTGCTGTTAGCCTGTTAGTAATTGTTGCTGTTATAAATGTGTCCCGTTTAATTTAAAATGAAATGTAACGTGTATACAATTGTTGGTTAATCTAAATAAATAAAAAAATAGCCTACATAGATTACTTTATTCTTTCTTTTTTAGACTTCTGTAAGTAAATAACTGTCCAAAAATTTGAAACAAGGTAATGGAGGTCTTTCTAGCTAATTTACATACAAAACCAAATATTATATACTTCTACACATATAACAAAAGCCCATATAATAAAATAGGTAGCAACTAGCAACACCCACTGAAACGAGGGCTGCCAACCTATAAATCATGTTAACACATAAATTGCGCTGGCAACTCTGCCGCAGGGGCGCAAAACATGACAAGTTGTGATAGATTACTGAAGGGAAAATAGGGCCCAGCAACTGGAGTATTATGAACCTTAAGATTGAAAGAATAAGAGTGATGGTAAATGGTAATGTGTACAGTATGCAATGAGTTATTTTATTACTATGATAATGTCGCAGCCCTACCGTAGGGGTGTGCTAACCGAATTGTTAGTAAATTGAAATATATCTTATAAATTATTGCTTATTTGTTACACTACGTAGTTGGGGTGTGGAAGTGCCAAATTGCATGTATTAGCTGTATAAGAGAGTGATAATTTCTTCAATGGATTCCAGGCGTTATCGAAGATAGAAAGGTATAAAAGGCACATTTGAGGGGGCAAACTTTGATAAATAATTGTTTTTTCTTCGTAAGGTGTTACGATCGGTGTTGGTTGTTCGATAGAGATACTGCAGCCCCAGAACACAAACGGCCAAAGAATGAACAATGAATGGATTTTAGGCGCCCGACGACCGGGGCGTCTCTCGCGGCCGCTGGGTTGATTTGAGGTTCCCTCCCTCAAACGCCCGGCAATTTCCTTCGCTAGCATGACTGCTTCGCAAAAGTAGGTGATGGCTTCCCATTCCCTCTCGCTCCGGACAATGTACTGAACCAGAACCGGACGCGAGATCGCCGCCGCCGATCGCGTTTGCGAGGGCACGAAGGTGCTCCGCCCAAGCTGGGCAGACCGCCACTGTGAGGCAAACGCGGTTTAACCTGAAGATCAACCAGAGCGGCTGAATTATTTAACCACGAGTTCTTTGATTGAAAATGTTGTATGGGGTAGTGATTCGGCCATCAAACATAGAAAACTTCTATACTTAGGCCAAATTCCGTTCGTGTTCACACATTTCTAGGTTGCTGTAACATATAAAAAAATAATCTAGAAATGATTCCAACACCATTTAGAATATCATCCATGCCTTTTTTGTAACTATATTTTTTATACTTTTACTGACAACACTCAATAATGTTTTCGTTAATTTATTACGAAATAACAATCACCAAAACATTAAAATACGGCCCAAATTATTAAGTCTAGATTAGAGCTTTAGGCTATTCAAGTTTATACCCAACATCAGTCCCAAAAACCTAGCAATAAAGCCTAAGAAATATAACCGTCAGACAAAGACAACTGATACACCTATCTCTTTCGCACACAGAGGATTAACTTATCGTAGAGTTCCACGATAAACATGTTACGAGTGGGCTGCCGAGATAAGGGCGGGGGTTCGATTCCCGGTCGCGATTTATTCCTTTAATGACGTAGCAAGTAATGGAGGGTTTTGTTTTCGTATCTAAAGAGCTAGTGAGGTGGGTAATTTGTTTTGAGTGGAATTTAGAGTGGGTGAATTGAGATGGGGGGGAAACGCCAGGGTACTCCGTGAAACTGAAATTTTCTTTAAACGTTTCTTTAAAATTCCAGGTCAATGTTAGGTTGTAAGCTAGATACGCAAATTGCTGAAAACGCAAGCAAAATTTCGTGGGCGACCCAGTGTGTTCAGCTTAAGTGAGTGAGAAGACTTCTTCTTTTTAATTTTTGACATTATGAATGTGGATTTCGCTTTTCTTTATTGGTAATTGAAATCTCTTTTCAAATCTGGAATTCACTTAAATTGTTGTAACTGGCAGCTTACGTTTTGACAGCTAGCAGAAAAAAAAACTTCGATTTCTAAAAAGAGGTAGAAACAGAACAAGATGTCCGAAGTTAGATATAGTGTGAAGTGTTCTGTAATAAAGGTAAGCATAGCTTTTTGATGTCACCGTGTCGTGTTTCAATTACTTATAAAGTATTATTGTGCCATTTTCAAAGTTAGTTGCAGTGGGGGCACTTTTTTAATATATTTTAGAAAACATCTACTCTCACCATCCCTGCATAAATATCAACTATCAAGTCATCCTCTTAATTATTCACGGCAAATATATTCAGTGCGAATTGCTGAGCAAACAGATAGAAGTGTACGCACGACCGGCACGTGCGCTCCCCACGCCCGCTCACTTACGACTGACGGTTTTAACGACCATAGATAATAAGGTTTCCGTTTTCTGAATTTAGATTTTGAAAATGTTTGTGGGAGTCTTAAGGGTAGTGTTTAAGCATGTACGTGTGTGAAGTCATTTTAAATGAAGGAAGAAAAAGGTGAAAATTACTTATAAGGAAGTTTTTATTTCTTACTTATCAATGGAACTTTTGACATTGATCATTGATTCTTTTGACTTGAATTTGAATGTCCAATGCATA
The DNA here is from genome assembly GCA_958449745.1 of Ochropleura leucogaster. NCBI lineage: Eukaryota > Metazoa > Arthropoda > Insecta > Lepidoptera > Noctuidae > Ochropleura > Ochropleura leucogaster. Next base: position 3,667,906 of record OY288226.1, on the reverse strand, counting down.
CTTTATAGACAACAAATCAAACTAACCCGAAAATATACCTACTATTTTTTTTTTTATTTTGTCTTATAAACTGGGAATATCTTTTGTATCATGAGTGCGTTTACATTTAATTAAACACACATATACAAACAGCCCGACCCAAAACAACTATGTACAGATTATACAAGTATTCCGAGTCTGACTCTTTATGCCAAAAACAACTTTATAAGATACTATTACTACTATTACGCTAATGTTATAAAATCTAAAGTGAGTTTGTTTGTTTGTTACGTCTTTACGCTTTAATAGCTAAACAGATTTTGATGAATTTTGGTAGGTACAGAGATAGTTGGGACCTTGGAGGCGGACATAAGCTATTTTTTTTAAAGCGGGAAATGCGGGACAGTGGGGAAAGAAAAATGGAAAACTTAGCTTTGCTATTACAATCAATAAGGCGCAAGGGCAAAAACTACAGGCAGCAGGAGCCTCCAAATCAGAAAAGAGGAACTGTGTTGCCCCGAATTTAACGCAAGCGAAGCCACGGTCAAAAGCTAGTCACTCATAAATATCTAAACAATAATTCAATTACTAACAAACACATTGGTGTGTGATGATGTGCTTACACCGTATCACTAACATAGTCACGCGTCACGCGGCACGTGTATAAGTAGGCACACCTCCTTTTAGAAGGAGTGTGTCGAGCCAATTGGTGAGAATACAAGGTGTTTTCTTAACTAAGGGTCACTTGGACCCCACTCCAGCGTTCTAAGCAGACAGTGAAATAATTGCGACGAGTTTTATAGGAAATTACATGTTAACCTGAAATTTAAAATACTACCTAACTTATAAATAAATTAAAAAATAGCGTCAAAGAATTCGTCCTCAACGCTGTCAGTTGGCAATGTCCCCAAGAAACTGGCCGCGTTGCCAGGTTGTATGGCAACGTCATTATACATAACCTCCCCTGCAAGCAGATTCCATGTTTTTATTTCAACGGTTATCATTTAATGTTTGGCAGCGTTCTTGTGTGAATAAAGTAAATAATGGGTATATTAGAGGAAGATTGAGATTTTAAGAGAGCAGTTTGTCTCGGTATGGAAATGTAATGAGGAGAGACAAAATTACGCATGTGACTAAAAGAGTGATAAATATGAATGTTGATGGATGGAGAGGGAGAGGAAGGCCAAAGAAAAGATGTATGGATTGTATACGGAATGATATGAAGGAGAAAGGAGTAAATGATGCCGTGACGTCTGATAAGGGAGACTGGAAAAATAAAACGCATAAATATGCCTCTCGTCAGTCAGCCCGCAATCATGGCGCTTCCATTTGCGTCGAAAGTTAACCTTTTGAACGCCATTCTTACAAATATGTGACAAGCAACCGCGTGCCCTGGACGCCAACGACGCAAATATGTGACAAAAACGTAGGTAAAATGAGTTTTTTGGCGTGAAGAGCTCGTGCGAGTTTATGCTCTGACGTTCAAAAAGTAAAAGCAGTTTAAATAATTACTTTTACTTGAAGAAATAAGAATAGTATAAGTGTGATTTATTTTTTCTAAGTTTTGGAATCTTAGGTTATTTGTAGTGGGAAGATTAGATGTGATAATATAATCAATATTTGAAGCATAGCATACTGTCTTTTGAAACAGAATAAATATTGAATGCACCCTTTTACTTAAGATTTTTATTTGAAAATGTATTAAACGAAAAAGTGATTTTAAGGGAATTCAAACGCCTCAAAGAGATCTCAGCAAAGCAGAGGGTCCAATTGCTGCTGGGGTTGCGGGTATTTCGAAAGAGATATCGCAGCCCCGGAACACAAAGGGCAAACGAAGGAACATGGATGGGTTTTAGTCAATAAAAGACACTCTCCTCCCCGCTTGGCCCAGAACGAGGGAAGTTATTTAATGATTTCCCATCCCAACTGATGAAAGTTATTAAATTTCAGAAACAAATTGTTAAAATAAAGAAAATCATAAGAATGTGATGAACTTACTCCAACTCCAGGGCTTTTCATATTGATCTGGGGATGAAGGAAAAATATATATTATCTTCTTGTTTAATGAGGGTAGTCATGAATTAAATTAGTTTGAAAGAGAGTGGGTTAAATTCAAACCGTTAAATAAATGAATTAATTTAGTTTGAGGTATGAAAGAAGCTAAGTAGATTTAGGCACTTATTTGGATAATATTTTTGGTATTTTGTACCAAAATTAAATAAATATACATGCATTACAACTTAGGCACTAGTGTCATAATGTGATTAACTAATTTTTGAAGCTCAACCTAAATCCAAATAAAATGTCATTTATTAAATATAGGCTCAATTTCAGCAATTACTGTAACGACAAAATTACAGACAGTTTTACGTCTTAGCTGGGGAGAAAAATTAACAGAGCAGGTTCTTGCATACAGAGAAATCTATGAATATAAAATCTTGCTTAAAAACCTAATAGCTAAAGAAAATACTTAGTAGAAAAGGAAAAGATTTCGAAAAAAAAAATTGTTTTCCTTTAAAAAAATATCGCAACATTGATTTCACGCCCTCTCACACATCCTAGGGACATTTGTACCCCGGGGGTAGATGCACTTGCCAAAAAACACAAACAATCACTAAAAACAGTTTTCTGAGCAAACACAGTGTTGACTTTACAATTAGCGGCGGGCGCAGGGTTGGAGCACTTGGGGTACAATACAACACGAGAGTGGAAATGTATCGTTTTGTCCACGAGGGGCCTTGAGGCGTGTTAGAGTGCTTTTTAAAGTCACGTGTTGAAATAATAGGTTTGGAGTATCGAAACGATCTTTAAATTTTGTTGATCTAATCTTATTGGTAAGAATTTGTTGAAGTTCACATGAAAAAAGATGAAGAAATAATAAAACTGTGTAGATTCACAGCCTAATAAAATTATAACTGGCCCGTTTTTCTTTAATTATCTTTAATTTATTTTCCAAACGATGCTCTTGTGGTCCATTTAAAAGACACCTTTTTTTTGGGGTGGGAAATAATGAAATAACTTCCCTCGCTCTGGGGGGAGTGTCAGACTTGTACTGACTAAAACCCACCCATATTCCTTCCATTGCCCTTTGTGTTCCGGGGCCGCGGTAACTCTTTCGAACAACACGCTAACCCGGGACAATCCGCAACCCCGGAAAAGACACCTTTAAGAGACTTTGAGACTATAAAAATCTCTTAAAAAAAGAACCACTCATATCGCACAGAAATGCAAATTCTCAAAACAAAACTTAAAGTCATAAAGTACCTCCTTAGTGTCAAAATATTGGTCACCACAGACTAAAAACCACCTTGTTATTTTTTTTAGTCTATGGCCAGAGTAAACCCTACGCGTGCCAGCGGGCGGGTCTTTGAAGCCCAGAGCATAAATAAACAGCGCCAGTGTTAACTTTCACACAGCGACCCCTTACAAACAAACTAGATGTTTAATTGAATAATAATGAGAGTGTGTCGATTTTGTTGTTTTAGAGCAAAGTGATGGGACATACATTTGGAAGTTGAATAATGTTACGTGTTTTTTGAATAAAGAACACTCGCGGCTCATAAGAAATCCATGCTTTTTAATAGGTTTGAAAAATTTGATTGCGAGAACTTTAGAAACGGATTTTTCCTTTTTTTGTGTGGCTAACCTGGAGTCAGATTTTTCTTGACACCCTAAAGCTGAGTTAGGCTAACATGCCGTCGAGAAAATACCTCAGGTATGATTGGTTTTCTCACGATATTTTCCTTCATCGAAGCATGTTATAATTATACTTACAATACGCACATAAAATTTAGTTGTATGGCTTGTTTTATTTTGGATGGGAAATTATCAAATAACCTCGTGATTTCTTTTTCAAACAAATTGCATCCCCGGCAGGGAGCGGTGCTGGCAGCTTTGCTGACATCTCTTCGAGGTTTACGTGGAACACGCGCGGGCTGTCAACACGGCCTGTCGTCACTTGACGGACGGACAGTATGCTACCCATTGCTCATCGTCCATATACCTACGTCTATGATAGCTAATTATTTTTATTTTATTTTTTCGAAAAAGTTTGCAAACTTTAAAGAAGATTATTGAATAGGTACTTAAAGTTTGTTTCATAGTAATCCAACTGTTATAGTTTTAAACACAAACAATTGACGAAACCTGTAGGCCTACTATGACATCTTAAAGCAGAACTTATTCCACTGAGTGAAAGAGATGGTGCTAGACACCCTGTACAGCCCTGTCATGTTCCCTCAGCGGAATAAGTTCTGCTTTAACACGTCATGGTAGGGTAGCTGATCTGATCTTATTTTCTATTTTTATTGTTTTACATTTAAATGCTAATCTAATAAAAGTTTGATAAATAGAGTAAAGAGACTAATCTCTTTGCAAAAAATACAGCCAAATAAAATGTGATATCCTATTTGGTCCTAAAAACTTCTTGCATGTTTCGTTACATTTTTATGGAGTTTCTGGAAAACGTATAAATATCTGCGATAATGTTATAACTGTTATAGTTATAACGTTGCACATAAGATTATTGAAATGGTCGGTAAAATATAACGCTTAGTAACATTGCCTACGGGTACATAAAATTATTACAGTGGGTGTCATCTACTAAACATTTATAGATGTTTTTTAATGGAACAAAAATTACAAGATAATTACTTTATTTGTGTGGGTGGATGTTGTGGTTATAAAATTGATATTAAGGTACATTAAGATAGTAATATTTTATTAATCTGTAGGAATTATCACAGATTCTTTGAAGACAAAAATCTATTAAGTAATTTACATTGACGGGCCTGTTGGTCTAGTGGTTAGTGGCCCTGACTGCTTAGCTGGAAGTCGTGGGTTCGATTCCCACCCAGGACAAACTTTGTGTGATGAGCATGATTGTTTGTTCTGTGTCTGGGTGTGATTTATCTATAATATGTATGTATTTATAAACTATATAAGTATGTATATCAGTTGTCTGGTTACCATAACACAAGCTCTGCTTAGCTTGGGATCAGATAGCCGTGTGTGAGTTGTCCCAAGATATTTATTAATTTATTTATCTATTTTTGCATTGATCTTATATAACAAAGCGATGGAAAATTGTGAAATACGTTATCAATATCCGGTTTCTAAAAAAATATTAACCATACCTGACGACCCTGGTTGCTCATCTCTTTCGTTGATAGTACGAAAAGAAAAATCTAAACAGCTGCAATACCACAATAGCCATTTTCTTTTAAATTATGCAAAATACGAAACAATGGTGTGTGAAATCAGGCAGAACCAACCCTCAGGATGTCGCAGCGACAAATGAATTAACCCTCCAAACGCGACAGGGGCCCGGGAGACCCGACCGTGAAAAACCCGAGTGTCAATTTTCACACGGTTTCATTTATGTTTTTCTTTCCATGCATAAAAGATTTTCGCTATTGAAAGAACAGAGTTTTGATTTTTGATGTCTGAATCAATTGGAATTGTTTTATTTTTGTTGTGCGTTTTTGTACTTTTTTATTAATACTTACTAATATTATAACAGCGAAAATGAGTTTGTTTGTTTGTTACGTCTTCACGTCTAAATGGCCAAACCGATTTTAATGAAACATAAAGGGTCTGAAAAGTTGAGGATATTATTTCAATTTCAACCCGATACCTTTACGCGTTCCCGAGATAAAGGCAAACAGACGGACGGACAACAAAGTGATCCCATAAGGGTACCGTTTTTTTTCCTGTTGAGGTACGGAACGATAAAAACATCAAAAACAAATTTCAGACTTACTCCCGTCCGCGACTTCGTCCGCGTGGCATAGTTACTTTGGGCTAACGCTAATTTTAACCCGCGTGATGATAGAAAAAAAATATCATTCTCTCCCATTTTTTTCCCCCTTTTCTCACTTTTTTTAGGATTTGTCCATCTCCAGGGTCCTAACTATCTCTGTATTAAAGTTCATCAAAATCGGTTGTGCCATTTAGGCGTGCAGACGTAACAAACAAACTCACTTTCGCTTTTATAATATTAATAAGGATAGTAGTATGCGTACAATTTAATTAGAGTAGATAATTTCAATCACCTTGCAAGACACCATAATCATTATTATCGAATCATCCCATAATTATTAATCATCAATCAATAACTATAAAATTAACTGCTTCTTTCCACAATCTCCAGGCAGTTAAAACTGAACCAGCGGTTTACCCACAAAGTTATCGTAGGCCTTTCGTTATCTCGCGATGGTAGCAAATTTTTTATACGTCATTTTACTTAACTGACAGTTCAGTGATAATGGTTGACGTTGACAGGAGCATTGCATTAAGTTTTTAAAAAAAGAAAAAAGGTTTGACATGTGAGAATAATTTGTAATGGGTTCTGTGGGTTACTGGCGGTATTACAAATATAAAAAAGCGAATTAATTTTTAAAAGGCTTTCTTTTACAGTTGCTAGAAATCCTTACTTATATTATAAAAGCGAAGGTGAATTTGTTTGTTACGTGGCAAAACCGATTTTGATGAATTTTGTTACAGAGATAGTTGAGACCCTGGAGACGGACATAGGCTAATTTAAAAAAATGGAACCCACGACCTCCGGCCGGAGCCGGAGGTCGTGGGTTTTTGGGTGATTCCCATCCAGGACAAACTTTGTGTGATGAGCATGATTGTTTGTTCTGTGTCTGGGTGTGATTTATCTATTATTATGTATGTATTTATAAATTATATAAGTATGTATATTAGTTGTCTGGTTACCATAACACAATCTCTGCTTAGCTTGGGATCAGATAGCCGTGTGTGAGCTGTCCCAAGATATTTATTTTGCCCTTTGTGTTCCGACGCCGCGATATCTGTTTTGAACAACCCTAACAGGCAGTGGCCCTGGCAGTCCCCTCTGATGCTGCTAGTTTACTGGGCACGTTTCAGGATAACAACGGTGTGGAGGAGTACTTCGACACCTTAAGTCTTAAGTTATTTATGTTTAGTTAATTAGTTTATATACTAAACTAATTTGAAAACTTTTTGATGAGTCTACAAGCAATCATTAGATATAATTATTACCCATAGAACTATGTAGGTATACAATTAAAACAGAGTACAAAATATGACATTTCAACGCCTTAGCAAGTACACACAGCAAAATATTAGAGACACTAACTGAATATCACATGCACATATTCGAGCCAGGAAAGATGATTTGAGTCTCCTCAAGAGCCCGTAAAAATCAGTAACTCTGTTCTCAATTATAAATAATTATAATACTTTATGCAAAAGTCGTAGTCTTCATTGTAATTGAATATATTATATTCTACATCTACAATTCCATAGATTAACACTTACTTTTATAAATAACGTTACTCTGGTATGTATACGTAATGATTCTATTCGATTGTCCGCTTTTATTAATCGTAAAATAAATGTTTAGCCGTTAATATTTAACGGAACCCTAAAAAAAAACAAAACAAACATGGCGGTGGCAAGATGGCGGCGCGTCAAAGGGCCGCCGCCGGTAGCCGCTCGCCGCATCGGAATTCATAAATGATAAATTTAATATAATTTATTACTCTTAGTCCGTAATTGGAGCTGGTGATATGTGATCAAGTATCATTTTGGTGTGACAATTTTTTGGTTTACACCGGTAGGACGGCAATAAAAATTTTATGGCAATATGTAAATTCTAGATTACCTATTTGTATTGAAATGTTCTTATTAAGACGAAAATACATATGTTTAATGTTTTTTTACGAATATTTTTTGAGAGTATGCCATACCGGTAGCTATGTAAAGGAATTAAAATATTATAGGTTTTCCAAAAAGAAATCGAAACGTTTTAATGTTTAATTTTTTTTCCCAAACCCGATTATGGAGAGACATTAAAAATTTAATGTATTACTTACGTCGATATTTATCTCGCGAAGTTCTTAAAAAAGTTAATACTCAATTAATTATGAATAATTCAAAAGCGTAAACATTTCAACGTTTCTAATAGGCAGTAATTAATCAGCCAATCACCGAGGAGTGGTAATCAGATATATCAACGGAAAAAATAAGACTTTTGACTGTAGGCCAGGCGCCAATATGTCGGATGTCAAACCGTCGCGTTGACTGACAGCCAACTAAGTATACCTGCTAACTTTACACATTAAACTAGCTGATTATACAGATTTTACTCACAATCACAAAAATTATAAAAAATGACTCTGACGTAACATGTAAATTAATCGTCAGCTTCTACTAACGGTGTCATCAACTCCATGGGTATCACGAAATAAGTTGGGTTATATAAAATATGATAGTTAATTTAACTGGTCTTTCTTAGCGACACCACTTTGACCTCGAGACTCGTGTGAAGGACCTCTGGGTAATCGCACCTTCGTTTTGTCAAAGACTCCCGAATGCTCATCTTTTAGGGTATTTTTCGTCTCTTGTTATGTTTGTGGGTCGGTTTTGGTTTTTGTAGGACGCAGTAGCAGTGAAAGGGTTACGTTTGAGCTGGATTTAGGATGTTTTCTAGATTTAGAAGATGATGACCCTTTCTTAAAAGTTCGACCCACGACAACTTTGGATCCTGCCGGGGTTGCGGGTTGTTCGAAAGAGATACTGCGGCCCCGGAACATCATCATCATTTTCCTGCCCTTGTCCCATTCTATTTAGGGTCGGCGCAACACGTTTTCTTCTTCCACTCTCCCCTATCTGACGTCAGGGCATCATTTACTCCTTTCTCCTTCATATGCGCGTGGTCCCAGACTTAAAAAATCCAACCCATCTCATCCCGTGGGTGTCGTAAAAGGCGACTAAGAGAACTTATGACCCAGTGCAGACTATCGAGCACATTGGGTCACCCGAATAGTAAAGCACCAACTAAACCGTCCCCAAGGAAGGTTAGTGTCAGGTAGGCGGCTTACTATAAAAATTAAGCTAAAACCTTGAGCAATTGCGGTCTGCGGCCCCGGCACATAAATGGAAAAAGGATTAATAAAGGTTGGTTTTAGTCAGTAAAATTCTGTCACTCCCTTCGCTTCACAGAGTGGCGAAAGTTATTTGATGATTTCCTATCTGCAAAAGGAAAAGAAGCTTTGGAAACATGGAAGAGAGCCCTTTATCGTGTTGTGGGACACAGGTGGCTTTTAATCTATGCATATAAAAGAGAAAATTACTGACTGACTCATCATAAAATATCAGAAACTACGAGTGCTAGGAGTCTCTAATTTTGTGTTGAAGAACCTTTTAGGACGTAGGTGCTAACTAAAACGGGATTTTGCAACTCCCAAATGGGTGAAACCGGGTGGCAAAGTTTATGTGGTAGAATACGATTCCTTGGCCTGGATTTGACTTGAAATTTTGCATAGGCATTATTTTCATGTAATTAATCCTTACTATAATATTATAAAAGCGAAAGTGAGTTTGTTTGTTTGTTACCTCTTCACGCTTTAATGGCCAAACCGATTTTGATGAATTTTGGTATAAAGATAGTTGGGAACCAGGAGACGGACATAGGCTAATATTAATTTGAAAAAGTGGGATGTCAGGGAGAAAGAGGGAAGAAACGGGAAAAGTTAGCGTTGCTATTACAAATCAATAAGGCGCTACCGAATTTTACGCGAGCGAAGCCGCGGGCAAAAGCTAGTATACCATACAACTTCACACTATGACACTAAGAAGCTACGGGTGAAACGCTGGGCTTAGCTAGTAATAATATAGGTAATTGGCGACACGGTTGGCGCAGTGGCTGAGCGATCGACTGCCGCGCTGTGTGTTGGACTCTACAGTACGGCCAACGAGAAGCGATACCAAATGTAAACAAAAACCCATGCTAAAACCCCATCTAAAATGGCCGCCCGAATTTTGGCGAACCCGTCTTAACGTTGTCATGTTTTTGCCGGGAGAAGGAGACATTACGACAAAGGCACAAGATGGAAAGAGCTAAATATTAGATTGTCAACGCCACAGTTGTTCTTTAGGTTAATGACCTTTCGTATCGCTTCTCGTTGGCTGTAGGAATTACTCCTGTATCGTGGCTACGTTTACAAACATTTATACTTACATACACTGTATAACTTACATTGCCTACAGATAGTTGTTCCGGGTCTGGCTGTTTGTGTATGTGAGTTTAAATGTTTGTAAACGCACCCACGATACAGGATAAATTCCTAGTGTCGGGCAACGTTTTTTGAAAAAAAAAATACACAAACAGCCAGCCCCTGAATAACAATCTGTAGGCCATACAAATATTTGTTCTGTATGGGAATCGAACCCGCGACACGCAGCGCAGCAGCCGATCGCTCAGCCACTGAGTCAACCGTGTCGTCAAACGTCAGACTATCTATCATGAGTTCCTGTTTTTTTTTTCTTTTTATGACCTCAAATAAAAAACGGGTCGGTTATTATAATAAGACTTAGTAAACGGATATAGCCTCTGTGATATGACTCATTTGGATTGGGACCCTGTTCTGATTAGTCACAGTTTACAACCGTGTGTCTACCGTTCCGTTTGCCGCAATCGAAAGCCTTGTTTGTTTCTTGGCTACTAGGATTTCATGGAAATCCTTACTCCTTACTAATATTATAAAAGCGAAAGTGAGTTTGTTTGTTTGTTACCTATTCACGCTTTAATGACTAAAGCGATTTCGATGAATTTTGGTACAAAGATAGTTGGGGACCAGGAGACGGACATGGGCAGTTTTTTTTTAAAGTGCGATGTCAGGGAGATAGAGGGAAGAAAAGGGAAAACTTAGCGTTGCTATTACAAATCAATGAGGCGCAAGGGGAACTGTGTTACCCCGAATTAAACGCGAGCGCAGCCGCGGGCAAAAGCTAGTACTTAATAAAAACCTAAATAAAATCAATTATTGACATAACTTTAATGTGGGCGTTTATTTGTAGAAGTACGTTAACAAACAAACAAACTCACTCTCGCTTTAATAATATTAGTAAGGATTAGTAAGTAAATAAGGATGGAATAAGAACGATAAAAAAGTATGTATAAAAATATAAAAAGGAATATACCTAAAACACGGCACATAAACTAAACGCTTAACAAACTAAAAACATAAGCCTTAAATCGTTTAAAAAGCGACCAAAACTGTCAGTTCCAAATCTCCTTAAGTTTGTGAGGCTTCATCGCCACACTGACACAATGGCCTCCATATCGATTTTAAACTGTAATGTTACACTACTAACCAATCAATTCTCTATGGTAAAGTTTTGAGGGGTAATTTTACTTTTAAAACTGAATGTGAAATGCACATTTTTAACCCGTTCAAATGCTGTTTTTTTTTTCAAATGGGAAAGTGAGTTTGTTTGCTGCGTCTTCACGCCAAAATGGCCAAACCGATTTTGATGAATTTTGTTACAGAGACAGTTGGGACCCAGGAGACGGACATAGGTTATTTAAAAAAAGGAGGAAAGGGGAGAGAAAGATAATATTTTTTCGATCATCACTCGGATTAAAGTTAGCGTTAGCGCAAAGTAACTATGCCACGAGGACGAAGTCGCGGGTAGAAGCTAGTTATCAAATATTTTCTGGACGGAGCGGAGGAGTCAGACTTTTACAGACTCAAACCCATTCATGTTCCTTATTTTGCACTTTATGTTCCGGGACAGTAGTATTTCTTTCGAACAACCCGGGACCCCGGCAGGCCGTGGCCCTGGCAGGCCCTTCTGTTTAATATTTTTGCTTTGATTATACGAATTTTGAATTTCTTTTGTCAATGATAACATTACGTATTATGAATTGACAGTAATTAAATACACCAAGTCATTTCACGTATATTTTAATCACTATTCGTGAATCAAAAATTAATGGCTGATGAAGTAATTATGTATTGTAAAGATAATTTTGGAAACTTATCAGATGACAGGCTCTGTGTAATCCTTACTAATTTCATAAAAAAGAAAGTGAGTTTGTTTGTTTGTTCAAACCTCTTCACGCCTTAATGGCTAAACCGATTTTGATGAACTTTAGTACAGAGATAGTTAGGACCCAGGAGACGGACATAGGATATGTATTTTTTCTTTTAAAGTGGGATATGAGGGGGAGAGAGGGAAGAAATGGGAAAACTTAGCTTTGCTAAAAAAAATTGCCTATGTCCGCCTCAGAGTCTCAACTATATCTGTACCAAAATTCAAAATCGTCTTAGCCATTTGGGCGTGAAGACGTAACAAACCAACAAACAAACAAACTCACTTTTATAATATTAGTAAGGATATTTAGTGCACTTGTGACATTGTGCAAAATAAGTGTACCTACAGGAAAGTGGTTCTATTTGAAAACCCTGAAAATAAAAAAAAATGTTTGATTATATTTTTTCTTCTACTTACACAATTTTTTTCTACAAAATATCAATACTAAAACTGATGTCTGTGTTGCCGTCGAAATAAATCAATTAAATCTAGTATTGCTAGCTCTAGTTTTGTATTTTCGGTACGGTTATGTTATATTTTTTTCTTTCAAAAAACGCTGTTCGTATTTGGAAAAAACCAATTGACACACAGATAGTTTATATCCTGAATTAACATTTAGGATACAACGATCTATAAATAAATAAATATCTTGGGACAACTCACACACGGCTATCTGATCCCAAGCTAAGCAGAGCTTGTGTTATGGTAACCAAACAACTGATATACATACTTATATAATTATAAATACATACATATTATAGATAAATCACACCCAGACACAGAACAAACAATCATGCTCATCACACAAAGTTTGTCCTGGGTGGGAATCGAACCCACGACCTCCGGCAGCAGTCAGGGCCATTAACCACTAGACCAACAGGCCTTTCTCTCTAGACATCTCTGATCTGACAGGATAACTACAATTTTTTTACGCAGGCAACATTGCGTACGTGAAGCGTAGTTTATAGTCTATGCTATTCATTATAGTTTATTGCTACAAGCCGCACTTGTTTAAAGTAGCGGTTCTCAGTGCCACTTATTGATTAAAGAAGTCTTGTAAGTGTAATCCTTACCATAGATACACTTAATATCTTCTCGTAATGCTTTGTTTATGTTATAAGGTTGGTAGCTCCTTTGGGAGTTCGTTGTTTCCTTTATTTACAAAGTATCTTTTGCCCGCTGCTTCGCTCGCGTTAAATTCGGGGAAACACGTTCCCTTTTTCTGATTTACAGGTACCTGCTACCTGTAGTTTTTGCCCTTGCACCTTATTTATTGTAATAGCAATGCTAAGTTTTCCCTTTTCTTCTCTCTTTCCCCTTTATTTCTCATTGAAAAAAAAAATAACTTTGTCCGTCTCCAGGGTCCCAACTATCTCTGTACCAAAATTCATCAAAATCGGTTTAGCCGTTTAGGCGTGAAGACGTAGTAAACAAACTCACTTTCACTTTTATAATATTAGTAAGGATTGGTAGGAGCTCACGGCTAAATAACAATGGATCGGTGATCACCCGTTATATGCCGAGTTTTTTCCTCGGAAAACACGTTAAGCTGTTAGCCTCGGTTGTCATTTGTAGATCTTTGACAGTGGTCACAGATACGCTGTGTACCAAAAATCTGACAACCAGTCATATGAAAGGGTATCGTATTACCCAGTAATAACTGGGTTGTGGACGTCATATAGACAGTAGCTCTATGTAAAATAGGTACTGATATTCAGCTGCTTATGGTTAGACTGGAAGCCGACCCCAACATTGTCGGGAAAAAGCTAGGCAGATGATGATGTCAGAGAAATTGGGAAAAGATATTTATGAAGTTGCGTTATGTAGTACTTACACGTTTTGAATTAAAAAAAATTGACAGATGAAACTTCATTCCTTATAATTAACACTTGAAGACTTATAACTTCATTCCTTCCTCAAAATGTTTGAAAAGTTTGTGATGTCGGCCACATTTTATGTAGATAAACGCAAAAATATTAAATTGACAATGCGAAAGCGATTAAATTTTTGCGATACGAAATTGTCATGATAAGATTAGACTTCCTTTAAGGAAAATCATAAATAAATATTTAGGTCTTCTCTTGAATCATAATTAAGCAAGGTAAGACAAAAACATTCATGAATGATATTGATAGAACTAAACAAATATAAAAAAAACATCAGCGGCCTATTTGGGCTCCTGAATAAATACATTTATTTGATAAATAGATAAAAATCAACAACTTAACAATAAACATTCAGCTATTTCCGGCTTCCGATGTCCCTATTAGAATAGCGGGAAAAATAAAAGAAAAAAAAACAAATTAACTATGCCCGCTAAAAGATTAAAAAAGCCACTGGTCATAAAACTCTAAGGGATGCCAATAAAAAAAACGATACAATGAAATAAAAAAAGAATTAAAAAAACGAATGCCCAGCTGCCATCGTTACGCCGAACGCATCTATTGCATGAGAGAGATAACCATACATTTTTTTGGGAGAGCAAGAAAGAGACAGAATATGGATTAAAAATTGGAAGTCGGCTTAATTTTATTGGAGATTTAAGTGTATATTGAGTTAATTGATCGCAATTTGTTACTAACATTTACAGACTGTATAGTTGATTTTTGTTTATGAAGTAAAGATGAGCTGAAATCTTAGTTTCAATGACAATAAATGATTACCTAAGTCACGTTATTCTAATCTTCTCACCTGCAAACCTATAGGTATAATAATCTCTTTCTGGACACAAAAACTTTAAAATATCTGGCACAAATCTATATAATATAAGGTTACCAGCATAATAAAAATCTAAAGCTCTACTTAAGCGTGTTTTGAAATCACGTCAAGAAAATTCTTTTTTTTTAAGAGAGCAGAAATCTATTTTTTTGTGATAAATCTGAAATTAAAGATAACAAACAAAAGAGAATGAAACGAAAGAAAGATAATTGGTATTGGTATTTCGGCAAAATAATACAATTTTTAGTTACATTAATATCAAAATGAACTAAAAGACATTAACCATCAATGTCAGTCACAAAATAAATCCAGTGAACAGAAAAAAATAGTTTTTTAAGAAAAAATATAAAAGACGGCTACCTGAAAGCCATACGCTAAAATATTGCCGAATATTTCCTGGAACAACCCTTTTCGGGATTAAGAACCCATTTTTTATAAATCAGCACTACGTAGTACTTCGCGTACTTTTAAAAATCCTTTTACTTATTTTACTTGAGTTATTTGAAGAAAAAATGCTTTACACTCTCACAAAATATCTTAGGGAATGAAGAAAAAAAGATGCTAGCTTCGTTAATCTGCCAATTTTTTGACGTCATATTTTTGACATAATCTGTTGCACAAATAGATTACTTACTCTCCTTTCAGAAATTGAAGATTTAATTCCTTTGATGATTTAAGATTTAAACCACGAGTATTTAAGAAGTGCTAGCTAGAGACGATATACTACCTTAATAAACACTGTCAATTTAAAGAACAACCTTAGATACAAATAAGATCAAGACCAACGAAAGATCCCTGTGGCACTCCATTATTTTTATCAGTAATTTTCTTGATAAACCCTTACGAAATGAATTCCAAACAATTAATTACTTTAATATTAACATAGAACAAGTTCTTGTAAGTAAAAACAACTCTATAGCAATATATTTTAAGTATACAATATTTCTATCTACAACCTTCTCGAATGCCAGTATCAAAACGTTACTTCTAAGAAATGAAGGGAGGTTAATCCGGATCCTGAGATGCCTCCCTTTTGAATTAAAAACGTCGCCGTTCCATTTTCTTTTTTTTTGAAAATTTTAATGTTTGTTGTGATTGGTCAGTTTCTTTTTGTTCGTTAGATTTCTGTTTTGGTATTTTATTTTTTCATAATATATTTGGCATGTTTTAAAAGGAGAGTGCTTTAAAAGTCTGGGATAAATCTAATAACTTGAATAACCAAATGTTTAATTAATGAGGTGGGTAACTGACCCTTTTCGAACTAGAAGCGAGACATTATGTATAAGGTAAGATGGTTTGTAGAATCATCGTGAATTAAAAACTTTTATCCCAAGACAAAATTCTCCCTACTGTTATACTCCCAGACATCTAAAATGGAACAGTTTCTAAAAAAGTTCACAATCAACAGAAAAAGGGTCTAAAACAAAACACGCTAAATGTTGCCAGCATCAAAACTCAAACTTGCTACTAATTAAAGCGAACTAACAAGCGACTTCCCGTTTCTCCCACATTTCGGGGGTAGCGTGGCAACACAGGGGGTGGGGATAAGCGGCTTATAGGGGGAGAGGGGCTGTTTTGATTATTTCGCAAGGATGTCTTCTTGGTACGTAAATTATGCAGCGTTCCTTCTCTGCTGTTGTTTAGAGAATGGGCTTGCCTGTCATACTGCTAGTTGTTTGTATAGATAACATTTTGTAATTTTCGTTAGGTTGGCGATGATGGTATTCTGCTGTAATGCGTAATTAGGTTAGTTTTTGATTTTGGAGACGAGAAGTATAAAATATGGAGAAAGGTGACTTATAAAATGACCATGGACTTTTCTTCTGTAAACTTAATTTTTAAAAAAATTAAGATCGAACTAAACTCAAGTCATAAAAGTGCCGTAAGTAAAAAATACACATCACGTATTTTTTGATAGATTGCCACATATATTTTACAGCAAATGAAACATTAAACTTAAGAATCAGAAGTCAAAATGCAAATGGTGTAGAATATTTTACTCGTTTTGTCAAAACTAACAAATTGTGGTCATTAGCTTGACAAATGGAGTAGGTATTACCTTTTATGTTGACAAAATTGAACTGAGCATAAATTCAAATGTTTTGACGTGGTTCTAGTATTTTTGGTGTTTTTTCTTAGCAGAAAATCTTGATAGTGACTTAATAGAAAATGATGACATGAACAGGCTTTTGACAAGTTAAACATTTGTGTCTGCTAGTGTTAGAATTTTCTGAGCCAACCAAACCAAAGAACAACTAATGTTCTTTGGTTTTTCATACATCCATTGACTGTTAAAAACATTTTTGTGAAAAGAACTCATTTCTTCTTTTGTTATGCGCGGTATGGGGACAAGAAAAATAAATAAAACGACCGTCAATATCATTAAAAACACCGCTCAGCCATGTTAAATGTCCCGCAATAAATTACATTCTGAAACCTCGATAAAATTCGTTTTGTCCCCGTAATATTAGAGAGTTGTTTTCCACCATTTTTTTTTTCAGATGTCTTACTTATTTTAATGGTCAACTCCAACGATAATTTTTTTTTTTTAATGAAGTTTTTTATTACGTTATTATTTATAGTTTTGACGGAGGGAACTAATTGGCGCTATAGCATAATGGACTTCAAAACCACTACTTGAATAAAAATCAAAGAAATACCTTTGCCGCCGGCGCCTGAAACATCATTGTAATTCTCATCTTCGTTTTATACGATATCATGTCTACACAATTTTTGACCATGTGCATAGCTTTTATTTTAAGCCTGGGTACAATATCTTAGTAATAAACTAGCTTCGAAAACCAAGCAAATTAATTGAAACTTCATATTATTGGTTTTCATCACAGTAATGCATCCCTACGTCTGTGTTTTGATTGGAATTTCACAAAACTCATATATACTATTTCTTAAGGAACACACAGTTATCGTATTTGTACCGTTTTACCAAAACCAGTTTGAAGACATTTTTCAGTCAATATTAATTTAATAAATACAGTTTTTAGCATTGATGTGAGATAGTATTGATATCTAATTAATTTAACGTGATAGAAACATAACCGAAATTAGTCACGTAGATTTGAGATCTATTGTTAGAAACCAATTAGTATATGAATTGGATTATTGAAATATTATCAAAAATCTTACCTTGAGGAAATCCAACAGCTTCTAAGCCATGCGGCGTTAATCCAAACGGGCCCAATCCTCCAAGCGGCCCGGGGCCCATTCCCATATGATGAGCGCTCGAGTGATGAGCATAGGGATTCTGGGCAAGAGGAGACGGCTGCTTTAAGTAATGGAAGTAGTGATGCAACGGCGTCGCCGAATGGGCCTGAGGGGCCGTCGGCCCGCCGGCCGTCGGTCCCGTTGCCGACGCCGAATTCGTCAGCAACGCCATCTTGGTTTTTTCTTTCTTTTTGACGCAAACTTATTTAGTCACCGCGTCAACCTCTTTCGTGTGTGTATTGACATCTTTGCGGTTCGCTCGCTGTCTTACTTTACTTGAGGGAGGGTGACATTTTGTTTTTTTTTTGTTTAATTATCTGAAACAAAAGAATAAAAGGGTATATTTAACCGACAAAACAAGCCCAGTAATAATGTTGTTTTTGTAAGTCCCTTGCCAATCTTTTTTGCTTGAGCATATAACATCAATACAATGAAAGATAAATTCGAATATGATGAGAGTCAATACGTCTTCAATTTTCTCGCGCAACTGAACATTAAACGCAACAATTATTTACGGCTCATACATTCATAAATAAACAGTTTACGCACGTCTATTTCAATTATAAGCTACGCCGATTGATTTTTTTGCTACAAACTACTTATTTTACAATTACCCATGACAATGGTAGATTTTCTGCACTATTGCAACACTAAAAACGTTTAAAGTCAAACACGTGGAACGCCTTCCAATTTAGATATTTGAATGAGCGTCGAGCGTTCCATTCGTCACGATCCGGGAGTTCGGAATTCAAAAGTATAATTTTTTTGGGTTCATTGAAAAAGGTTTGAGCAAAACTGATTCGTTCTTTGCAAAAAAAAATATCTATGTTTACCTTTTTTGTTGGACAATTTAAAAATAAGAAATTAAAGTCTGTTAGAATTCATTGATATTGAGAGCTGTGAGTTTCCGAACACCCACGTCTACTTTTGCATATCTTTAAAATAGACAACTTACAGAAGGTTTTAAATAAGTGATAAGTGGCATAACTGTAAGGGTACATACCCTTGCAATTATGCCACTATATCAAGTCTCAATATACCTAAAACCATAGAGTACCTATTCATTAAAAACAGCAGCAAATTATTCGACGTACTGGGCCCAAACAACATAAACAATGAATGCAGAGAAAATAATTTCATACTCAGAGAACTATGAAAAAACATGCATTGACCGTGTACCTTTCTATAGGATATATTCTCCTATTTTTTCTAATGTTGGCAAAGGTGTAGTAGGTACATGTTTACTGACATTTTGTCACGTTTATTCTTTTTTTCTGCCTGTTACCTGGGTTGCCCTTGCCAAATTGAGGGGCTATCACGTGTTGCTTTTGTGTTGAAAAAAAAATTGACGAGCCGTATCAAAGTGATGACATTTGAGAAAAAAAAAGTGTATGATGATATGTGTATGGTATTACAAGAAATTAAAAAAAAAACCTTTCCAAGGGAAGGTTGTAATAGTCTTTATTGAAATGGTTTGGAAAGTTGAACGCTGTAATTTGCAGGTCAGGTATTAGATATTACACCTTATAGATACCTTACCTTAGGGCATTAATACTGTTTTTGCTGTAGCGTGGTACTGGTGACATTAGTTAAATGAACGGTTCCTGTTTATTCTGGAACGCTACCGCGATTTACGATCATGACTGATGGCTTTACCTTGAATATAATAATCGCAAAGAACCACTCATCATATCAATATATCCTGTAGTACCGATTGTAGCAGAGCTACAGATTAAAAAGAACAATTAACTAACTACAACACAGGCTCTCCATACCACCAAGCCACAGTCCAGAGTCCGCTTCTACCTTCCAATTTCCCGCCATCATGCTGAATGACAGTTGACATTAGTGACAGGTCCCTGACTACTTGTGGTCGTGAGACAGTGTTGACATATCTATTAAGTACTACACTATACTACACATATAAATATAGATTTTTATCTAATGTAAATAACCGGATCGGATAAATTTCTAGCTATCTAGCTAGCCATTTTGCTTTGTGGAATTTTCTTTAAAGCATTGGTTACCCACAGACTCACAGATATTCTTACCACTTAAGGAAAGAGTAACTCATCCAAATAGCAGCCTTATCTTCAATGGTTTCCTAAAAAAACTAAAGTTTACATAGTAAAAGTGAAAGAAAAAAATAAACATTGTCACTTTCAATGTCCTAACCGGCGGAGGTTCGCAGAAACCGCACTGTCCGTACATTCGTACCACATAATCTATCAACAAAAGATTATCCCAAAACCCTGAGATACTATCTATAGAATCCGAAACTTACATTATACGAAATACAACTCTATAACTAGTCATTTAAAGTAGAACGTCCGATGACAATTTAAAGGTTTTTGTAAAAAGATTTCCGCTTAAACGGAACGTTAGTCTGCCGCCAAAACCCTTAAAAGGTGTTCAATTGTATAACTTAATGTAGATTTTGTTAAAGATTTTCGAGTCCCAAAAGTCGGTCGGTTTGAAGAGTTTTCACGTCAACGATTTTTTGACAATTAAGCAGTTTTTTCTTAAGTTTCGAAGAAGTTTTCTACGGCTTATAAAGGTTTGGACCGCAACAAGAAAAAGAAATGGTTTTGCCAAGTTGAGAAAGCGGTGGAATTTCGCACGTCGTCGTCTGAAAAAAATGTCGTATTCAGAAAACGCGGATTGATTAAAATATGTATTGTTATGATCCCTATATTAACATTAAATGAATCCAAAAAAATATTGATATGACTGCTTCAGCTCACCTTAATTAAAACGTAAATCAATTTAGTGTTCAAAATAAATTAAACGTGCTAACACCATTTCTGCAGAATAAAATTACAAAGCCATATTTTAAAATACGGTGTCAAACTCCGTAAATCTATTTGTCAAAGTGCAATAAACGCCATAAATAATAACATTGCAAACATCATCCATATTGTGTGAAGGAAAACAAACATTCGCGCCCTCGTTCTGTTTGCGCAGTTGGCAGCGCCGGCTGTCAGTATGACAAATTGAGAAAGCGCGCACACTGAGGGTCAAAAGTCATAGATATTTTAGAAGAAAATATAAAACATTTTTGTCCATTTTTAATGCGTCGTTTGGCACTGTAACAAAAATACATTTTATAATATTTCTTCATCAATGCAAGAGGCAGGTTTCGACGCCATTGTGTTCTATGCTAATTTTAACACAGTTATTTGTATGCTGCATTTTAAGTTGCTGAAGTTGACAATTAAGTACGTATCTTATACATTAGGGTACGTACCTAACTGCTAAGATTTATTTTTTTCGTTCGTTTAACTAACGCTCAAAAAATAAAAATAACCATAGAAACATCACAACATACGTCCAAGAAACAGTCTACAAAATGATTTACCTACCAGCAACTAACCAAAATAGGGCAAATACCTTAATAAAACCCTATTTTCTAGCCAAAACCAAGCTGCAACCTAACCACACGATGTTATGACAAAGACATTAATACAAGGCGTGATAATTGCCCGCCGGGGGCACCTATTGTGACAAATTTCGCGCATCGAAACACACTATTAACTATTTCAATGGCGGACATATATTTTTTTCCCAGAACCCATTTGTCGATGTCACAATGGGCCTGTCGGCACTTTTGTGGTATTGCAGCGTCAACTGATTGTATCTATATTCGATGGAAACCAACTTGGAAGGAACTTGTGAAATTATAATGTAACGCACTGACAGTTTCCACTTACTTACTCAGTTTTGGCCATAGTATTAGTCAAATACTTTATTTTTTGCGAATGGAAAATCATCAAATAACTTCCCCCGCTGTTGGCAGAGCGAGGCGGTGTCAGACATACTGACCAAAACCCACCCATTTTCCTTCTTTTAGCCTTTATGTTGCGGGGCCGGGGTATCACTTTATTTATAAATTAATTTGGTACCTACACCAATAGCAATACATACTAAAATTGAAAAATAACTATGCAATCATACAAAAGTGCTGGTATATATGTATGTAGATATATATATTTCGAACAACCTGCAACCCCGGCTACATTTTGCTTTTACTTACCTATTAAAAAAAAACGAAACATCTATCCCACACTATAGAGAAACGCTATATCTCGGATATTTTTTGGATCGTGCCAATACAAAAAAAAAGTAAACTGGTGGAAATTTTGCATTTTTTATTGTGATACAAAATGGAGGTTTGCATGTATTTTCATTCAGTACGAAAATTTTAAATACGTCAATCAAACACACAAAAAAATGAATATTATAAAATTAATCAAAGATCACGCCGCTTCCTTCTCAAAACCCAAAAATATTATAATTTGACATCCACATCAACGGAAATGCCACGGTAGCCTCAAATATTTATTCCATTTTCAAAACATCAAGCATCATCATTTTCCTGCCCTTGTCCCATTCTATTTGGGGTCGGCGCAACACGTTTTCTTCTTCCATTCTCCCCTATCAGACGTCATGGCATCATTTACTCCTTTCTCTTTCATATCATTCCTTACACAATCCATCCATCTTTTCTTTGGCCTTCCTCTCGCTCTCCGTCCATCAACATTCAGATCCATTACTCTTTTAGTCACATGTCCTTCATCCCTCCTCATTACATGTCCATACCAAGACAAACGACTCCCTTTCATCTTTTCTGTAACAGGCGCAACTTTCAAACTTCCTCGAATATATTCATTTCTTACTTTATCCATTCTTGTCACTCCACACATCCACCTCAACATTCTCATCTCCGCTACATGCAGTCGTTTTTCATCCACCTTTTTTACAGCCCAGCATTCTGACCCATACAGTACAACAGGTCTAATCACGGACTTATATATTTTCCCCTTTAACTTGAGGGGCATCCGTGGGTCACAAGTTGTTCCAGTGACCTGTCGCCATTTCATCCATCCTGCGTTGATCCGGTGCGTTACGTCCCGGTCTACTTCGCCGTCCCCTTGGACAAGCGACCCGAGGTACCGGAAGTTGGAGCAGATCGGTATAGGCGTTCCGGCAAGGGTTATGGGCACAGGACTGGAGAGACCGCCGAAATCGCAGAACAAGTATTCGGTTTTAGTTCTGCTTAATTTCAGGCCAACGTTCTCCAGTCTTTGCCACCACACTTCCAATCTGCTCTGGACCTCTTGGCCGCTCTCGGCAACCAATACAATGTCGTCGGCAAACAGCATGCACCAGGGAGCCTCTTCCTGGATGTCCGACGTGAGAGCGTCCAATATCACCAGGAAGAGGTAAGGGCTAAGAGCCGACCCTTGGTGCAGACCGACAGCCACATTGAAGGTGCCGGTAGTGCCCGCTGTGGACCGGACTTGGGTACTGCATCTACTGTACATCGCACGGATCAACTGCACATACTTCCCAGGCACACCTTTCTCTTTAAGAGCCCACCACAAAACCGCTCGCGGTACCCGGTCGTATGCCTTTTCGAGGTCGATGAACACCATGTGCAAGTTCTTGTGTGCACTTCTGTATTTTTCGCACAACTGGCGGATAGCGAAAATGGCGTCCGTCGTTCCCCGACCAGGCATAAAACCGAATTGGCTCTGTGTGATTTCGCTCTCTTCTCTCAGTCGCCTTTCAATAACTTTCTCCCAAACTTTCATACTGTGTGACATTAGCTTTATTCCTCTATAATTGTTGCACTCCAGCACATCACCTTTGTTTTTAAATATGGGCACCAGCGAACTGTTACACCATTCGTCAGGTATGGCCTCTTCCAGCAACAGTTTATTGAAGAATAAAGCTAACCACGTCCATCCGTCCATCCGCAATAACTTCCATACTTCAACCGGTATTCCGTCCGGTCCTAATGCCTTACCATTCTTCATTCCATTCACTGCAATCCTTACTTCATCCATACTAACATTTCTTACTAATCCCTCATTCACTGGTTTATTTTCAAGCAGACTATTCCAGTCATTCTCTTCATTCATCAGTCTTTCAAAGTATCCTTTCCACCTATCCTTAATTTTCTCATCATCTGTTATAACCATTCCAGCTTCGTGTTTTACGCATTTAATCCGACAGACATCCTTCGACTTTCTCTCTCTAGCTCTAGCAAGCCGGTAAAGGTGTTTTTGGCCTGCTGGACTATCCAGTGTGTCGTAGAGTTTGTTCTGGGCTTTTGCTCTTGCTATGGCCACAGCTCTTTTGGCTTTTTTCTTGAGAGCATCATACTCACTCTTTCTTACAGCTTTCAAACTAGCACTCTCATTTCCAACACTCTGCCATTCTTTGAACTTCTTCTTTTTTTCCTTCAGCACATTCTGTATCTCTGTCGACCACCACCACGTATCCCTTTCTATTGTGCCCTTTCCTTTTGTCTCTCCCAAAATACCTTTTGCTGCGCTCCTAATACACCTTGCCATCTCATTCCAACATTCATTTACACTTAGGTCATTCAAATCACCCATCTCTACCATTTTGTCTACCACTCGCTCTATAAATTCCCTCGCACAGTCAGACTTCTCTAGCATATGCCATTTGATTTTAGGAGGGGGTCGCTCTTTTTGTTTGGAAAGCCTCATTTGTAAAACTACTTCCATAACCAGGAGTCTATGCTGTGAGACCAAGTCTTCTCCTGGCAGCACTTTGCAGTCTTTGATGTGCTTTAAATTGTTGCGTCTTACGAGGAAGTAATCAATTTGCGTGTTATGCATACCACTTTTATAAGTTATTAGGTGTCCATCGGCTTTTTGGAACCAAGTGTTGGCTTCTGCTAGATCGAATGCAGTAGCTGATTGTAACAAAGTTTCCCCCTCGTTATTTAATCTACCAAAACCCCATCCCCCGTGTACTCTTTCATAACATCCTTTTGTTCTTCCCACATGTCCATTAAAATCACCTCCAACTATCAATTCCTCCTGCACCGGGATGGTCACCAAAACCGTATCAAAATCCTCCCAAAACTTCTCTTTCACTCTTTCTTCACATCCTACCTGTGGGGCATACGCACTAATCACATTCAAGACCATATTTTCTAACATTACTTTCACAACTATTAACCTATCATTAATCCTTTTTACATCTAAGACACTTTCTTTCAAATTACTATCAAGGACTATTCCCACGCCATTTCTTTTCCCATCACTTCCACAATAGAAAAACTTGTATCCTTCACCGATTTCTCTTGCTTTTGTACCCTTCCATTTAGTTTCTTGTAAACACGCCACATTTATTCTTCTTCTTTTCAGCACATCCGCTAATTCTCTGGCTCTTCCAGTCATTGTCCCAACATTCCAACTAGCATACCTCAATCTCACTTCCCGAGCTCGTTTCTTACGTCGCACCCGCCCGGAATGATGCAACAACCCTTGTCCATTTCCCGCGAGGGCCGGGTGCTGCCCCTGCGCGTCGCCTGCGGGGTACGCCCTAACCCTATTGCGCATCTCAATCTGTCCATCCATGTTGCTTTAGGTTTTAGCAAAAATTTTATAGTCGGCCGCCTACCTGACACTAACCCTCCTTGGGAATGCTTTTGTTGGTGAATTACCCGTCACCATTCGGGTGACCCAATGTGCTCGATAGTCTGCACTGGGTCATAAGTTCCCTTAGTCGCCTTTTACGACACCCACGGGATGAGATGGGGTGGCCGTATTCTTAAACTCCGAGACCACACGGAACATCATTTCAAAACATCAAGCAAAAAAATGTTATTGGACACGAGCATTAAGGACGAAGGCACAACGTCTTCTATTGTCAAACTTGACAGTTGCTAAACATTCCATATTTGAATGTTACTTTGAAATTGGAACGATGGAACGTCTTTATTGAGTTTTATAATAATGTGCCTTAAATAATTCGAGAGAAGTATTTGTAAAATCGATATATTTATAGTTTAGTATAATAATCTTGAGGAAAGATAATTTCAGTGAAGATATTAAAAATATCACGTGTAATCCCGAAAAAGTTAATAAGAGATTTACCTATATGACACCTAAGTACTTATTGCAAGTTACGCTTCAGTCTTCAATGCTATTAGGACGAGCCTATTGCCATCAACCGGACCTAAATCCAAACTTTGGTCTGCTTCTCAGAAGTTCCTGATGGGAAAACCCATGAACACTGCCCTGTTAATCTAAAGTATACCCTCTTTTAGACTATGACGCTCGCGATTAGGTAGTATGCTCATTTATTTAATCATAAGTTTCTAACCTTCTTTCGAAAGCACTTGACACCAAATTTCCAATAAAAATCAAAACTGCTAATTATGGTTTTTCAATAAAATCTCAGATAAAAAAGTTGTTATTCAAGTATTGAATTTTTTAGAAAGATTTTAGCCGAGATTATCTTATTCGATTAATATCTCGATTTCCCATAGTGCTACTTGTGATACGTAGACTTAATCGATTTTGATTTTTATCTGCGCAACGATAAAATATCTGTCATTGTATTATAGTGGGATCTGATTCTGAAATACTTGGTTTACTGCTTTGATTTTATCAGACGGTACAGTCAACGGAAGAGATAAGTATTCAGTCTAGGAACTTCGCACTTAACATCATACACCACAATTGACAGTCCAGACGCACAAACATCCAGCAGATTTCCCAAACGACCAAACACCACATCATTATAATTCAAAATCTATTGGTATTAGTTTTAATTCACTGCTTGATAACTTAAGACACACTCAGACACTAATAACGCAGTCATCATCTGCCTAGGCATTTCTAAATAACGGAGGAAACTCGGTATGTAATGGGTGCTTAACCTAAAGGTCGAACCAAGCGGCTGCTATTATATAGACACGAGCTCCACTTTAGAAAGTATAAGCATGAAAAAAATCAAAGGAGTAATAGTTGGTGTTAGTACCATGTTCATATATTTATTTTGTCGAGTGTACTTTCAAGGTTAGAAATTATTAATTTAGATTACACATACACAGACAAATCGGTATCAAATGATATCGTGAGTTAGTAATATAATGTTTTGTTGATAATGAGGTTTTTCCTTGTATATTTTCACGAAATGTACAAACCCAGCAAGTTACTTACCCAGTTCATCATCTGCTTAGCTTCTTCCAAACTATGTCGAAGGCGTCTTTCAGTCTAACCAAATGCAGCGGAATACCGAATTTTTTTATGGAGTGACTGCCTATCTAACCTTCACATCCGAATTTAGTACCTAAGTACTAGATTATACACTTTGGAGTGGAAAAACTAGTTCTCTAGGGGACAACAACTAAAAGATGGTAACTGGCTGTTTATAAACGCACCGACAATAAATGAAAAAAATCCTAGAGTGGGGCAACGTTTTTTAAAAAAAGAAAAGAAAGAGAAACTGCAATATACTTACACCTCCTGCCTTCTATATGTTTAGCAAAAATTTGGAATTCTTAAATTAAAATCAAATACATATATTTAAAGTTATGTAAATATAAATGAAAATGATCAGTTTATTAGAAATACAAACTAATACAGACACGAATCAGGAATCACCTTAAGAAATAAAGAGTAACCATAGAGTTTTAAGAAACAACCAACCTGAACCGTGACGTTTTATAAGTGCCCATGTAAAATAAACATATTTTGTTTTTGATTTTGAAAGCCTGAGCTGCGATCTCACATACTTTTTTTTATTTTATCGCCTTTATAGATTCAAAAGACATGTATAATAATGAATACCATCTTTTTACCATCTAAATACGTTACTATGCCTAATTTCAAACCTGAAAAGCGCAACTATCAAACATTGCGTTCAAAATAACCTCACAATCTCTATAACGAACATTATTCAAAACAGAGCAAGTCCCTAGGGTTGCCAGCACAGAAAACAATTAGACGCACAGTGGGTCCAACATAATGCGCGCCAGACAAAAAATAAAAGCAAATCAGTTTGAATCTCTAGGGAGGAAACTTGATACAGTCATTACTTGCTCGATTATTGCTCTAGTTGCGGTCATAAGGGGTGATCGAGGGTTGAAAAAAATTATGTTTGGAAAGTATATTTATTATTTTTTACTTCTTTAACTTTTGCTTTTATGGATGGAGACATGAGATTGATTTTTTGGTTACTACATTCGAATGGTATTTTTAACTGAGTATATAAAATGGAGGGTTTTAAAACGGGTGTTTTTTTCCTACATCTGTCACTCGATTTCTCCGTCAATTACGAGCCAATTTT